>LPNX010612699.1:292696-321342 GCA_001517045.1 Pseudotsuga menziesii
TTTCTTACCTTTGTAAGCCTTCTTTTCAAGACAGGTTGATATCTAACTTTAGGGAAACCTAGGGTTTGTTTGTGGGGTGTAGAGTAGTTGTCTATTTGCTTTGCTTACAGTTACTTGCTTGCATTAGTTGATAGGCTTCTTTTTCTTTTGCATTTATAAAAGAAAAAGACAAAAACACATGTTTGCTTTATATGCATGTAGATTAGGTTTTTAGTCTAGATTGCATAGCATATCATTGCTTTTGAAAAAATAAAAAAGAATTTGTTCTTTTGTGGCTTTCAAGTTTTCTATTTGAAAAATAAAGAGAATAGTTTTTGCTTTTTGCATTTCATATCTCTTTGCTTATTCATTTTGTTTCAACTTTGAGTCAAAACACCACATAAGTTTCATGCCATTTACCCTCTGACTAAAAATAGCCCTTAAAATAAACGATATAATTTAAAATTTACTAGTAAGTTTTATTTTATAGGGTCATACACCAACTAGCTTAGGCTAGACTTGTGGATTAGGGAGTTTCAACTCTCCACAAGTGTTAAAATTTTAGATGTAGTTGGCCAATCACTAGCTATATCATTTTCTACGTTGATTGTATCTGGGAAGCTCCTCTCAAATGGGAGTTAAGCACGAGGCCGCGTGGAGACTTGGACTGAGGAGATAACCCTCCGATTCCTTGTCAAAGTGTAGACCAAGGTTTTTACGCATCTGGGGATTCTATCTTCGACAGGGTTTCGGGCTTTGCTACCCTGCCCATGCATACAAATCAGGCTTGCGACTATCCCCCCAGAATGTCAATATAGTTAAGGTAGCCTTTAGTCTCTTTGACATCTAGGGTTCATACACAGGTACATCGAAAGGCTATTTCTGGTTGACCTTGGATGGACTTGGAAGGTAACCCCGGTAGAAGGTGTGGGAGGGCGGTGGGTGATTCCTACGCTTGTGCCTAAGAACATCTATAGGGACGCCAAGTAACTATCTATCAACTTTCTTCTGGAAAGTATATCTTATACCTATTTGTCTGTTTGGCTTTAGGAATTTTTAGTGAGTGCTGTGTGGTTTGTCTGTACTTAGTGTGCCTTTAGGTGTGTGCTTTGTAATTTTGGTTGCCTATCAACCTTGGATTTTGTCTCCTATTTTGAAGCTATGGCTAACACCCCTTCAAACACCAACCAAGAGATCCCCATGCTGGGAACTCCTTGTACTATTCCTCCCACGAGGAATGTTGGTGTTCCCTTGATGGCCACCCTGAATCTTCCTGGATTCACCCTAGGGCTACCGGTGTGGTTGTTTTCCACTCCAACTATCCTGAATGCTCCTTATGCTTCTCAAGTAAGCTCCTTATATCAAGGGCATCAAAACACTGCTTCCCCTTCACCTGTAGTTGATTCTCCTCCTCCTTCTACCTCATGCGGTGAAAGTACTAATACTAGTAACCGATAGTCTAAAAGGAGTAAAAGAAGGAGGAATAGGAAGAAGGCACATAAGCAAGGGGGCACCCGTTCAACCTCTGTAGGTCAAGTTGAACCTTACCACCCAGCCTCTATGGTTCATGCTGGGGGCACCCATCCTGCCTCTGTAGGCCATGTTGGATCTAAGCACTCAACCTCTGCAAGTCAATTTGATCTTCACCATCCAGCCTTTGTTGATCATGCTGGTGGGATCCTTCCAACCTTTCCAGGTCATGTCAGATCCATTCACTCAACCTCTATGGTTCATGCTGAGGGCACCCGTTCAACCTTTGTTGTTTAAGTTGAACCTCCCCATCCAACCTCTGTTGTTCATGTTGGATCCATCCACCTAGCCTTTGTTGTTCATGCTGGGGGCACACACTCAACTGCTGCAAAGCATGTTGATCCTAACCACTCAGCCTCTGTTGTTCATGTTGGTGGTGCCCGTCCACCAACATGGAAAGCACCACATGAAGCAGTATTTGGTACATCGACAGCGGAGCATAGTGTCATATGACAGGACATAAAAGGTTCTTCAAGAGCTTGTAGGAGGGTGGATTAAATCTCCACATTGAGTTGGGTGATGATTTGCATTATGAGGCGTAGGGAGTTGGTATTGTTTTGTTTCAGAGGGATTCTGGAAAACCCCTCAGTTTTGCTAATATATTATATGTTCTGCGGTTGACCAAAAACCTCATATCCGTTTCCACTTAATAAGGCAAGGGATTTCAGGTGAATTTCTTAGATCATAAGGTGTATATCAGGCCTAAGGGGTCAGATAGAAGTTTGGATAAGGTAATTGGGATCTGAACCAGGAAGGTGTAAAAACTATACTTTGAGTCTGCAAAGGATCTACTCAATAACAACAAGAGTCAGGGTGAGTTGTGGAGCACTGAGGTATTTGAGACAGGCCGTCATTGGAGTTCCTCAAGTAAGGGAAGAGAAGCATAACCAAAACAAGGGTTGTGCATTGGGGAAGAACATTAGGAAACTTTTCCCACAGAGTGAGCACAAGTCTATGGGGACCTTGCACTTGGTGCATTCAGATGTTTGCAGACTAATGAGTGTCCAATCATTCAGTGGCTACAATTATTAAGTCACTTTCATTGATGACTATTCTAGGAAGACTTGGATCTATTTCCATAAGGCCAAGTCAAAGGTCTTTGATAGGTTTCAGGAGTTCAAGACTCTCATGGAAAACTAGACATGAAGGAAGATTCGAGTATTGACGACGGACAACGGGGGTGAGTACACCTCCAATGAGTTTTTGGAGTATTGTTCATTAGAGGGGATAAAGAAGGAGCACACACTTCCTCATACCTCGCAGTAGAATGGATTGGTAGAGAGAAAGAACAAAACATTGGTAGGAGCATCCAAATCCATGCTATTTAATCAGGGATCACCACTATTCCTATGGGCTGAGGAATACATGACTACAGTTTACATTCAGAACAGGTGTCCCCACACAAATTTAGGGAGGAAGAAAGTACCCGAGAACTCTTCACAGGAACTAGACCATATGTGATCCATTTACACATATTTGGGAGTATCTGCTATTATCATGTTCATGCTGACACTAGGAAGAGGATAGAACCTTCTGGAGGTAAGGGGTTACTTGTTGGTTACAATGAGACTTTGAATGTATATCGAGTATATATTCTGGCTCGTAAGAGGATCATTGTGAGTAGGGATGTCTAGTTTGATGAGTATGGAGCCTTGTGGATATCTATGGAATTACCGGCATAGGAGCATCCAACACAAGACTCGGGGGTAAAGTTGGAGGAGCCACAGGTACAGGTATAGGTACAGACACAGAGCATAGGTTCTGATAGTCAGAGGGAGTTAGGTGGTAGTATCCTTTAGTCATTGACTTGGAGTATGAGCCACAATAGTAGGAAGATATATGGTAGCCGCAACAGGTAGATATTAGGACATGACTTAAGTGGTTTAGGTCCACAGTTCTGGATTCTAGGAATGTGACTCTTCCATAGATATTAATGGGGTAGAGCAAACCACCATATAGACTTAGCTATATGTCTGTTGTAATCTCACAGATCACATAGGGTTACCAATAATACACATTAATAATAGACATACATAACAGAGACAAGAGACAAGAACAAGTAAGCAGAATAACAGATTATATTATAGTGAAAGGGTCCATACAATACAGAGAAGTGAACCGAGTTCTCATCTGGCTAAACAACCCGATATATATGAATTACAAATAGTTACAAATAACTACCTATCAGTTCAGTGAACCAACACGACCTTATGTGGCCGACCTAACCTCTAATTATTCGGCTAACTGACTTAGTCGGCTGATTGACTAAGTCGGCTATCGTTCAATTCATCTTACCGACTTGCTCCTCCAACATCTCCCCCACAAACAAAACGTTTCTTCGTCGCGAAGAAACAGGGAGGTACAAAAAAATTTCTTTCCCTGTCCTTAGGTGGTTATTTCTGTGCTTGGTCTTCATGGGCTGTGAAGTTTGATTGTTGGTCTTTTCTGCACATAGACTTCAACAATTGCTTCAGCTGTCACTGCCAGCTGATGTTGAAATGCTATCCAACTTTGTAGTATTTTTTGGATGTTGATTGTTAATGTAGTCAGACTTGATAATATCGACATCTTTTCTTGAATGGAAAATTCTGCTATCTTCTCCATGTCGGGACCCATAAACTGGTCCTTTTCCTCTGCTGTCTCAAAAAGTCATCTCATATGTGGGCAGATGATGTCTAATTTTTCTATATTTGAAATTGCTTGTTGCACCCACTGGTGTGCTTGTCGCTCGTGTTTCTGCAATTTGGCAGTTTCGAGCACTATTTGATTTTCAATTGTGCTCCTGAGTTCTACCTCTGTGATTTTTCTCTTTTCGAGCGCTTGGATTTCTTGTTAGGTTTGTTGAACTTGCTAATAGACTTGCCCATAATATGTAAGCCAATCTCTCAGTACTTCTTTTGTAATGATCGACTCCTCCATGTGATCTCGTAGTACCTTGTGTGCTTCTTTGGTATCTTGCCTTTGTGCCTGTAACGTCGACACCACACTCTCAAATAGCTGATAAGCCTTTTCTAACGGCTTGTCGATGTCGACCTCTATCGAACCTGGTATCACAGATTGCACCAAGTTTCTGCATTTGTTAAGGAACTCGACATGTTCTTTTTCGTTCTCGTCGAGCTCCCTACGTCTGTTCTGGCTCCTTGTTTTTTCTTCAATTGCCAATGATTCCAAGAGTTTCCCTAATTCTCCATCCCTCAGTTTAGTTGGATCGACTGCAGTGGTCGATCCAAGTTGACTGATGTGGACCATTGTTGTCTGGCTTTGATGGTCCTTCTTCTTTTTTTCTTTCTTTCTTTTGTGCTTTTGCTGCTCTGCTTGCTTTGGCACCTATGTACCTCTAACAGTCAAAATTGGATTGTCTGGTTGTTGGCTACCAGTGGTCGATGGTATTTCTGGTTGGGCCGGTTGGATAACTGCTGTAGCTGGTTGTGCACCTGGTTGGTTAGATTCAAAGGTTCTAGATGCAGGTGCGGTTGGTGCTAATGGATGTGGTGGAGGTGGTTCAGGTGCAGCTGGTTGGATTAGAGACTCTGGGTGGTGAAGCGGTGGTGATGGTGTTGGTGAATGTTTTGGTGTGATTGGATTAGTGGAGATATGGTCGGGTGAGGGGTCGTGGGTTTATGGAGGTGATTTTTCCTGGAGGTCAGAGAACAGTTCCTCGATTTCTCGACTTATTCCATCCATGTCCTCTCCTTCCTCATCTCCAGACAGTTCATTGGTTGGTGGGTTGGGTTTGGGTTCGGTCAGAATGATAGATGTGGTCTGACTTGTGACAACTTCAGCTTCTTTGTCGAGGTTTCTCTCAAATGTTGAACTCGCAATTGCAAAAGTCCTCGGCCTCTGGAGTATTTGGCCAGGTTGGGGAACAGTCAGTCTAGAACCACCAGCTTCAAACAAAGGGGATTTGGTGGTGAGATTTTGAATCGACGTGAGTAACTCAGGCAATTTTCAATGTATGCCTGGAGATCTCTGTCACGGTCGAACTTTTCCTTCACAGTCTCCAACATAGCATTCTTGCATATGTCGAGTGGGCTTATGGAAGGCCGTTTTGGAATTAGCTCTTGTGTGATTTTGGTCAGAGACAAGGGTGGAGCTGTAGATACAAGAACCACAAAATTTTTAGCCGTTGAAGTGTTTGTGCTTTTTTCGTTCTTTGGCCGACCTTGTTGTGCCCCTGCTTCAACAAATCTCTGAAATTGGGTCTCGACAGGAATTTTGTTTGCTGCGACATATTCTATAATGTCACAGGCTATAGCTGCTAGTTCTTCCTCGTCTTTCGAGGACTCTGCAATGATAAGCTTGCGCTTACCCTTCCCCTGCTCCTGCTCTTGAGTTCTTTTTCTTTTCCTTGAGGCTGCTATCTCCTTCGACAATTTGCGTATATTTTATTTGGTGACAGCATACTCAGGGTTTTCAGTGTCTATTTCTCCTCCCTGGTCTTCAGTCGAGACAAGGCTTTCTTCAACTGGATTGGTTACCAGCTATTGTGTTTGTGTCTCTTCCCTTTCTAGTGTCGGAGGTTTGATTATAATTTGTAGTTGACCAGTTCCTTCTGCAGGTGTCTCCTCCTACACAAATGTGCCGATATATAATTTGAGCTCATAATCCTCTTCTTTCTCTTGTTCGGTCAGTGGCTCTTCTATCAACATGTATATTTCTTTTTCCCTTACTGGTATCGATAATTTTGTGCCTGACTGTCGAGCCAACTCCTAGAAAATTTCTTCGAATGTCAGGTAATAGTTGAGAGTTTTTGCCTTTGCTTTGGTGCCCTGCATGTACCACACCGCGGTATGGTTGAGCTCTAACTCGATGTGAGCAGTTTTGGGTATACTTCGTCGGATGTTTTGAGGCACCCTCCATCTAGTCATGTGGACTTCTAGCTATTGGAACCCATTTTCTAACAACACTTTTCCGTTTGCAAGTTCTTTCAGTGTTCCATTACGAGAGAATGGTTTGAATCTCCACATATGAAATTTTGTCGGTTCTTGAAATTTCTTATCCCCGACAGGGCACAAGGAGTACATTACTATCCATAACATTAGGGATGGAAACCTGATAATTCCTCCTGACTCCTGACATTTTTTGTAGATGCCTTTGAGCATGTCGGTGACATACTCAGCCTATTTGTATATATTTCCTGTGTGGGCAATGGTATCCACTACCTCCAACATATCTAGTTTGAGTTTGCTTCCTCGACCTGTCGGTGTAAGTGCAGTGGCTATGATTTTGGCCAATATTTGCGGCATTCGAGCTTGTATTTGGCTAATCATTAGCCCTTTGGAGTTTTTTCTTGATGTTGATCCTGTTAGCTCTTCTACTAGCCCTTCCTTGATCCTGACTGGTACTGGTTCACCTTGGTTTGATAACCCAGTCAATTTGGAAATTACTTCCCCAGAGATTTCAACTGGTCAGTTGAAGTAAAATCCACCGTTATGATACCAGCTTATGATCAATTTCACCGTTGTTTCCTTCGTGCCTCCAAAACTGGCCATGATCGATGCATTGATGTAGTTTAGAATGGTACCATGGCTGATTTTCTCTGTAGCTTGTGTAGGCCTCTTGTCGACATAAGCCCACTCTTTAATCTCGACCCATAGTTTCACCCAGGAGCCCTCCTGAACCTTAGTGCTCTTGATGTATTTGAGTCTCCTCATCAATGGTGTCTCCATGGTCTATAGTTCCTTAGCCTTGGCTGCAACTCTGGTTTGTTTAGGTGCTATATTGTCGGTTTTCTTGTCAATTTTGCTTCGGTATTCTTGGTTTTCAGTCGTTTGGTTGCTAAGTTGCTCCTTTTTTTCGGAATGCTGTAAATGATCCTTTGGTGGTTCAATATTTATAGTTGATGCGTTTGACGTTTTTGTCGATGGGTGTATTAATGGCAGACGTGATGTTCTAGCATGAACACTTGAGTTTGCATTAATGGTGATTTGACTTTGTCAACCGTAGTCATGAAGGCGGGATGGGACTTCCGAGGTCGTTGGTCGATGTTGATTATGTGAGCGGTCGATGGGTGTGATGTCAGTTGTCATAGTGGTGATTTCCTGTCATACTGTTTTACTTTTTTCGATCTTATTTTAGTTTCTGGATTTTTAGATTTTTATAGCTTTTGTTTAACTGTTATGGTCATTTTTTTTTTATCGAACTGGTTTAGTTTCTGTACTGCTTTAGTCAGGCACCATTAACAAGTTTCTGAAATACTATGCCTTGTAACGTCCTTAGTCGGACTAATCCATTGGCATGTACCTCTTCAACAACGTAGGGTCCCATCCATTATGTATATAGCTTTTTGGGTTTTCCTTTTACCTGACTATTGTATAGTAAGGCAAGGTCTCCTACCGACAGGTTTTTGTTTTGGATGTTTCGGTTGTGCCATGCTTTCTGTTGTTGTTTCTTGATTTCCTGATGTTGTAACGCAATTAGTCGGTGTTCTTAAAGCTTACTTTATTTCAATAGTCGGTCATTTCTTCCTCGTTCGACATCGACATGCAAAATTTCTGCGATAATGGGTGTCTGTTGTCAAAAGTGTAAAGGAACTACTGCTTCCTATCCATAAACTAGTCGAAACAGTGTTTGGTCAGTTGAGCGCTTATATGCCGCTCTGCATGCCCATAGTACTACAGGTATATTTTCATTCCATTCGTCTTTGTTGATGTTACATATTTTTGTTAATCCTTTTGTTAAAGTTTTGTTAAATGCTTCAATTGCTCCATTCGACTGAGGGTGGTAAGATGTACTCCGTCGGTGGTCGATTTGGAACTGGTCTATTAGTGTTTTAATAGTTTTATTTATGAAGTGTGTTCCTTAGTCACTGATTAGGGTTAATGGACATCCAAATATGGTAATGATATTCTCATAGATAAACTTAGCAGCTATATTGCTGGAACATGTGTCGACTGGTTCTGCCTCTACCCATTTGGTTACGTATTCGACTGCAGTTATTATGTACCTTGCACCTGTTCTTTTTGCTAGTATAGGAAATGGTCCTATGAAGTCAATGGCCCAAATTTCAAATGTCAAACTTGGGTTCACTAATATCAGGGCAATTTCTGTACTAGGCACGGGTCGACCCAGCCATTGACATCTGTCACATTGGCTTACAAAATTTTTGCAGTCTTTGTGAAGTGTCGACCACCACAACCCTGATTGTTGGATTTTCTTTGCAGTTGTATCTGCTTGGAAATGTCCTCCTGCAGGTCCGTAATGTGCTTCATACATAATATTATTTCTTTTACGTTCCAGTACACACCTTCTGAGGATGTCCTCTAAACCCATTTTATATAGGAATCCATTTATGAGACTATATGGTGCAGCTTTCATGGCTAAGATCTGTTTCTTCTTCGTACTCATACCTTCTGGTGCTTGTCCATTTTCTAAAAACTGAGCTATTTTATCTAACTTTGCTGGGACTACTTCTATTCAAAATAAATGTGCATCCGGTAAATCGTCTTCGACTCCCGTCAGTTCCTCCCCTATGTCGATTCGAGATAAGTCATCGGGACCGACATTTAGCTTACCTAGTCTGACAACGACTTCGAATTCAAATTCTTGGAATAGAAGTAGCCATCGACAAATTCTTCCATGGTGTAGAGTCTTATTTACAAGGTATTTTAGTGCTTGATGGTTAGTGTAAAAGATAAATGGATTAGCTAGTAGATAGTGTCGATATTTTTGTAGTGCAAAGACCATTCCTAATGCTTATCTTTCTGTTGTCGAATAGTTTCTTTAAGCTTTGTTTAGTTTCCTGCTACTATAAACTATAGGATAGTCCATTCCTTCATCTCCTGGTTGAGTTAGGATTGCTCCTATTGCTAGGCCTGATGCATCGATGTGAACATGGAATTTGATCGACCAGTTTGGAAACCTTAGGATGGGTGCTTCGACTAGCTTTATTTTTAGTTTTTCAAATGATATGTTGCACTCCTCTGTCCAGTTAAATTCCTGATCATCTCTTAGCAATTCTTCCAATGGGTATGTCATATCTGAACAATGTCTTATGAATTTTCTATAGTATCCTATATGACCAAGTAGTACCCTAACTTGTTTTTGATTTATTGGAGGTTTTAAGTCGAGGATGTTTTTTATTTTTGCGAAGTCAAATTTAATACCTTCTTTACAGACAATGTGTCCTAACAGTATTCCTATAGGAGTTAGAACTATGCACTTCTTGATGTTTAGTGATAGTTGGATTTGTCGACATCGTTCCAGCATAAGTCTTAGCCATTTACAATGGTCCTTTAGTGTAGAGTATATTGTCCAATCGTCGAAATATACTGCCATTGTTTTGTAAATGTACTCCTGAAATGTTTTAACCACAATCCTTAAAAAGACTGCAGGTGCATTTTTAAGTCCAAAAGGCATAACCCTGTAAGCAAATGAGCCAAATTCACATACGAATGTTGCTTTTTTCTTATCTTCTTTGGCAATTGGTACTTGATTATAACCTGAGAATCCATCTGTAAACGAATAGCATTCATGTCCTGCAACCTCATTTAAGATTTCATCTACATAGGGAGTTGGAAATGGGTATATTAATGTAACTTTATTGAGTTCTCTGAAGTCGACACAGATCCTTAGCTTGGTTGGATCATGTTTCTTTGGTTGAACCACCATTGGACTTGCCCATTCTGATTGGTCAATAGGGTAGATGATTCCTGCTGCAAGCATGTTATCAATCTCTTTATTGACTATCTCTTTGTATTTATGAGCTAGTTTATATGGTCTTTTCTTGACAGGTCGAACATCAGGTTTAATGTCGATCTTCATTTCACCCATTTCATGTACCAGACCTTTAAGATCCTTATAGTCTCTAGCAAATACATCCTAGAATTCTTTCAATAGGTTTGTGATCTCTATTGTTTGTGCTTCAGACCAGTAGTCTCCAATTTTTGCTATTTTTGGTCGATCATCATTTGATATGTCGAATTCTCTAGTTTTGACTTTAGCATCTAGCCATTCCGGTGCTTTAGCTTCATTGATTGGTTGACTTCCTTCCTTAAACTGTGAGAATGTGGCAGGGAAGTCTGCTGCAGTCATTCGGTTGGTATCCTCCTTGTCAATTGTTTCAACTTTGAGTATTGTGCAAATAGGTTTGGTCGTTTTGACATGGTTTTATTTCCATCTAAAGCTTTTCCCTTCCGAATTTTCATTTTCCAACTGTAGTCTTGTTGACTATGGTATTTCCCCGGTTTGTATATTATTACAGTTTATTGACGATCGGTTGTCCCTTAGGGTTTTTTTTTCTGTCGGTTGTACAAATGCTTTAATATGTTTGCAGTTTCAACCAAATTCTCATTTTTGGGTTCAAAGTTGAAGTCTTTGATAAAATTCTCTTTAAGTTCATGCCATAGGAATGTTTCACCCCGAGCTTCTTCCATATTGTACCATTTGTTTGGTAAGTCGGTGAGTGTTGATGGAAATAAATGTGGCCGTGTACGTTCATCTTTATATCCAAGTCTTCTCCATTCTTTTTCACATGTCTTTATATGGTTTTATGGATCCCGTCCTTGGGTAAATATAGGTTTCTGAGCCTGGTTGGTTAACTTCTTTCCTCCAAATATTTCTACAAAATAAGTCGAATTTGTTGTCCATGTCTGCAGTCTTGACTGATGGGTATCCCACCATCTAGCAGCTTGTCCTGTAAAAGTTTCTACTAAACTTTGTAGTCGGCCATGTTCACCAATGTTCCTAGATACTTGCTCTACATGCATAACTAGTGATTCTCTTTCTTTATACCTTAGGATTTTTGTGGTATTTATATTTGTTGGTTGCAAGGTAAGATATTCCCTAATTTTCTTCTCATATATTTTTGGGATGCTGGACACCACAAAGCATTGTCTGATTGGTTTCTTCTATACTTTTTGAATAGTCCAGCATCCTCTTGCTTTTGTTTCATAGTCTTCAACCTCCCAATCATATAGTTCTACATCTGAATTGTATTCTACTAAGTCTTGGTTTCCTAAGTAAAGTTCACCATATGTATTAGGTTTTGTGTAATCTTCATTATTCTATATTTGATATAGTTTTCGGATGTCAACTTCTTCATCAATTGGTTATGTCCAAGGTTCTCCTTGGGATGGATGAATAGGTACTATGACTTTTTGTCCATTCCCCTTTAATTTTATTCTTTCTTTGTCCAAGGATATCGAGGCTTTGATTTTTCTCCCCCAAGGTCGACCTACTAACGCTGGGAAGGAACTGGATCCTTCCTTAGGATCAATAATTTCGAAGTAGACTTTGGTCTATATTCCTTTTATCGTTGTGTCGACATTTTTCTAGACTCCAATAGGTTCAATTAGGCCTTGGTCGGCTAGTTTCAGGTATATGCCTGATTCATATAATTGAGGTCTACCAAACTGTTCCCATGTGTCTCGAGTCATAATATTTACCTATGATCCGAAATTGAGTACAACTTGTTGGACATGGTATCCTTCAATTTCCAGGTTGACAAGTGGGTCGGCATCACTTTTATCTTTTTGGTTTAAGCTGCAGATATTCTTTGTTTGTTTTTCGGTGTTTTTGTTGTGTTTTATTTTATACAGTAAGTTGATGAATTGCGATACTGTTTTATATTTTTGTACCAAATGTATTAGCTCTTTTACTGTGTCTTGTCGATTATCATCTTCTTCTTCCTATTGAGCAAATTCTCTAAATATATTTGTTGCATCTTTATATATTTGTTTTCTTTAACTGGGTCAGGATAAATATTTTTTTCTTTTATCTTGCTTATTTGGGGGTTATCATTCCCGGTTTTTGTCCTTTGTCAGGTTACGATATGTAAATTATTTGTATTGATAATATCATGTTTTTACACACACGACAAGACATTAACATTTTTATTTTTATTTATCTTTTCAAGCATAGTAGGGCAATCCTCTAATGAGTGATCCCCTACTCCACAACTAGTACAGAATTTTAGGTCAGTCATGTCCTTGTATGGCCAGTCTGCATATCGGTGTCCTTCCTTGTAACATGTGAAACATTGGATGGGCCAACGTGGTCGGTTGTCTCGATTCCTAGAGAATCGACCTCGACTTCCATAGCCTCCACGTCGGTTGTCAAACCAGCATTCGTACCGACGACCTTCGTACCTTTGATTATTTTGGTCATTTTGTGCATTTTTTCGTTGCTCATTGTTCTGTGCAACTGCGTTAGTCTGATATATTGCCTGATAATTTTGTCGATTCTTGAGATTCAGGTGGCAATCAAAGGTGTTATGATTTTTAGTTTCATAGATTGCGCACCATGATGCTTTGCCATTCTTCATGTTGAATGGGCAATCTTTTGTGGTATGCTCTCCATGCTCTTGGTAGATGTCGCAGAAATATTTTGTTTGCACAAATCGAAATCTTGTTGGCTAATATCCTGTCGATAGTTGTCCTTTGAATTTCTGGCCATCGAGCATTTCGTGCACCAAATATCCTGACTCTTAACGTTTAGCTCTTTTAGAGATTTCTGCATGATCTCAAGTTGTTCCTCTAGTTTGTGATCCATGGGATATGCTGGAATGTCTTCATCCATTTCTACTTGTAGAGCTTTCGTAAGCACATATTCATAAGTTTTGAATGTCTCCAGACTGATGTGTCGACAAATTTTCTGTGACAGACCTGCAAGAAACCACTGGATTAATAGTTTTTCATCAATGACATAGTCCAACACGCTGAGAAGGTCTTTCCAGTGTTTGTCGTAGTCACGGATAGTTTCTCCTAGATTTTGTAATGTTGTCTTTAATTTCTTTGCTGCCAGATGTTTTGCATCTGGAGTTTTAAAGAACGATAGAAATTGTGCTTTGACTTCGGCTTTAGTTGCTTGGGGATTTCTCTCAAAAAAGGTCATATACCATGTTAATTCCCTTTTCCTCAAAGCACCAACGAACTGCGCCATCTATCTATCTTCCTATGTAACTTGGTTTGCCTTTCAAGTCGACTCACAGATGAACCAATGTCATCTGGGGTCCTCGTCACCCTCATATAGAGGGATGTGCACTGACCCATGACCCATGTCGGAGTCACTATCACTGTCTTCTTTAGGAGGTGGTGGTGGTGGGGGTGGTGGTGAGGATAGTGGGGTATTTTGTTTATTATTTTGTGTAGAACTATTGTCAACAGAAATCTCATTTCCGTCGATCGTCTTAGTTGTCGTTTCTTCTCTGACAAGCAGTCGGTTGGGGTCGACTTCTCCTGTCGATGTCCAACTGCAATTATTTGTCTGCAGCTCCAAATTTTTTGTATCTTCCAAAGTTGTATTTGGTGGGGGGGGGGGGGGGGGGTTCTCCTTCGTGTCTCGGGTAATTTAAGTGGATACTTTAGTTGGAGGGTAATGCTTGAAGCATGACCTAATTTCCTTCTTCTGGTTGATAGATAAGTAGATGATTATCATCGTTTCTCTCGTCGTTTAGTCGGCTCCAAATACCAATGTCACCAGCTCTTAATCTGAGGTCCTCTTTGATAATGGTTTATATCCTGGTACTCAGATTCATCGAAGATAGAGGTCTTACCTCCTAGGGAACTTCTAATTGGAGAGCTTCTCACTGCTCTATCCACAAATCTTCTTCCATAGGCAATGCTTCTTCTTCCATGCCTTCTTCATGTCGGTCATGACTCGATTCTGGAGGATTTCTCTCTTGGTCTGTCACCCTAGTGCTCATTCCTCTTTGCAGTGCTATAGCTCTTTCTCTTCTCTCTTCCCTTCTTTGCAGCCTCTTCTCCCTCTCTATTTTTTGAAAGTTCGTCGTACCTTTATGTGACACTGTCCTTCCGATTTCCCTTTTAGGTCGACTTTTCATTGCTGGTGAATGGTATCTCTTTAGTCGAATAGAATCCTCTCCACTTTACCCCGACATACAACTAGCTACCCCCCCATTGCCTACCTGATGCTTTAGAAATCCCGGATAGTTCTGTTCACTTGCTTAGGAAGTATTCCCACTCCCTTTTGGCAATGAATTTATCCCACTTCTTTTGTTTCTCCGCCCATTTAGTATTTTGTGGCGGTTTGCGTAGTAATGGATGAGGTTCAATGATATGACCCACTCCTTTTTCTATCAGGAACTTAAACAACAAGGTCAGTAAGGAACACAAGAATTGTTTGGTGAGGTCTGTGTAGAATTTATTCTTGATGGTTTTCACCGAAGTTCTTTCCTCTACGGCTTGCTCCTCGCAGAATTCGTCGGTGATATTTTCAAACCACTCCGACAGGTTTGTTCTTCCCCCTTGAATCAGTTTGTCTAGCAGTTGTTGGTCTTTAATCGCTTCCGGCTTTTTCATCCAGGAGTTTCTTCAAAAGTTGGGGCATTGATTCTACAAACTTCTCATGAGTCTCTGTAAATAACCTTTCTTTCGCTTGAGTAGTCGTTAATCTATTTCTTCGTGCGTAATTTTGCAAGTAGTTTGCTATTTTACGGTCCCACCAGTCCTTAATCTCTTGTTCTGATATCATCTTCTTGTATACATCTCAGACATGTACTACCGGCAACGGAACCAATATTGTAATCTCACAGATCACATAGGGTTACCAATAATACACATTAATAACAGACATACATAACAGAGACAAGAGACAAGAACAAGTAAGCAGAATAACATATTATATTATAATGAAAGGGTCCATACAATACAGAGAACTGAACCAAGTTCTCATCTGGCTCAACAACCTAATATATATGAATTATAAATAGTTACAAATAACTACCTGTCAGTTCGGTGAACCGACACGACCTTATGTGGCCAACCTAACCTCTAATTAGTCAGCTGACCGACTTAGTCAACTAATTGAATAAGTCAACTATTGTTCAAGTCGGCTTACCAACTTGCTCCTCCAACAATGTCATTGATGACGAAGTTGATTAACTCCGAACCTTCCAGTTTTGACGAGGTTGCACAACATGATGTGTGATAAGAGGCTATGGTTGAGGAGTATGACTCCATCATCAAAAACCAGGTGTGGGAGGTTGTTCCAAGGCCATAAAGAAAGTAGGTGGTGTGATCTAGATGGATATACAAGGTAAAGCATGCAACAGATGGAAGCATAGAAAAGTATAAGGCTCGCTTCGTGGCAAAGGGTTTTTCACAGAAGGAAGGTATTGACTATGAGGATACCTTCACCTCTGTCACTAGATATTATTCTATTCGGAATTAGAGGAAATTTGGGGTATAAAATGGGCCTTATTAGAAAAAGCACCAAAAATTAGTTCTTGTGAGTTGAAATTCAAGAACCAATAGAATTCCAATAAAATGAGTCAACCATAATGGTTGAATTAACATATTTGTCATAAAAAAAACTACTTTTTTGTTTGTATTTTCGACATATATCCCTGTGTTTTTACTCAGATTTAGATCAGGAGAGCTTGTTGGATAGAGAATTTGATTTCTAATCCAATGAGTACCCACACTGCATACTTTTGGCAGACCCCGCTACCCTAAAAACAAGAAATACCTGAAAAACATGATGATGACATCATCATCACATTTTTTCAAGTATTTCTTGTTTTTGGGGTAGCAGGGTCCGTCAAAAGTATGTAGTGTGGGTACTTGTTGGATGTGGAATAAAATTCCACATCCAATGAGCTCTCTCGATTGAAATTTGAGTAAAAACACATGGAGATATGTCGAAAATACGAACACAAAAAGTAGTTTTTTTCTTTTTTTCCTCCAAAATTAATAAATAATATTTTATTACTTTAACTATTATTTTATTATTTTAACTATTATTTTATTATTTTCCTTAGGAGGCCCATTTTAGACCTCAATATTCCTCTAATGACTATTATCTCATTAGCTGCAGAGATGGGTTTGCGAGTTCATCAAATAGACGTCAAGGTTTCCTTCCTCAACGGAGTTATGGAAGAGGAGGTATTCATTAAGCAACTCGAGGGGTTCGATGTGGAGAAAAGGGAGTCACATGTATGCAGGTTGTAGAGATATATTTATGGGATCAAGCAGGAACCTCGGGCATGGTACTTGAGGATTGAAATATCTCTACAAGAGATGGTTTCCAATGGAGTAAGGTTGACCACAATATGTACTTCTTGTCAAGTGAGGTATCTATCATACTGGTGTTGTATGTAGATGATTTATTTCTTACAGGAGATGAGAGGATGATTGATGACTGGAATTCCAACCTTCCAGTTAAGTTTGAGATGAAATACCTTGGGTTGATGCATTACTTCCTAGGATTGGAGTTTTGGCAGAGAGATGGGTGCTTCTTCATTGGACAGGGGAAGTATGCAATATAGATCTTGAAGAGATTTAGGATGGTGGATTGCAAGCCCATTTCCATACCTCTAGTTTCCAACTAGAGGAAGATTGATACATCAGGATCATTGGGGTTTCATCCTACATTGAATCACCAAATTATCGAATCGCTCATGTATTTGGTCAACACATGACCAGAAATTAGCTTTGTAGTCAACTCTTTGAGCCAGTTCATGGTGGACCCTCAAAGAGTACATTGGACAGTTGCAAAGCGTGTGCTTCGCTACATCAAAGGTACAATGGAGTACAAGTTGGTTTATGAGCCCAGTGGGAGTGTATAGTTAGAAGGCTTCACAGATGCTGATTGGGAAGGATGTGTAGAATACCAAAATATCACTTCAGGTTGCTACTTCAGCATTGGGTCAGGGGTTGTCTCTTGGTTTATCAGGAAGAGGAAGTCAATTGCATTGAGCTCAACAAAGGATGAGTACATGGCAGCTTGTTTGGATTCATGTGAGGGAATGTGGCTAAGGAAGTTGCTTTCAGGGTTATTCGAGTGTGAGCTAGAGGCTATAGTGGTTCAGTATGACAATTAGAGTGGAATCAGGTTATCTGAAAATCCAGTGTTCCATGACTGGAGAAAACACATAGATATATGGTACCACATCCTGAGAGTCTATGTACAGAAAGGAACCATTTGGTTGGATTACACTCAGATGGATGAGCATGTGGCATACATTTTCACCAAGGCACTTTGCAGACATAATTTTGTGAAATCCAGAGACAAGTTGGGGTTGCTACTGAATCCCTTCCTCGTTGAGAGGGAGTGTTATAAAGTGGAAAGAAGGAAGGTCTTATATCGTTGCATGTGTCCTTGCATGCTATAAGACATAAAGCAAGAAGCCAAATGTATTAATGTTATTTTCCAAAGTTCAGACTTAGGAAAATTACATTAAGTGATCTAATTATTAATTGACTTAATGGAGTCACTTTTATAAAGTTAAATTGAAAATAATTTAAGTGATGGATAATATAATCATGGCCATTGATATCACTGGAGGATATCATCCATTGATCCATAATGAGAGTTAGAGTTTTCGCTTGGCCATTGAGTTAAAAGGAGATTTGGTGGAGAGGACACTAACACAGAAAAACTGAGAAGTTAGAGGAAGAATTTTGCATAGAAGAAAAAGGACCATTCATTCATAGGATTTGCAGACTAATTATGTAGAGCACAGGGCCATACAAGTTCATCGAAAGGGAGGTGGTACCCATCAGGAAGAAATTGTACAACAGTTGTACGGATTCCGTACAAATGATGTAGGGCCATACGGATTATGTACTGCTGATGCAGAGGGCTATACTATCGATGTAGAGGGTGTGATAAATTGCTTCTCAAGTTAGATCTAGGAGCTAGAACAATTTCACCATCAAAGTGTTTGACAAAACATGCAAGAGAAAACAAAGAGACAGAAAATAGCTGGAACAACACATGTGAAAGGTGTTGATTACTTGTCATATTATTATCATACATCATTTATAATACAATGGACAAATTCGAGTGGCTCTGGAATCCAATTGGAGTTGTACATGTGTCAATGTGGGAAATGACCTCAATCCCCCCTAGGTGGACCAATAGAGACCCAACTTAGCCCAAACATACTCAAATTAATGTGTGAGTGTTGGTGAGGTGTGTTGGGTCATTAAATACTCCAAGGAATGCATGGGTGAGAATATAGAGGAAAGTGGGGTGCTCTAGGTGGCAATAAATGCTCCTAGGAGAGCTAAAAAAGGCCAAATACACCCCTAGAGCACTTAGTCAAACCAGGGTCCTACAAATCAATGAGGTAGCGCTCCAATGCATTAATGAGGGAGCACATGGGCTAGGTTGACCAAACCAGGCGCTGTTGTAGGTGTGAACATGCCAAGTTAACCAGATATATTGCTGGATTAACTCTCCTAAGTCTAAACCATAAGACATTAATGAAATTTGTGAAAATCAGGTTAGCCTAAGGTCTAAACTATATACTAAGGATGTATTACTGCTCCAACACCCTTCCTTAATCCAAACTTAGTACAATTTAGTGATTTGAGGGCTTGGCAACTAAGGTACAAGTCGCCCTTTTACAAATTTTATTGATCCATGTAACAGAGGTAAGGAGGAAAACCTCATGGGAAAAACCTCCCCTCAAAAATGGATTATGAAACAGAAACAAAATCTGCATATACTTCCAAACTAAAAAATATATGGAGGAATCTTCTTCTTGGGAAGAAGTGGAATGTGCTCAATCAACTCAGGAACAGTTGCATGATGAATCCTTAGACCATGTAGAACAATTGAAATGCACTGATGGGAGAGCAAATGGCACTCTTCAGATTTGAACTTCGAACCACCAGGTGAGTAAATTGAACGAAACATGATTGCATGTGAGGAATTCGAACCACACAGGATTCCATAACTGAAAGAGACTGTAAATTCTTGAGAATAGGTGACCCCAAGGGAGTCATAAGGATCTTGAAGCATCAACTTCGAATGAAGGTTGTAATCAGCTACAAGAATGTGGAGCAAAAGTCCCAAATGTGCCATTGTGATGGAAAAAGCTTCTCCAACTTCATATGAACTTGAAGGAACTCTACTAGTGATAGTGAAGGAAACATCTCCATTTTTTGAACCAATACTCTCATTTGAAGAAAACCCATCTTCTAGAGAAGGCTAGCTGTGGACATCAACTAGCAATACATATTTCCCATTCGTAACAGAAGACATAGAGGAGAAGGGTGAAAGTAAATCTTCAGCAATAGTGATGGAAACAAATCGTATGCTCTCTTCATGAAACATAGCTTCTTGACAAGGAGAGGAAGCCACAGAGGAAGAACCTTGAGCTGGATCGTTTGTTGAATCTTTGGCTACATCTTCTTCTTCATTTTGAACAGCTTCTTGAGAAATGCATGAGGCCCGGATCATAGGAAGAACACATAAGGAGGTGCCCATTTGATTTCTCTCCATATAGCTCACATCTTCTTGCTGCATGCCAAGAGATTCATCTAGATTTCTCCAAAGCTCGAATGGGTAATCAACAGAATCAAGGATGTAGCGCATTGTAGGAGGTATAGCTAAACACATAGTTCCATAGGCTCTATCATTGTCAATAATCCAAGCACCCTTTTCTTGACAGGACTCTGGTTCTCTCACAACACCAATGGACACATCATAGAGACATTGCCTCTTGAGGTATGCACACATCTTTGACTTCCATTCAGAATAGTTGAATGGGGAAAGGAGAGGAACAACTTTCAAATCCATGAAGTTGTTGTAGAAACCTGCAATGAAAAACACTCACATAAACTGGAAATATTCCCTAAACAACAACTCAACCTCACAGGATTTGGTGCAGCTCCATCTAGCTCTGATACCATGTGAGCAATTGCTTCTCAAGTTAAATCTAGGATCTAGAATAATTTCACCATCAAGGTGTTTGACAAAACATGCAAGAGAAAACAAAGAGACAGAAAATACCTGGAACAACACATGTGAAAGGTGCTAATTACCTGTCATATTATTATTATACATCATTTATAATACAATGGAAAAATTTGAGTGGATCTGGAATCCAATTGGAGTTGTACGTGTGTCAATGTGGGAAATGACCTCAATCCCCCCTAGGTGGACCAATAGAGAATCAACTCAGCCCAAACAGACTCGAATTGATGTGTGAGTGTTGGTGAGGTGTTCTGGGTCATTAAATACTCCAAGGCATGCGTGGGTGAGAATATAGAGGAAAATGGGGTGCTCTAGGTGGCAATAAATGCTCCTAGGAGAGCTAAAACAGGCCAGACACACCCCTAGCGCACTTAGTCAAACCAAGGTCCCACAAATCAATGAGCTAGCACTCCAATGCATTAATGAGGGAGAACATGAGCTAGGTTGACCAAACCAGGCGATGTTGTAGGTGTGAACAGTCCAAGTTAACCAGATATACTGTTGGATTAACTCTCCTAAGTCTAAACCATAGGACATTAATGAAATGTGTGAAAATCAGGTTAGCCTAAGGTCTAAACTATATACTAAGGATGTATTACTACTCCAACAGAGGGTTGCACTGCTGACACAAAGGGCCGTACAACTGCGTAAGGGGGCATACTTATTTGTTGGGTTTTCTTAGTGATTCACATGGGTTCAATTTTTCTAGGTTGGGTGAATTGATCTACTGGATTGTATTTTTTCTATATCTTCATAATAAAATTTCTTATTTGACTATTGCACCAGTTTTTCTAGTGGTTTCAATACCCAAAAATACTATGTCTCTATTGATGTGATTCTTGTTATATGTTTCTCAGTTTTTATTTTACGCTGCACTACTAGTAAAGAAACTCATGTGTGGTTATCAGTAAAAAAATTAAAATATATTGTGTAGCTCAAGATTGAGTTTTAAGGAAATTTACACGTTTCCTTTATAGATGATTTATCACGTAAGACTTGGATATATTTCCTGAAAGGGTAAAATGAAGTATTTAGTAAGTTAAAGGAATATAATGCCTTAGTCGAGAACCAAACCGAAAGGAAGGTCAAGACTCAGTGATCAGATAATGGCATAGAATTCACCTTGGAAGAATTCAAGGAACTCTGTAGAGAGTCTGGATTAAGAGGGAGTTAATCACTCCATACAATCCTCAAAAAAATGGGGATGTGGAACAAAAGAAACAAACCATAATGGAAGCAATGAAAGAAATGCTACATGACAGGGATCTTCCAATGCACCTTTAGGCACAAGCAACAATGACAATTGTGCATGTACAGAACCATACTCTTCATCGAGTACTTGACAACAAAACTCTGAAAGAGAATTTCTTAGGAGAGAAACCAAAAGTTATCCATATTAGAATATTTGGTTGCATGGTGTACAAACATATTCCAAAGGAGAAGAGGACCAAGTTCAATCCTTCTGGGAGGAAGGGTATATTCATAGGATACAGTGATACATCAAAGGCCTACCGAATATACTTCCCAGGATTCAAAAAGATCGACATCAGTAGAGATGTAACCTTTTATGAGGAATTGGACTACTCTATATCCAGGAGGTAACCTATTCAAGATGTCAAGGAACCTAAAGAAATGAGAGTCTGAGGTATGGAAATTGGAGAACCAATTCTAGAATACCATGAATATCATGACATGGCCAAACCAAAAGAAACAGTATAGACACTTCTTGAGAAGGACTCCCACAAGAGGAAACCATCATGGGTACGGGGGCTCATACAAGAAGCATAAAGGTATGGCGCTCTAGAAGGGATGCATAGAGAGAGGAAAAGACTATAGCCTTACAACAACTATGTGGCCCTGCTATGTGTCCTCATTGACAAGGAACCTTCCATCTATGAAGAGGATATAGAAAACAAATAATGGAAGGATGCCATGATCGAGGAGAATTAGTTGATCATGAAGAATGATTTCTGGGAGATAGTTCCAATACTGAAAAAGAAGTCTATTATAACTTTGATGTGGATCTACAAGATCAAGTATGTTGCAGATGGAAACATCGAGAAAAACAAGTCAAGATTTGTAGCATGAGGTTTATCACAGAAAGAAGGCATAGACTATGAGGATACATTTGCAGCTGTGGTGAGGTACACTTCTATTAGGTCCATACTTGCATTGGCTGCAGTCACGAAATGGAATATACACCAAATGGAAGTCAAACAAAATTCTTGAATGAGGTAGTTGAGGAGGAAGTATACGTAGAACAACCACTGGGATTTGAGATACATGACAGGAAGACAATGTGTGCAAATTAAAGAAGGCCTTGTATGGATTAAAACTAGCACCAAGGACATGGTATGACAGGATGGATAGCTTCTTGATGAGCCTAGGATTTACCAAGAGTACAATGGATTCCAACCTTTACTTCAGGATTGAATACGGAAGACAAATGATGCTCCTGCTATATGTCGAAGACCTATTCGTGACGGGCGAGGATGAACTCATTAAAGACGCAAGGAGGAGACTTGCTACTGAGTTTGAGATAAAATACCTAGGTATGATGCACTACATATTAGGCATGGAGGTGTGGCAGAGTGCAGATGGAATTTTTCTTGGTAAAGGAAAGTATGCGATGGAGATTCTTAAGAAATTCATAATGCTTGACTTCAAGGCGATAGCCACACCTATGGAATCAAAATTGAAGCTTTTGTGTGATGCTTCATCTAAGTCGATTGATGCCACAATGCATCTTCAGATGATTGTCTCATTGATTTATCTAATGAATACAAAACTAGACATATGATTTGTTGTGAATACCTTGAGCCAGTTCCTAACGGATCCGAGACATGTTAACTTGATAGCTGCAAAGCATGTATTGAGGTACCTAAAGCATACATTGGATTATGGGATAAATTATGATGCGAATAAGAATATTAACCTACACGATTATGTTGATTCATATTGGGCACGTAGCACCACTGATAGGAAGAGCACTTCAGGATGCTGGTTTAGTTTGGGATCTAGTATGATCTCCTAGTTTAGGAGGAAGCAGTATTGAGTGTCGCTGAGTGTAGCTGAAGCAGAGTATGTTGCAAATTCCTCAGCTAGTTATGAGGCAGTGTAGCTGTGGAAGTTACTGTCTAATTTGTTTGATCTCCAGTTAGACGTGACTTGTATCTTCTGCGAGAATCATAGTTGTATGACGCTATTGGAGAACCCTGTGTTCCATGACAAGTCGAAGCACATAGAGATCAAGTTCCACTATATTAGGGATGTGGCGCAGAGAGGAGCAATGAAGCTCCAGTATGTCACAACGAATGAGCAGATAGCCGATGTGTTGACTAAGCCTCTAGCCAAAGTGAAGTTTGAGTACTTCAGAGAAATACTTAGTGTGATACAAAATGAGACCCCTTGAAAGAGGGAGTGATGAGTTCTAACATAGATGGAGATGTTAGAAAACAGGACCGCAGAGCAATAACAGTTATACAGTTAAATCATTAAACAAGATGAAAAACACATTACATAGAGACTTAGATATAGTGTGGTTCACCCAAACGATGGGATACATCCACACAAAAATTTCCAGTCCTTTTATTACTGTCCAGAAAGATGAAGGGATACAACCTGCAGCAATACCATTGCACTTCCTCTTCACACTCTCACAGTCTCTCTCACACAATCACATAGATTGTTTACAATGCTACAATACAATACAATACCATACCCCATGTTGAAATATTGTAACTTTGAAGAATATTCTATATGTATATTTTTGTGGTCCCCGATGGTCCTACAGGGAGAACCACTTGTATTACATTGTACCCTGATGCTCTTAATCGGAAGAACTAATAAGAGTCATGAGGTAGTCCCCTCTAATTGTAAAGGTGGGTCATCAGCACCCCAGTGTGGTTACTTGAGCCTACATGTGTAACTCGAGCCTAGATGATTTAACTCGATCCTACATGTCGAATGAGTTAACTTAAGTGAACGGATGAATATAAATAGAGGTGTAGCGCTCCTCATTTGGAGCACACACTCTCACTTGAGTAGTGCACTTGTGGAGGAGAGAAGTAGCTGGATAAGGAGGAGGATCAGGTTTTTGATCTCCTTGTTGGTTTTACCTTTTTACCTTTTTGGGGCATCTATATTGAGGAAGCTTTTGCTGGGTTTTTCCCTTTAGGGTTTTCCCAGGATAAATTTGTGTTGTTCTTGTGATACTTTTTCTTTCAGTGATCCTGTTTATATGCTTTTGTTATGGAAATGAAATGAAATACTGATGTTTTAGCTAAGCATATAAAAACTTAACATGGAATCAGAGCTAACCTAAATAGGACAGCTTTCACAAGATATAGAAGCTAGGGCTTCTTACTTTTTGGTTCTCTCTCCACAATCAATCAGCAAAAGAAGGCTAGGTTGATTCTCTATTGAAGGGTGCATCTTTCTGTCGAGGCGGAATTCGATTCCGAGCATTTTCAGTTTTCGGTGTGGGAAATTAGGGCTTCTTACTGAAGAGGAATTTTTGAGTGAGCCTGGAATAGGATTTATCTCCTCATCAAAATCTAAGTTTAGAGACCTAGATCAATATTTTTGGTTGGGTGAAACTCCAGGAAATTCAAACCCTAGTTTGACCCCGAGCTAGAAAAACCCTAAATACTAAAACTTCTACGTTTTGGTACATTCGCTATATACCAATATTGGAGAAGGATCAGGAGCTGAAAATTGCAGAGGCCGAATATAAAATCCTGATGTACACTGTCTCCAAAATTTAGCCTCATATTCGCTATATTCTGGGAGATATGATCCATCACAGTTAGGGTTCCAGCCTCCTCCAGAATTCATCCCTAAACACGACACCTAGGAAAAATTGCTATAGCGTGGGCTACAGAGGTCTCAATTAAATTCCTGAAAATGTTCTAGAAATAGCACGGACTGTAATTTCTGTGGTCCTAATTTCAGAACCAGAAGATGAAACAGTGACACGTGGCAGGCTGTACAACTTCACTGTTCTAAACAGTCTTGTAACAGGTGACCTTGGGAAAAGGATCATAAATCCAAATTGGTGAAACCAATTCTGATGAAACCTGTGGTGTTGGATCAGGGACATGCGAGGTTACCTCAGTGAGAAATTTTAGACACATAGGATCTGTAATTTCGGAGATATAATAGAAGCAGTGACAGGCATTTCTGCAAAAGAAATTGGAAAACTAGGGCTTCCTATTCCGAGAGCTTTCCTCCACTGTTTTCAGAAAAGGAGTACATTGGATAGCTCCATTTGAAGAGATATATCCTTCCATCCAATCATATATAAAATATTCCAAGTTTTTAAAATTAAGGTTTCTCTAACAAACCCTAGATCAGCTAGCTCTGGAAGCAGGACAGACACCTCAAATCGGTAAGATCTAATCTTTTGCTATTTGCATTTGAGGTTCTCATTTCAAAGTGATCTATCACATCAGCTTGATTGTAAGCTTGGTAATGTTGACAACTTCCAAGCATGGAAGTATTTGATCTCTCTGAAGAAAATGAATTGGACACCTACATGAGTAGAGAGGTTCCAATTCCATACGGAGATGAGGCTCAAAGCCTTACACAAGAAGAACTTGATCAAGGCCAAAAAGATCATTGTTGATTCAATCACGGATCAACTTGTACCAAAAGTGTCTTCCCTAAAGACACCAAAGATGTTTGATTCCTTGATCAAGCTATTTGAAGATAAGAACTTAAATCAGAAGATGGCTTTGAGAAAATAGTTGAAGAATGTGAAGATCTAGAATGCAGAACAACTTGAATTAGTAGAAGAAGAAGTGAAGAATGCAGAAGTGGTGATAAGCCACCTTGAATGGCCTCCCAGGATCAAGGGATTCATTCATGCAAAGAATGTATGCCAGAAGGAAGTAATTGCTTTCAGCTCGACTCATAAGAAGAGAAGAAGAAGATGGGAGCAATTGAAGATCAAGCTCTCACCATTCAAAGAAGATCCCTCAAGCGATGAGGAATATGAAGAACTCAATTCTTGTCATTTGGATAAGAAGTGATGATTTCATGAATGAAGAAGATGATAAAGCAGAATGATCAAGATGGAGTCTACTCACAAAACAAATAAAAGATAAGTATTCAATTGTCATTTCATGATATTGTTTTGTTATACATTTGATTATATTCAGTTGATGTGTTATGCATGATAGATTGTTTGCATTAATGACTAATATGCATGTGATGGGTAAGTAGCTCATGGTGCTATACAACTCTCTATTGCTACTTATCAAACCTCCTTGCTGACATATTGGATTAGTGCACAATCTCAATGATGTCATGGTAGAGATGGAAGGCATCTAGAAAGTTTATGTGAGATATGGATGAATGTTGTATTGACTAAACAATTGCATGATGCATAAGAATTTTTCATTATACATATGTTTTATGAAATAGTTCTAACCATGCAACTAATGCATTTGAATTGTATGAAAGGCCCTGTACAACCTCCTACAAGAAAAGAAGGATGAGACTTGTTCCAAAGAACAAGTGATGACAATTCAAGATTCACTCCAATAAACATGAATCTGAAGCTCCCAGGGTCAGAGACACCATTGCAGAAGAAAGAGCTTCAGAGAGTGGTAGATCCACCTTGAAGGATGAAGACCACCATGGGTACAAGAGATAACTCAAGATGAAGAAAAGAATGCTATGAAAGAAGCTATGATCAAAGAATAAAAGTTGATCATGGGGAATGATGTATACGATATGATTTTGAGAAATAAAGGGAAGTACGTTGTATCTTCCACATGGATCTACAAGAACAAGTGTGCAAAGAAAGGTTCATGATTTTCCTCAGAAAGAATAGACTATGACATGACATACTCTATTGACCAGTATATATCAAGCATAGAACCACCTGTAGAGAATGAAGAGGGAAGATGATATTCCACTTCAGGGGGAGTGACTACAGAAAATTATATCTGAGTTTGACATGGTATGACATGATGGATAGCTTCGTGATGGATCGAGACTTTACCAAGAGTAAAGTGGGTTCCAACCTTCAAGGTTGAATGCAGAAGACTAGGATATGTTGATGACCTGAGAAGACAAACTCATAGAAGATGTTATGATACTAGAATGATGTTTTAGAATGTGGTACCTTCCAAATGGATTTGCAAGATAAGATATGTTGCTGATAGAAGTAAGGTAAGACTTGTGGCTAGAGGTTTCTATCAGAAAGAGGGAATTAATTCTAAAGAGACACTTACTACAGGAAGCAAGGTACACTTCCTTCAAAACTATCATGGTAGTTTCTTCTATGATGAAGTAAAGACAATACTTCCTTAATGGTATGATTGAGGAAGAGTTTTACATCGAATAGTCATGAGGATTTGAAGTTGAAGACAAATGGAATCAAGTATGCAAGTTGAAGAAGGCCCTCCATGGCCTGAAGCAAGCTCCCAGAGCTTGATATGGAAGAATAGATAGTTTCCTGATGAGCATGGGCTTTGCCAAGAGTAAAGTCGATCCTAACCTTTCCTACAAGGTTGTAAAAGATGAACCTATCATTCTATTACTATATGTGGATGACTTATTCTTGACAAGGAATGAGAAACAGATCATGGAAAGCAAGAAGAAACTAGTAGAAGAATTTGAGATGAAAGACCTTGGGTTAATGCATTATTTCCTAGGTCTGGAAGTATGGCAAAGTTTAGAAGGAATATTTCTCAACCAGGGAAAGTATGCGGAAGAGATATTGAAGAGATTCAATATGTTGGAATGCAAAGTGATGGCCACACCCATGGACTCCAACCTAAAGCTGTTAGCTGATGACTCATTAGAGTTAGTGGATGTGACTCACTACAGACAGATCATTGGGTCATTGAAGTACTTAACAAATACCAGACCAGACATTTGTTTTGCTGTGAACACCTTAAGTCAATATCTTGTTCAACCAATATGGGTTCACCTAGTAGTTGCAAAAGATGTGATGAGATATCTGAAAGGGACTATAGACTTTGGTCTATACTATGATGGTAGCCATGAGTATAGATTGTATGGCTACACAGATGCAGATTGGGCTGGAAGTATCTCAGATAGGAAAAGCACATCAGGTAGATGCTTTTGTTTGAGGTCTGCTATGAGTTCATGTTTTAGCAGAAAACAGTCCAGTGTTTCTCTTAGCACGGTTGAAGCAGAATACATAGCAGATTGCTCTACTAAGTTGTGAAGCCATATGGCTTCAAAAGATGATATCAGGTCTCTTTGACCTAAAGATGGACACTACAATGATTCTATGAGATAACCATAGTTGTGATGACAAAGAACCCTGTGTTCCGACGTAACACATAGAAATCCAGTATTTCTACAAACAAGATAAGATGCAGATGATGATACTGTAGATGCAGATGATGGTGATTCAGTATTTCTATACCGAATATAGAGATGATGATGTTTCAGTATTCCCATACTGAAGATATAGATGATGATGATTTCAG
>LPNX010612699.1:327130-345651 GCA_001517045.1 Pseudotsuga menziesii
ACAAGACCTAACTTTTCACTCTTCTTTTGTTTCCCAACCCTGCGAAATCTAGCTCTCTTATGTTTTCCATAAACATAGCTCTCATAGAATTCCAAACTTACCTGCTTCAAATCTGGAAGCAGTTTCCTTGAGTGGAGAATCTGCAAGCCCTTCTCACTCATGTGGCCAAGCCTATAATTCCACAACTACTCACCTGTTTCTATGGAAGCTACCGAATTAGAATAATCAGTATTATGAGGACATACATATAACGTGTGTACCCTATCTCCTTTTGCTATTACCAATGATCCTTTAGTGATCTTCCACCATGTTTCTCCAAACGTAGACAAATAACCGCTATCTCCTAACTGCCCTGTTGAGATCAGATTTCTTTTCATAGCAGGAATGTGCCTTACATCTTTTAGCATCCATTCACTTCCATTATTTAACTTAATACATACCTTACCCTTTCCAACAATTTTACGTGGTTCATCAGCCCCCAATAAAACATGTCCAAAATCACCTTGAACATAATCATGAAAGAATTTCCTATAGGGTGTAGCATGACATGAAGCCCCTGAATCTACTACCCAGTAATCACTAGTATTATCTAATGCAAGAATCAAAGCATCTTGTAACACATCACCTGCTACATTCTCTTACTGAGTAGTCTCTTGCTGCCTCTCACCTTTCTTCTTTGGTGCTATGTAGTCTTTATTCAGATGTCCTTTCTTACCACAGTTCCAAGAATCTATTTTTCTGAATTTGGACTTGGATCTGCCCTTTTTAGCCTTGCTGCAATTTCCTGGGCTCTTTCCTCTCTCATTTTGTCTCCCTCCGATCTCCATGGTCAATGCATTACCTGATGTCTCACCTATGCTTTTTCTTTGCATTTCCTCGCTAAGAATAACACCAACAACATCATCAAACTTAAGAGTGTTTGAATTAGGGACAAAGTTACTTACATCCATGACCAAGCTATTCCAGATTTCTGGCAATGAGAACAATATTAGAAGATCCCTAACCTCATCATCAAAGTTCACTTTTGCAGAACTTAACTGACTAGTAAGTGTATTAAACTCATTTAAATGATCAACAACAGATCCACCTTCTGGCATCTTCATATTAAATAAACACTTCATTAAAAATACCTCGTTGGAAGCCGAGGATTTTTCATAGAGCTTACCCAATGTGCTCATCACACCCTCTATTATTTTTTCTTTTGAAATATTGAAAGCCACCGATGAAGCTAGGCACAGCCGTATTGTTCCCAGTGCCTTTCTATCAAGGACCTCCCATTCTTCATCCTTCATAGTCGCTAACTGTTTTGCTTTTTCGCCCAACCGTAGGTACAGATCCTTCTGGTATAGATAGTCCTCCATTTGCATCTTCCATAGCTGATATTTTTGGCCATTAAATTTCTCAACCCTAAACTTTACCTCTTCTCCCATTTCTCCCACTCGAACCAAGAACCCTTCTTTATAGCAAGTTTACCAGCTAAATAGACCTTTTGTCTTTGATACCAATTGTTAGAAAACAAGACCGTAGAGAAATAACAGTTATATAGTTAAATCATTAAACAATATGCAAAACACATTAAACACATTACATAGAGACACAGATATAACGTGGTTCATCCAAACAATGGGATATGTCCACACAAAAATTTCCAGTCCTTTTATTATCGTCCAGAAATATGAAGGGATACAACCTGCAGCAATACCGTTGCACTTCCTCTTCACGCTCTCACAGTCTCTCTCACACAATCACAGAGATTTTTTACAATGCTACAATACAATACAATACCATACCATACCATACTAAGCTGTATTACAATGCTTTTCTTTTATAGGGGAAATACCATGGGAAAATACTACGGTTAATCCAATACCATGGGTCCGCAAAACAGTTCGCCAACAAAGATCCCAAAAAAATTTCTTGAGGGCATTTCTCCCAAACCCCTGTATATCGAGGGCATTTCCCCCAAACCCCAAGGCTGGGGAACGAGTGTACAGTACACCTGGGGTAAAAACACGGCTGAATAACATCTATGAATCTAGAAGATCACGCTCCACAACCAGCAGGAGAGGCAAGTTGTATGTGCATAAAAATCATGGTGAATATCATAGGTTGCTCAAACGTAATCAATCCTGTAGGTTGTCCTTGGATGTAGTAAGTCTTGGTGAATCTTGTAGGTTATCCTTAGATGTAATTAGTTATGATATGTTTATATTCTAGAAATAGCAAGAGACCAGTTTACACTGATGCATGATATCTCACATGGGAAAGGATACAGGTTGTCTGAGTGGAGAAGACCCTTGCATAGCAGGTTGCTCGAACGTAATCAATCATGTAAGTTGTTCTTGGATGTAATTAGTCCTAGTGAAGCTCACAGGTTACCCTTGGACGTAACCAATCCTGAGAGAGGTTATATGAACATAAAAAATCCTAGTGTAGCAGGTTGTTCGGATGTAATAAGTCCTATGGGTTTTCTGAGTGTAAATAGGATCCCTCGTGTGGTATGCAGGTTACTCGGATGTAATAATCCCTGAAGGTTTCTAGAATGGAAAATATATTGGACGTAGGTTGTTCAGATGTAATAAGTCCCTGAGGTTGACCTGGAATGTAAAATCCATGGTGTAGCAGGTTGTTTTTTCATAATCAGTCCTTACATATATATATCCATATGTGTGTGTGTGTGTTCCTATGTTGGAGATGATAAGGTCACAAGGAACTTGAGGTGCACCTAGGTATTTCTCCTATGCTGGTAGAACATAGGTTGAGTGTGGAGAGACGTAATGCACTTGGTTTTCTCCTAGGCGATTCTCGCATAGTGGAAGTTGCAGGTTGTCTCGATGACGTGAAAGCTCATGGAATACTCCTACAGTGATAGAATGCATGTGGTCTGCATGTTGTCTGCATCTGGGTTGTGCTCTGTGTGTTTTTTTTTGTGCAGGACAAAAAAGATGATCTGGATACAATGAGATAAAGGAAGGATATGTAGGTTATTTCCATGGAAATGTAAAGAAGGTCTTGGACTGTACCTACGCGATGGATTTCTCATAGATCTGATGAATACCTGGATGAGGACTAGGCCTACACGCAACATGAAAAAGGGATAGATCTATAGAAACTCCTGATGACAGATAGTACCGCTCGATGATCAATAAGAAGATGATGGAAGCAACTATGATGATGACTCTATGACGATGATTGAACCATATGTGTTGATGACTGTTGAAGAGAGAGAATACTTTGGTAGTTAATAGGGAGTGTTGATGTATTTATAACTTCATAAGATATTCTGATGTATATTATCATTGTATGTTGTTGTACCCCCATCGGAGATGTGTTTTCCTCCTTTCGGGATGTCATTATTGTGTATGGACCTTGAGGTATAATCTTTGTTGTAAGTAGGGGAAATAGTCCCTAGTGTAACATCATGTAATGTATTTTTGGAGTCTCTCTAGGAGAAGTCAAACTTGTTAGGGTAAGAGGTCGGACCCAGTCATGTAATAGGTCAGTCACTTGAAAGGTATAAATAGGTAGGAACCCTACCTCATTTATACACACTTTCACTCACTCAACTTTGCATGAGTAGAGAGAGAAATACAAGGAGGAGAGATAGATAGCTACCGAAGACTTCTTATTACTGGGTTTGTTCATCTTATGAGATAGTCTTTGTGACTGAACAATTTTGAGGAAGTTTGCAGGGTTTTCTCCTTTATGGTTTCCTTGGTGAAAATATTTGTGCCTTGTGTATCTGTTCTATCTTATGTATATTGTTGTACTTTTTATTCTTTCAGATAAAGATCCTAACTAAGTTAATAAGATCTAGAAAAACTAGCATTTCACACTAGGGTTTCTTGGATTTCGAGCTATACAGCATATGGTCATGAAATTACAGAGCCATAATAATTTATGGAGGCCCCATCATCATCAAACTCAGAGAAAATTCCTCATACAAATCTGATATACAACTCTTTCAAAATGGAAGCCAAATACATGAAAACTATTTATTCAAGAGCATGAGAATGCAAGCCTTTCACACATGGATTTCTTATATTTTTACTTAAATAGAATATGTACATAAGAGTACAGATCCATACATCATATACCCAATCTTGTGCATTAAATATACTCAACAAAGTGCAATCACCACTCCAACAAGTGCACCAGCAACATGAGAGTGTGGGGGAATGAAGAATAAGGAATGAGAGAATAGGGAGATATATGAGAATTCAAAATGTGTGGTCCTTAAAACTACAACTAAAACACCTTCATTCAGCTCCAATGAGAAGTTTGAATGGCCTCTCCATCAACCGACTTGGAAAGGAATACAACTCCTTTAAAATTGGTTCACAATCAGGGAGAGTGAACACTCACCTTGCAATGGACAAGAAAAAACTATCCAAAATGCCAATGGCCACTTAAAAAATGATCAAAATCCATTCTCCTTCCTCATGACATCATTTTATTAACTTCATGGAGCCTCCTAAGGTTGAATTTCCCTCCATAGGGTTCCTCCAACTCATCATAGTGGTTTAGCAACTCCTATGACACTTGTCTTCCTCTTCATGCTCCAATTCTTTCCCCAATTTGAATGGATGCCTCTAACACCCAAATGTGCCCTCTTGGTGGATATTTTAAGCCTTTTCATGTCATATTTTTCATAGGTCTGCAATCTGGTATGAATTTTCCATACTTGTCATAGAATCTTTCATCGTTTGTTGTCTTAGAGTGCATGGAATATCCTTCCAAGTGACACACATTATCTTCTAGTCTCTTACTCTTCCATGGGATTTAATCTCCTTTACTAATTTGAATTCATTGTCTCATGATATTCTATTTGAAACCACATCATCCTCCAATAACATTACATTCCCCATGGATTCAAATTTGGATGAAGATCATCCCAAGTGTGTGGTGAATCTAGTCACCCAAAGGCTCCACATGCTTCCAAGTATCTTCATGAACCCATGCCACCTTATTTTATTAGTATTTATCATTTATGTGACCCATTTAAATGTGAATATGGTAAACTAAAGTCCTTTTGGGTTCCATAGCCCCTTTATTACAAAATTTATGTCTCAGTCTCAACCTAGGGAACTAGTAGGTTGGTGAAACATTATTTGCAAGTAGTCGTATTTGAATGGGGACATGACATTTTCAGATCCTAAGAAATTACAGATTCAACAACATTTTCTATTGAATATAGGGTTTCTGACCAGTCCAAAAACTAGTCTCAAACATGTGTTTTGAATAAAATTGTTATATCTGGGGCATGCAAGATCCAAATAGAGTGAGACCGGTTGCATCATAAATACGACGAACCACAGTATCTATGGTAGAGTTTCCAAACTTGGGCCCAAAATATTGGGCACGTGGAAGTCCGTACAAGTTTTATCTTCTAAAAGGAAAAAAAATAACAAGTGTCGGGATATTTTCCCTATCATTTACCGACACCTCATAATTAGGTCATACCTATGGCATTGCAGAAAGGAGATATAAGGATACTGTAGGACTAATTTTTAGACACAAAGGATATGAAATTGTGTATTTATTTAAGTTGAAACGTTGACTATACGATTAAGCTCAAAACCATGCTTTTATAAGGTGCATAGTTTTAAATTTGAATAACTTTTGATCTAGAGATCCGCTTGGGGTGATTAAAAAAGTGAGGTGAAGAATATATATGATAATTTTTTTCTAAATGCCTTCTAAAAGGGGAAAAAATACACTAAATAAGCCTCCATATATTTCTACATGGACTTATGATGGAGATGAAGAAATTTGTAAGGACATCTTATTTAAAAGAGAGGACATTGACATAATATGCACTAACATCAATCCTAGGAAAATCCAAGGATGAAATGGAAGTGAAAATGGATGATTTAAAAAAGGACATAGATGCTTTGAAGGGTTTGAAAGGGGACATACAATAATTGAAGGAAGGATTTACAAGGTTGCTACAAGAAGGGCTTCCCAGAAGTGACAATATATCCCATGAAATTCATGACCTTAGGTTCTCTAACTTGGGGTAAGAAAACAGCTACATCCTGAATATCGATATGAGGAAGTTTGATGGAATAGATCCAGTAACTTTGATACTACAGATGGAGTAGTTCTTTGATCTACACGAGGTGAAATATGCACAAAAGGTAGGCATTGTATCTTTATATTTGGACCTAATTAGTATGTGTGGTATAGATGGATTTGCTCGCATAAATCACTTGTTACTTAGACAATTTTTAAGGAGGAATTGATAACACATTATGAGGACACAAATATCAATACCTTCTTTATCCAATTGATAAATCTCAAACAAAAGGGTTTAGTCTGGGAGCACATTGAGTACTTCCAAAGATTGAATATCAAGATCACAGATATTCTAGAGGAGCATTTGACTAATGCCTTAATATGATCTTTAAAGGATAACATCCAACATGAGGTTTTCCTTTGGGTACCCAATTCCTTGGAGCATTCATTTAGGGTGGAAATAAAAGTTGAAAACAAAATTATGGCAACAAGGAAGTCTACCACTTAAAACTATAAAGAAGGAAGTGTGGTCTCGAGTCATCCATAACCTACAAGGTTAATGCAACAACAAGTAAAGGAAAAAAGAGCAGAATGGATTTGTTACAGTTGTGATAGAAAATATAGTAAGGGTCACAAGTGCACTAAGAAGAAACTATTTTACATAGATTGTGAAGAAGAGGAAGAAAATTAACAAGACACACAAAAAGAAGAGTATTCACACCAAGAACCAACACCAAGGATTAAAGCATAAGAAATTAATTCCACCATATCTTCTAATGATTTGGTAGGAATTACCACTCCTCAAACTCTCAAGGTATAAGGCTATATCAAGAAGAAAAAGGTAATAGTACTAATTGATTGTGACAGTACTCATAATTTTGTTCATTGTAAGATAACATAGGATTTAAATTGTTTGATATATCCAACACTAGAGTTTCAGGTGATGGTTGCAGATGGAGGAACTATAAATTGTTTAGGAAAATTACATAAGATAGATATCTCTATGGGAGAGTATGTCCTAAATAGTCCAATGATCGTCATTCTGATGGGAGGGGTTGATATGGTTCTAGGGGTCCAATGGCTACAATCCCTGGGAATGGTAGCTTTTAATTTTCAAGAGCTTTTCTTGAAATTTTTTCAAGGAGGAAAATAATTTGAGTTAAGAGGTATTGTAGGGATACTTGGTAATATAACCAAATATAATTGCATGACCAATATTTTGAGGAAAGAAAAACAAGGTGTAATGGCATTATTTTGTTCACTAGATGTTTAAACACCTAAATTGTCAATCTTTCCAGATCTATGAAAGTACTTCAACAATCATTCAAAGGTATTTGATACTATTCCCACAGGTCTCCCACCTACTTGAGGTCATGATCATTATATTCACTTGGTTATAGGAATTTTCCCTCCCAATATCAGGCCTTACAGATATCCCTATGCCCAAAAAGTGAAATTGAGCATATGGTAGCATAAATGTTAAAGGCTGGAATAATTCAACTTAGCCAAAGTTTTACTCTTTTCTAGTAATATTGGTGCACAAAAAGGATGGATCATGGTGTATGTGTGTAGATTATAGAAAGCTCAAAAATCTCACTATTGAAAATCAATTTCCCATTCCAGTTATTGATGAATTGTTAGATGAATTGCATGTGGCAATTTACTTCACCAAGTTGGATCTTTGCTCAGGTTATCATTAGATCATAATGAAGAAAGAGGATATTCCAAAAAAAACATTCCAAACTCATGAAGGCCATTATGAGTTTTTGGTCATGCCTTTTGGCCTTATAAATGTTCCTTCCACATTTCAAGGTTTGATGAATTCCATCTTCAAGCCCTTTCTTTGAAAATTTGTGTTAGTATTCTTTGATGATATACTAATCTACAATGAATATTGGGAATACCGTGTTCAACATGTTGATAAGGTTCTCGCACTATTGGGGGAGCAATAATTAAATGCAAAACCCTCTAAATTTTTCTTTGGAGTACAAGAGGTGGAATACATTGGTCATATCATCTCTCACAAAGGCGTTAAGGTAGACCCTAACAAAATTAAAGCAATCCAAGAATGGTATATCCCCACAACCCTAAAACACCTTAAGGGATTTCTTGGGTTGAGAGGATGATATTGCAAGTTTGTTCAAAATCATGGGCGAACAACATCACTCTTAACATCATTATTGTAAAAGGATACATTTTCATGGACTCTAGATGCAACTAAGTCCTCTGAAGAAATCAAAGAGTCCATGTGCAAATCTCCAGTATTGGCTACACTCGATTTCACAAAAACCTTCGTCTTGGAGTGCGATGCATCTAGGAATGGAATTGGTGTTGCTTTATTGCAAGATTGAAGGTCCCTTGCCTTTGAAATCCAACCAATTAAGGGGAGGAATCTACACAAACCAATTTATGAGAATAAAATGATATAATTTCTACATGCCCTGAAGCAACAATACCCCTACCTCATAGGAATACATTTCAAGGTTAAGATCAATCATGATAGCCTTAAATATTTCTTGGAATAAATGATATATTCAAAAGAGCAACACAAATGGGTGACAAAGATGTTGGGCTATGACTTTGAAATCATTTGTAAAAAGGGGAAGCAAAATTTTGCAGCAGATGCACTCTTAAGGAAAGATGAGGATGTTGAAGCATTTATCTATGTTATTTCCATCATCCAACCAAATTGGATAACTAAAGCAAGAGATGATTGCAAGAATGACAAAGAAATATTGACATTGATTCAAAAGTTGCAACAGGATCCCAGTTCCTCTAATACATTTATGTGGAAAGATGACTTCCTATGGTACAAGGATTTCTTATATATTTGTAAGAGTTACTAACTCAAGCAAAACATACTTTTGGAATTCCACTCCTCATATGTAGGAGGGAACACATGTTTCTTAAAAACCTACAACAAGGTCAATAAATATTTTTTTTGGGATGGTCTTCAAACTGATGTTTGAAAATTTGTGACATAATGTTTGGTTTTCCAACAAAATAAAGTGGAAACAATTAAGACCCCGTGTCTTCTACAACCTCTTTCCATTCCAAGCCAACTATGGACATAGGTCTCAATGAATTTTATCACAGGTTTACAAAGTCTGAAGGAAAGAGTGTCATCATGGTGGTTGTTGATAGAGTTACTAAATATGCACACTTTTGTGCACTATCTCACCCTTTCAAAGCTAGCAGAGTCACTACTGGTTTTATGGATACAATACGAAAACTACATGGTAATCCAAATATTATAGTAAGTGATAGGGATCCCATTTTCACTGGAAATTTTTGGACCGAAATATTTTCTTGTTTGGGTACTCAACTGGCTCATAGGTCGTCTTATCTTCCTCAATTTGATGGAAAAAGGGAGATAGTGAAAAAATGTTTGGAAGAATATATTCAATGTTTTACAGCTAATAAACAAACATAATGTTCCATGTGGTTACCCTTGGTAGAATGGTGGTATAACACTTCCTTCCATACATCAACAAAAATGACCCCATTTATGGAACTTTATGGCTATCATCCACCATCCATCATATTTTCACTAAGAGACTCATCCAAGGTTAAAGCAGTGGAACACCACATGGAACATCAACAACAAGTTCTTCAACTCTTAAATGGAAACCTGACTTTGGAAAATAATTTAATGAAACAATAAGCATATCAACATCATAGTGAGTGAATATTTGATGTGGTGGATTGGGAATTTTTAAGACTACAACCATACAAAGAGATGTCCTTGAAGAACACCCAAAAGGATAATAAATTATCACCTAAATACCACGGTTCCTATAAGGTGCTACAAAATATTGGTATTATGGCCTACAAATTGGAACTACCACATCTTCATGAGTCCATCCAGTTTTCTATGTTTCATGTTTAAACAAGGTAATAAGTGACAAGCCAATGGTTTAAAAGATATTACCAAAACTTGATGAGGAACGAAAAATCATCTTGGAGCTTGAGGAAAACATTGAAACAAGAATCAGACAACTTTGGAATTGATCAATTCTAGAGTATCTCATTAATTGGAAGAGCCTAACCAGTAAATATTCAACATGGAAAGATGAGTCCTTTATACAACAACATCCATAACTACTTAAGTGTTGCGGACAACATATTTTGAAGAGGAGGGGCATGTTAAGCCCTCGATGATGACACGTTAACCCTATAGAGTGGTGCATTATCCCCTATATTGCGGTGCATTACATAATGATTGATTTCGGCTTGGGTTTATTAGTGGATCTATTAGTTGTTATTGTACACCTTTGTCTCCTATATATAGGAAGGATATATTCTCATTTTAGTCATCATATTGGATATTGTCTTGTCTTATGTAATTAGTACATTGTGTAAGGAGTCCCCCCCCACCAAAGAGGCTTTCTATTGATCTATTTTCTTCACTATTAAGGCATGTGTTGCTTTCTTTTGGTCTATTTCTGCTCTTTTTATGCTATTTCTAGGACTTGGTTGCATAACAGAAGCATTGTGTTGAACATCTTAGAGTTTTTTGGTGTAATTATTTTATGCATGTTCCTAAGGAGAAAAGGAGCAAGTTGAATAACAAAGCAAAAAAAATGTATCTTTATAGGATACAAAGATGGTCTGGAAGCTTATAAACTATGGAATCTTGTAACAAGGAAAATAATGTACAATCGAAATGTAATCTTCAAAGTTAAGAGCACTTCCAAGAATAAAGATGAATCAAAAGAAAAAGGACTATGGAAAGTGGAGTTTGAGATAAAGGATAAAGGATATGATTAAAATGAGGAAGATCCATCTGAGTCAGATTATGAGGTGGAACCACATGCTCCAATTTTTAGGAGGTATAACTATGTAAGGAGGCCAAATGAAAGGCATAGTAAACCTAATTTTTGCTATGGTTTTGGTATATATGCTATTAATGATGAACCTATATTTGTTCAAGAGGTAGTTAATTTTGAAGGGTTCAAACTCTGGAAGAAGGCCATGGGAGAAGAAATGGAAGCCTTTGAAAAAAATGAGTCTTGGGATTTGGTCGAATTGCCTGATGGAAGGAAACCTATAGGTAGAAAATGGGTGTTCAAAAATAAATTGAACACAATAGGAAAATTCAAGAAGTATAAGGCTCGACTGGTAGCAAAATGTTATTCCCGGGTAGAGGGCATTGACTTTAGTGAGATATTTTTCCATGTTGAAAAATTGTCTTCCATTAGATTTATAATGTCTCTTGTTGTAGTGTTTGATCTTGAGGTAGAACAAATTGATGTAAAAACAATGTTCCTACATGAGGACCTAAAAGAAGAATTCTACAAGAAGAAACCTAAAGGATTTACATTAAAGAGTAAGAAGGAGCTAGTTTACAAGCTGAAGAAGTCCCTTTATTGTCTAAAACAATGTCCAAGAATGTGTTACCAGAAGTTTGACACATACATATTGGGACCGAGGATTTGTGAGAAGAAAAGCTAATAATTGTGTCTATTGTAAGAAAGTTGGAAAATATTTTGTTTATGTAGTGTTGTATGTTGATGACATGTTATTGGTTGGAAACAACATGGAGGTTATTAAGGAGGTGAAAACAAATATATCCTCCAAGTTTGACATGAAGGATCTCGATGTTACCAATTTCATCTTGGGGATGGAGATCAAAAATAAATCATGCAAAAAGGAAACTCTAGCTGAACCAGACAAAATATGTTGAGACAATATTAAACAGGTTTAATATGCGGTAATGTAAACCAATAAAACTCCCTATTCTCATTGGTGTAAGGTTATATGCAAAACAATCTCCCAAGGCTAAAGAAGAAGAAGAAGAAGAAGAAGAAGAAGACATGTCTATTGTTCCTTATGCTAGTGATGTTGGAAGTTTTATGTATTCCATGGTATGCACTAGACTAGACATTTCCCATGTAGTGGGAGTTTTGAGCAAGTATATGTCAAAACCGAAAAAGGATCATTGGACAACTATAAAGAGGTTGTTTAAGTATTTGCATGGAACTATAGATAGTGCAATAGGTTATCAAGGAAGATCTAGACAGGATAGAGTGTTTAATGTACATGGCTTTGTCAATGTTGTCTAGCTTCAAGATCTAGATTGTAGAAGATCTACAAGTGGGTATGTATTTAACCTATTTGGAGGTGATAACATCTAGATGACTAAGAAACAAGGTTGTAGAGGCACTATCAACTACATAAGTTGAATACATGGAAGCCTCTCATGCAAGTACAGAGGATGTATGGTTGCAGAGCTTGTGTTCAGGAATTGGGTTTGAACAACAAGATGTGAGGTTAGATGGTGACAGTCAAAGTGAAATATTCCTGGCCAAGAACCCTGCTTATCACTAAAAAATGAATCATATTGATGTACAGTATCACTTTGTAAGAGACATGGTTGAAGAAAGAAGGTGTTGCTAGACAAAGTCGATGCTTTGTAGAATGTTGCATATTCATTGAAAAAATCTATGAGCACTGACAAGTTTTCTTGGTGTAGAGAAACAATGGGAATTTGTGCCTATTGATACGATAAAATCATGTTCTACCTGTATGCAATGAAAACAATAAGTGGGAGAAAATTGGGTTTGTGTTACATTCTTTGCATGACTACCCAACTTCTAGTAGGGGTTTGGAGGCTGACACCTAAATGAAGGGGGTCTTAGGGGTCCCTACCCCATGACTAGGGGGCTAGCAAGCCCCCAAGGAAGTTTTTTAGGGTTGTTTTAGCCCCGCTTTTTGGCCCATTATAATATAATTAGGGTTTGAGAATTAGGGTTTCAAAGGTTGGTGAATGATTTAATAATAAATGATGGAATTAATACAATGGAAAAAATAAAGAAATAGAGCGATGAAGCTCTAAATTAAGCTGGCTTTTCCCTTTGGGGTTTCTAGGGTAAATTTATGTGTGCTATGTGTGAATCCATTGTTTACTTTTTGTTTTGCTTAATAATTATATGGATTGTTACGCTTGAATAGGTTTACAACTTTTAACCTTCTTCCTCCATCTTGATACTAGAAAAGGTAAGTTTAATTACCCAAGTACTATAGACACTTAAATGATCCATCATTGAATTGTTATCATACATCCTAAGGTGAAACAACCTATTGTAAAGAAACAACTTGTTTATTGGCGACTTTTTTTGATACAAACTCCCTAACATATTCCTCAAATTCTATGAACTCTCTTCTCCAAATACATTCAACAACATTGAATCTCATTGCCAAAGTCTAATTGTACTCCTTGTGCTTCTTTCCAGCTTCTCCCAGTATTCTTTTGTTAGTCCAGTAGGTTATGTTTTTGGATACACAACAATCCACTATTCTCAATCTACAATAAGATTTTCCATCTTGAGCTTCTATATCTCAAAGTTTTAACCATTAAATTTCTCAATATTGATTCTATAACTTCTTTCCATTCTCTTTTAGCACACTAATAAACATTGTGGAGCTCCCATTAAACCTAGGTTTGTCATAAACCCAAGATAAACTTTCTCTATCAAACGTGTTGAACATTCAACAACAAAAGGATCCCCCTAAATTCAACAATTGATCTCTGATGTGTGTGTGTGTGTGTGTGTGTGTGTGTGTGTGTGTGTACCTTTTTTCATATTTATTTTGAAACTATCCTCCAAGTATAAGCATAATATCTTCAAACCTCAAACTACTTCAACATTCTGAAAAACAAAAGACCTGGAGGTATCTATAATAAACCATGCTCAAGAAGATATCCAACCACCTCAAATCGGTATGCTTGAGAATGAAACATTGACAAAAAAAAAAAACCAAGATATCATCCCTGATCCTATTCCGAGCCTCACACCTTAAATGGTTCCAGAAGAAATTGAGGAAAGAAATATATAGAATCTAAGGGAGAAGATAACAATATAAAATACATGTATCTCCAAAGCATTATAGATACCTATGATTTCAAAGGATACCAATCAATACCAAATAGTAAAATACATAAAATCCATGATGCTTTACAAAGATCGCGCTCAAAACTCGACAAATTTGAAGCAAAAAAAGGCAATGTCACCTCTTCTCTTGGGATTAGGACCAACATCTCTGAAAAAAATCAAAATCTCATAGATAGGACAAACACAAAGGAAAAATAAGTATCCAACAAATTATAAAGGAATTGGGAGAAAGAATTATTGACTTGAGTCAATATGCCCTATTGACAAATAGATATGCCATTACACCAACACCTCTTATCTAATGAAAATCCTCTCATGGAATATTCGAGGAATCAATGACACAAGCAAACAAATATCCTTCAAAGTGAAAATGAACAAAGATAAACTCACTATAATGTTGCCACAAGAAACAAAATGTACAACAACTATGCTTAATCAAATAACATCCAGGTGTTAGTGAGACTCTCAATTAACAACAACGAATTTACAAGGATCAACAGGTGGAATGTAAATGTCATGGAATACCAGAGTAATTTAATTACAAGACTTCTTCTCCACTCCTTATTCAATTTTGAAAAAATTCCACCTTATAGGGACAAAAGAATCAAGATATGTAACCAATGCTTATGGTCCAACCACATAAAAAGATAAACTTAAGTTCATTAAATCCCCCTTAAAACTTCAAGACATTTTTGGACCACATAAATGGATTATAGGTGGAGACTTCAACCTCATTCTACCACCCTTAGGAAAAAAAAATGAGGAATTATAAGGCTAGAATCCAGCTCTATCTCTTTTTTTAAATAACGCATGGCATCTCTCAACGTGGTGGAGATAGAAGCATCAAATGGAATTTGCACTTGGAGCGACAAGAGAGGGGGGAATCATCAAGTGACCTCTTTTTTAGATAATTTTCTTCTCTCATCAAACTTGATAACAAAAACCTCAAAATAAAATCCAAAATTCTCCCTTCTGTGGGATCATATCCTTGTCGCATATGGTTATCCATCTCAATAGATGACAACCCCAAAAATCATCCTTACAGGTTTGAAAATTTCTAGATCACCCATCCCACCTTTCACGATCTTATATAAAAATGGTGAAATTACTTTGAGGCTTATAACGTCTCCAAAATGTTCAGATTTCAATAAAATCTCAAGAAAATAAAGATTAATCTCAAACACTAGAATAAGGAAGTTTTTGGAAACATTTTTGAGGGAAAACCTAAACTTGAAGATTGCATGGCCACAATTCAACAACAAATTATATGTGAGGGAAGAACCAATCAACTTCAAGAAGAGGAACTCCAAGTTCAAACACAATTGAACATTATAATAAACCAAGAGGAAACCATCTGGCACTATAAATCCAGAATTCATTGATCGAAAGAAGCAGGAAAAAATTCAATATTCTTCCACTATTCTTTGATTCAACATTGCCATTCCAACAAAATAGCCTCTATCTAGAACAATACAAATTCGACAGTATGAAAAAAAAATGAAATATTTATTGTACTAATCAATTACTATCAAGATCTATTGGAATAACCTCACATAGTTCGAACTTCGACAATTCGCAAGATAACTAGGAACATTCCAAACCTAGTTACAACATATCAAAATGATATTCTGATTAGAGAAATAACCATGGAGTATATCGAGACAACCATGGTGAGCATGGAAATATGGAAATCTCCAAGCCTAGATGGGTTCACTAAAAGGAGAGGGTTTTTGGAATTCACGGACCAACTGGCATGGCATGTTTCATCGCTTTACTTCTTGCTAAATCGATTGGACCTCTCTTTCGTTCCCTTCCCTACGGGACATACACTATAGATTCAACAATAGGTTCGATTGTAAACCGAGCAAATCTAGAGTAGCAAGTTCGGTTCCGGGGCGACTACTCCCATCAACCGCTCTGTTTATAGTTCTTTCATGCTTGTTGGAAAATCATCAATACGACCTCCTGCAAGTTGTTGAAGGATCAAGAACAACTAGAACAATACCACCTACTTTTAATTCTACAGTACTATATCTCATCTTGAAGGAAGATTAATCTAGATACCCAACATATTTATCCATATTTCTCTTTTTAACGTAGTTTACAAAATCATCACAAAAGTAATAGAAAATCGACTCAAACCTCTTCTCCCCTCGTCTATCTTAGAGGAACATACATGATATGTAAAGGGTATTCAAATACCGAATGGAATAATCCTAGCATGCGAGCTCATACACTCTCTCAAAATTTCAAGAACTTTAGGTATGCTCATCAAACTTGATATGTCAAAATGTTTCGACAAATTGAGATGGAATTATATTTGAAGTATGTTGTTAGATTTTGGATTTTTAGATCAATTGACCAACTAGATTCTCCCTCTAATATCTTCACCCTTATTTTCCATCCTTCTTAATGAATCTCCTACTCATACCTTTGTTTCTTATCATGGAATCCTTTAAGGAGATCCACTACCTCCTTTTTTTCATATTAATTACAGAATGCCTAGGTAGGACTATCAAAGATGTTATCTTTGACAGAACTATCAAAGTTATTTGACTCCATGGGGATGACCTTCTTATCTCCCACTAGCAATTTGTGGATTATACTTTAATAATGGTAATCCCTACTATTTGTGAAGCCTCTGCCCTCAAACTCATCTTGAACACCTTCATGGAATCCTTTGGCACCACTCTTAATCAAGAGAAATATCATATTTTTTTCCTCAATGCACCCCTTATAATTCAAACCAACATCTCTAAACTTCTTTGTTTTAAGAGGACCCCCCTTCCATCCAAATACCTAGAAGCCCCTCTCCTGGATGGTCCTCATAGAAACCCCTTATGGGAAGAGATTATTTCAAACTAGATAACAAACTTTCCAAATGGTATTTCATATCTCTCAATCTTGTCAGAAGATTGACCCTCTTTTCCATTCTAGTTGCTCATAAGAAAATCCTCAACTCCATTCACTCCCTCCAATGTACCTTCTTATGGGGTGTCTCTAATGCTCAAAGGAAATGGGGCATAGTTGGTTGGGACCAAGTATGCCAGCCCAATCACAAAGAAGGATTGGGATAATGAGACCCAGATCTCAATAACAATTTTTTTGTGGAGACGGCTACAAAACATGAACACCCCTTATTGAAAACTTTGGAAAAGAAAGTATGCTCCATAGGTTGATCTCCAACACCTTATTCTTCTTTTAGGACGGTTCTATGATATGGAACACAACCTAGAAAAACATAGATCTAATTAAAACTGCTACTTATGGGATATCCACAATGGTCTGTGAACAATATTATGAGAAAATACCTAGAATCAACTTCCAAAATTATAGAACACATAATGGTTATCTCTTAAACAGGACATGCTCCATCAGAAAAAAAAGAAAAAGAAAATTGGGTTTATCAATATTGGAAAATAGTAATACCTTGTGAAAAATGACATCCATGGATATACAACAATAACTTGCAATACCACTCCAATTCCCCCCATTTTGACTCATTTTGGGAGGAACTCCAAAAAAGTATCATCCCCTTCTCAAGAGATATGGACAAGCTTTGATGGGATACATAAATTTAGGTACCTTATTAGCTAAGGAATATTTCTCCACCCTTTCTAATATCCATCAGAATATCCAAGGAGAGTGCGACCAAACCTGGAAAAGAAAACTATGTACTAAGGTTACCACTTTCCTCTTGTTATTAGCTTGAGAAAAGACCTTATGGGACAAAATCCTAAGGAGAGGCTTAATTTAACCTTCCTGATACCCACTATGCATATTGTCATAACCCCAAAATCCTCACAAAAATTTAAAATTTTTAATGTAATATAAAATGTCTAATGGTGCCATTTGATAACTACTAGCGGCTAGCGGAAAAAAATCAAACAGTTAACAAAAGAAGTGGTTAACTTCAAACACATAAAAACTAATACCACTTTAATTTTGATATGTTATGTATATGACCTGCATTCAGTTACTTCTAGTTGTACTGATGATTTGATTTTGTCAAGTAGGTGAGAAGTTATGTTCTAAAATGGGGCTTACTTAGCAATTGCTAACTCAGCTGGATTTCTGGATCTTACAAGTTCAACAGGTAAATTTTTGAACAATTAGGAGTTTTTTAAAGCGTTAAATTCAGATGTACTTCTTTAGCATCTATAAAATGCTAGAGTAAAAATTGATTAATAGAGTTCAAGGATACTATGAGGTAAAGTAACTTTTTCTTTATTTGATTTCTATCTACGACAGTATTTTAAGTTTATGTCGTAAAGACCAATATCCTTGCTATACTAAATGTCTTTCACCAGCATGACTTCTACTTAAGAATTCATCTTTAAAGTTATAAGACAAGATACTCACAAGTTTTAGTGATGAGCATAGAGCTCATAATTTTATATAAAGACGCTTCTACTGAAACAAGTATTTACTACTATTGCTATGTCTAGTATCTAAAATGTTGTTTTATAAGTATGAATATCAATCTAAAACCTTCAAAGAAAATCTTACAATAGATTACTTAGCTCTACATTCAATTCTGCACTAGTAGAGAAAAATTATCAGCTTATTATTGTATTACAGTTATAAATGTTCACTTGCACAATAGTC
>LPNX010612699.1:352099-392747 GCA_001517045.1 Pseudotsuga menziesii
CTTATGAATTTTTATGTACTTGTTATTCTTTTAGATAAATATCCTAGATAATCTAATAATATCTTAGGAAAATCTAACATGATATAAGAGCCTCTCTGAAAGAAGGAAATTTTGCAGCTGCGGGAACTAGGGCTTCCTAGTTGAAGATGTTCTCTCCACATGTCATCGAGCAAGGAGGGCTAGGCTAAATCACCTCAATAGGGTGCATCTATTGCTAGTATCATTTTCTGAATCAAAGAAGTTTCAATGTGCAACCGAAATACAACTACAATAGCAGCTAATGGAAATTAGGGTTTCATGCATGAAAACCCTAGAAGACTGAATTTAGTCATTCTAGAACTTTCACTATAAAATGAGATTGGAGAAGGATCAGAAACCGAAACTTTTAGAGGCTGAAGAGAAATTCTTGTTGTACCTTTTGTAAAAGTTTCAGTCTCATATTTACTATACTTCAAGAGATATGGTTCCTCCAAATCAAGGTTCCATCCTCCTCCAAAATAAAGTCATAAATAGGTGACCTAGGGATATTTGCTATATCTCGGAATAGGAAGGTCCAAACGAAATTTTGCAAGATGTTGCGGGTAGAGAACGAACTGTAATTTCTATGGTATTATTTTCATACCCATAATGTGAAATGGTTTCATACCCATAATGTGAAACAGTATCATCCCTCATGTGTCATTCTTGAAGACACCAAAAGGAAGTGTTCGATGTTATGACGAAGCAATCAAAGAAGAATCAGAGATTGTTATAACCACCTTTAATGGCCTCCCAAGATCATGGGATTCATTCATTCGAGGAATGTGTGCTAGAAGGAAGTTGATTACCTTCAGCAGACTTTGGGAAGAGTGCACACAAGAAGAAGCTCAACTCATAATAAGAGAAAATAAGACGGGAGCAACTAAAGATCAAGCTCTCATGATTCAAAGAAGATCCCTCAAGCGATGAGGAATATGAAGGACTCAACTATTGAAGAACCTCTTATTCATCTTAGCATTTGGATAAGAAATGATGCAGTTGTGAATGAAGAAGATGATGAAGTTGAAGGCTCAAGAATGAGTCTACCCATAAAACAAATAAACATAAGTATTCAATTGTCATTTCATGATAATGTTTGGTTTTTCATTTGTTTATATTCAGTTGATGTGTTATGCATGTTTGAGTATTTGCATTTATACTACTGAATTGCACATGATGGGTAAGAAGCCAATGATGTTGTACAACATTCCATTGCTACTTATCTAGATTGAAACCTCTTTGCTGGCATAATAGGAGTAGTACACACTCTTAATAACATTGGGGTAGAATGAATCTAGAAGTTATTGTATGTGTACAGGATATGAATGAATGTTGTAGCATTGGATAAAATAGTTGCATGGCTATATGATATATATTTGCCACTATTAATATGTTTTGGAAATTATGAGATGTTTCTAATCATGCAACTAAACTTGACTTGTAGATGATTTTGAAGAACAAGTAATGACAGTTCAAAAGAGGAACCTGAAGCTTCCTGGGTCAGAGACACGGTGGCTAAAGAAAGAGATTCAAAAGAATATAAAGAGAAGGATAGATACACCTCAAGAGATGAATACGACCTTGGGAATGAGAAATAGTCCAAGATGAAGAATAGTATGAAGAGACTTCCAAAGAAAGAAAGAGGCTTCATACACACTCTAGTTATGTGACACTGTTGAGTGACATCATTGATGTAGAGCCTTCCAGCTATGAAGAAGTAGCCAAGAAGAAAGGGAAGGAGACTATGATCAAAGAGTACAAGTTCATGAAGAATGATGTCTAGGATGCGGTGTCGAGACCTGAAGGGAATTCCATAGTGTCTTCCATATGGATCTACAAGATCCAACATGCGGTAGATGGCAGGATCATTGGATACAAGGCAATATTCTTCTCACGGAAAGAAGGCACAGACTGCGCAGACACATTTGCATCAAGATAACATTCTTGAATGATGTAGTCAAGGAGGAAGTATACGTAGAGAAACCATTGGGATTTGAGACACATGACAAGCAGACTCGTGTGTGCAAATTAAAGAAGGCCTTGTACAAGCTCAAAAGGCACCAATGGGATATAACATACAGTTACATAAGGAGATTGAAGATCACCTGGAGTGATGAAGATCTTAACCTTTGCTACAAGATTGAAGATGAAATCCTATAGAGGAATACAAACTCAGAGATAGGTGCGACAATAACTTTTCAACAAGTTCAAGATAGAGGATCTTGGTATCCATTGACCCTAGCATAGAATATTAGTAGCAGAGGAATCTACTTTTCACTCCATTACAGAATGTTTCAATACATACAGTACGAAAGGAAGAGGGAGAATGATGCTCCGCTTTAGAGGGAGTGACTGTAGAGGATCCTTAGGTTCGACAAGGTATGGCAGGATGTATAGCTTACTTATGGCTCTAGGATTTATTGAGAGTAAAGAAAATTCCAACCTTTACTTCAAGGTCCTCCCATGGTCATTGATGTAAGTGCTGGAGTGTTTCCGACATGGTGGTAGGTTGGTCCTCCCATGGTCGTTGATGTAAGTGCTGGAGCTTTTTTGACATGGTGGCAGGTTGGTCCTCCCATGGTCATTGATGTAAATGCTGAATATTTTCCAACATGGTGGAAGGTTGTTCATCCCATGGTCGTTGATGTAAATGCTGAGCCTTTCCCGGATGGTGGTAGGTTTGTCCTCCCATGCCGATGGATGTAAGTGTTGTGTTATGTGTATCTAGGTTGTGCTCCATATGATGATGAAATGATATGATCATGATGAGGTAACAGTAGGGTACACAAGTGTTGCAAGGCATGTAATCAGTCCCGAGATGCTCCTTCAAGTTTTGCAGTGGAATATAATCAGTCCTGGGAGATCCTGCAAGTTTTAAAAGAGGCATATAATAAGTCCTGGGATGTACCTACTTGATGACTTGCTCGCATAGATGATTAATACCTACATGGAGGCTAGGCCTACATCCAACATGAAAAATGGTTGGCACTATAGAAACTTCTGATGACAAATAGTATGGGATGATGATCAAATTATAAGAAGATGATGGCAGCAACTATGATGAAGAGTCTATGACTACTTGATGATGACGATGTGATGACGACCTGACCAGATGTGTTGATGACCATGTAGAGAGATAATACCTTCCTATTTAAGAGGGAGTGTTGATGTATTTGTAACTTCGGAAGTTTTTTTGATGTATATTATCATTGTATGTTGTTGTACCCCCATTGGGGATGTGTATTACCCCTTTACGGGATGTATAAATTGTGTCTAGACCTTGAGGTACAACCTCCATTGTAAGTCGAGGAAATAGTCCCCAATCTAACATCATATAATATGTAATTATGGTCTCTCTAGGAGAAGTGGGCCCCTTGTGAGATGACATGTAGGCTCGGGTCTTATATCTGGTCAGTGACTTGAAAGGGTATAAATAAGGAGGCGCTCTCCCTCATTTATACATCACACACACTCTCTAAGGTGCATTAGAGAGAGAGAGAGAGAGTCAAAGGAGGAGAGAAAGATAACTGTTGAACATTTCTTATTACTGCTTTTGATCATCTTACTATTCTGAAGAAGTTTGCAGGGTTTTCTCCTTTATGGTTTCCTCGATGAAAATATTTGTGTCTTGTGTATCTTTTATATCTTATGCATTTTGTTGTACTTGTTATTCTTTCATAGAAATATCCTAGATAATCTAATTATATATTAAGAAAATCTAACAAGAGTAGGACAAATGCAAGTCCACATGGACACCCTAAACTCTAGAAGTGACCAAATGCAAATTTAGATGGGGAACTTGACTTAGAAAATGGTTACTCTGATTAAAACAATGTCAAGCTTTTAAGACAAGATCAACCTAGTAGACAAATAATCTATAGGCATGGATTTCAAGGCCATTCCTACTCCTCAACAAACTTAGTTATTCCAAGCGAAAGAAAATCAAATTATCCAAGCACCCAATGAAGACATTCCATAGTCTTTCTTTGATTATTGTAGTATCTATAGTAGGTTGTCTTTTAGAAGTAGAGAATAATAGATTAAATACCTCATTTTGATATAACAAGTGTTCAACAAACCCTACTCTCTTGGATGATCATTCTGATTTTTCAAACAATGTTCTATATTTTGGTTTCCCCTCGAGGCTAAATAAAAATCCTTCCTTTTTTTTTTGCTTGGTTAGAATAGTGAAGTATGGCAGAATGCGGATTTTTTCTTCTTATCTACTTAGTTTGAATAATGAAGGCTGTGTCTGACTATTCAGGAAGACTAGTCTTAATTAGATGTAATGCTTAATTTCAGATAATAAAAGGAACTTATCTAGCTTTATAAAAAAGAAACTAATCACAGGACAAATTGCATTTATATTTAATTACAATAGTTAAGTTTGAAAAACAAATTGCATTTATATTTAATTACAATAATTAAGTTTGAAGAACAAATTGCATTTACATTTAATAAAGAATAATGTCAACTAATACAAAACACACCATATACAAGCTCAATATATTTCTTCTATGATCTTGTGATCTTATTCTAGCTTAATCCTTCCATAATAAAATTTAAAAAACCATAGTGCTATTCTTCTAATTTTTGTGACATGATGCTATAAAGCTGCAATTATATTTTAAATTAACAAGGTAAATATCCTCACATGAAAATTAAATCGATATAAGTGTGTGTATCTTAATTGTAGCTAATGCAAGTTCCACACAAAAGCGAGAAACATCAATTTTTACTGGTTGTTATGATATTTAGACACTTATGAGTTAGTTAAGATCAACTTGGTATAATGTTTCTTTAGGTAAGGTGTGTTTCTTTAGTATGCATTTATACTTATGTAATATGATGGTCATGATATGTTTCGTACATAAAAGTATCTAAAAATTCATCTTCACCTCGATCTTAATGGATATTGATATGTGGCTTGGCACTAAATTGGTCCATGATCTCTATTTAAAGAGATTGGAGTGTCATTTTCTTGATTATCAATTGTGAGAAACTCATATGTAAATACTTTTTTCCTTTTTGCATTAATATATTGCTTAAAGTGCTATTTGGCTGGGGTCATGGATTGTTCCCTCTTTGATACTTTTAACCATGTAAAGCATTGGTGTGTTGCTATGTGATATATTTGCGTGAGTGGTTGCTTAAGGTGTTCAACCTATGTGGAAATACCCTATTTTAGTCGATCATGGTATTAGAGTACTAATGAAGACGTGCTCGCATTATTGATAGAGATCTTGAACTAGTATAGTTCCATGAATCAAAGTATTTATAGATTCTACTATTTGTTTTGCATTTATGGGATGAGTGAGGTGTTCTATTGCATCCAAAGGTGGGAATTATTTACTTCATTGAGCACCCATCACCGCATGGTTCAACCTTTTCCTCCCATGTGGCATCTTGGTTCCTTTTGTACCTTGTTTTATAAAAGGCATAACTTTGACATACGTTGTCCATTTTCAATGTTGATTTTTTTCAAGCTGCATATTTTTTTGAGATATTTGCATATAGACCATTAGTTTATGTTTTTGAATCCATATTACTTGCATATTATAATATGGTCAGTCCAAGTAATATTCTTCTAACCAGTACCAACTTCTTCTCACAAGGATCTCGTATGGAGGATGTCCTACAAAGCCGAGGACTTTAAAAGATTAGTCTTGGGGAAAGAAATTTCCCCACTTATGCCGATAAGAAACTAAAAATGGGATAGTAAAAATAATGAAGAACATGGACTAATATAGATGTCAAAATATAATTACTTATTACTATACCTTTAAGGAATTCACGCACCATATGCGGCTTGGGAAAAGATGGAAATTGTATTTGGTAAACACAATGAGATTCAATGTCACCAACTTGGAAAGCAATTGGTTGCTTTGAATACACGTGTTTTTTCTTGCATTCAAGACTATCTATCTCAAATAAAAACACTTATACTCTTAGTTCAAGAATGCAAGATATCTAAGATAGAAAATCAATGTATTTATGTTATTATTACTAAGCATGGTCTTCCTTATTCTATTTTTGTATATATGTTTTACTTCACCAAATAAGCTCTAGGGGTTGATTATAAAAAAACCCACTCTTGAATATTTTTGTGATGTTTTCATTAGAAACAAATATAAGCCTTGTTTCATCTTGGATTGATAAGCATTGTAGGTATATCTAATAAATCCTTATTTGAACAATAAAAAGATAAATCCAAGCATTCTGAGAAGAAAAACCCTCGCAAAAATAAGAGAAACGAGGGTTTCAAACCTTGTCAAAAATTTTCTACACCCAATGGTGAAAGAAGAATTGAATCAAAAGGTAAAAATACTAACTAGCATTGCAATTTTTGTGGGCAATACGACCATGTGGAATTTAAGTGTTTCAAGAAGATGGAAGCCTTGGAAGCAACAACAAAGAAGCATAACATCAATTTTNACTTTTTATACTCTAAATGAATGTAACACCAAAAAATATTTATTGATGATGATAGATCTTTTAGTGTTGTAGTATCTAGAACAATGCAGCTAGATGATGGCCATTTCAAAGATGTATTATGTGTTCTATGTATTTCCCGTAATTTATTGTTAGTATTTTAGATCACCCATCCTGATGAAGGTAAGACTGTAGAGTTTACACCTCACCAAGTTATAATCAAGGATTTTAAAATATCCTAAGCATGTCCTAGAAGCCAAAATTGTTTATGATATTACAAGATTGTACATATTTAACAATTTTGCTTCATCACATTTCCCCTCAAATATTATTACTCATAGTGATGACTTGAGCAAACTTTGGTATGAGTGACTTAGCTATTTAAACTATTGCTCATTAAAAAAAAATTATGATTAGAAAATGGTGTTTGGTCCTACTCTCATCTCTTGCAAAGATTAATATAAAATGCATCAAGATATAATCCCCCACTACTTGGATATTTGAGGTCTAAATATTGGATGAATTGGCTTGTAGGGCCCATTTAAGGGGCATATCTCATTTTCATATTCGGGAATATAAAAAAAAAGGTTTGAAACCTTCTATGACCATTTTGAGGTTTTAGATTTCATTCTTCACAAGGAAAACAAATAGAAGGATTTTTTTGCATTATACACATTAATACCTTTCCAATGGTCAAAGAATTACCTCTATAGGAGTCCATATGAAGAAGTTATGCCTCCTGCAAGTTGACCTAGCTAGTTGACCACCATGGTACTGAGTAGATTCCACTCAAGCTCTCATTTCTCACACATGTGGAGCTAGTCACATGAGCACTTTCATGAACATTATATAAGGAACAAAACCCTAATCCTAAACGAGAGTTAGGGCATGTACAAACCCCAAAATTAAACCTAAACGACTATAAAGCTATGTTAAATACCAGGTCGTCAAGAGAAGAAGGGGGGCATTCTTTTGATGTATTGTATTGTTCCATAGCTGAGAAAAAACACTAGGGATTTGATATTAGAGAAGAGCATAGGAGATAGGATATCTAGTAGTAGCCATTATGGTCGTAGAGTGATAGGTAACTCCATAGAGAGTACAATTTCCTTTGTGTTTTCATTATGATATGAAGAGCAAGGAATAGTCCTCATTTGTGGATAGTTTTTTCCCCATAGTGGGTTTTCCTAGGGTATATATTGTTTTATTATGTGGGTTGTGTGCTTATTTGCTCTAGTTATTCTTGTTTCAGTTCCAATTATTTGACATTCAATAAAAATAAGCTAATAAAAAAAGAACTAAGTTGTAATATCCATTGTAACAAACTGTTCCAGAGGAATTACAAGGTAGTTTACAGATTATATTGGTATCATAGAAGTTTTTTCTTTTGGTTTTTGTGGGTAGTTGCAGGATTTAGTAGTTGCTGGAAAAAAAAGTCTTCAAACCCTATCCATGGCTGACGAATCTATTCAAGGAGGAATGAATGATTATGAGCAACAATTGTAAACACTAGAAATAAAAATTCTTGATATCTCATGCAAGATGTTAATCCTCATGGTGGTGCTGAAGAGAAAGTTTGTACCTTTAAAAGAGTTTGGTTTCTATAACTCAGATTTAAAATTTGAGGGGAAATCATAAGATAAAAGTGACCTAGAAAAGGAGTCAATGAAAGAGACCAAGAGAGAGAAACTAAGTTCCAGTACATATATTCCTTCCCAATCTCTTTTCAACATGGAAGCGAAAGTCAACATCAATCCATATCAAGGTGAGACCAATGCTCTAAAACTTAATCATTTGTTGCAACATTTGGAGGTTTACTTTAGCATCCATCAAATAGTCAAGGATGAAAAGATCTCATTCACCCGAACAAAGTTAGAGGGCCATGCTTTAACTTGTCGGGAAAGCCACACATAATCACTTAGGTTGGAGGGTGATCCACCAGTAACTAATTGGGAGGAATTTAGAACTCTCATCAAGTCTCATTTATACCCTACCGATTATGCAGAGGACTAGTGTATCTGTTGGAATTACTTTAGGAAAATTCAGAGGAAAAGTGTGCAAGAATACACCACTGAGTTTAGAAAGACGGCTATAATATTGGGTATCTCACCCAAGAACTAGATGTACTCCTCAACTATTTATGGGGTTTACATAGTCACATACAGAGGTAGGTGATTCTCTTTGAGCCCAAGTCAATTGATGAATCATGTGTACAAGCACAATACCTGGAAAACATAGGACAAAAGAAAGGACAACCAACTGGTTCAAAACAAAAAGAGACCTAATATGCTACCAAGGAGGGGAAGAAGAAGTAGAAGGGAAAGGAGAAGAAGACTATAGACGCAACACATTAGTGCAAGGATCTGAAAACCCACTATAAGCATTGTGATATCAATGGTCACACCGAAGAAAAGTGTTGGAAGCTACATCCAAAGATGAACCCCATGAAACGCAAGAAGGATACCAAGAAGAAGAACCTTATAGCCACAAAATCAAGCAAGGATTTAGAAAGAAACTCATATGTGTATGAAAATATTATTTGTACCATGGAGCATAAGGGTATGAATATGAGTATCCTTCACCTTAAGGAAGATAAAGCGATGATGAAACTCTTCCATGTCAATATCCAAGTCTAGAAGGCCAAGATCGATGCTTTATTTGATTTTGGTTCATAAGAAAACCTCATAGTAGAGGATCAGGTATGTAAGATTGGATTGGAAGTACTTGATCATCCCAATCCCTACCCATTGATATGGGTAAATAAGGATGCATGACTAAGAGTCATGAAGCAGTGAAAGATAAATTTCTCCATAAGTGTAGAGTATGTTGAGGAAATGGAGGTGGATGTAGTACCCATATATGTTTTTGGGTGTGGTGTTTGGAAGTTTCTACACATATATGAGGGATACTATCTTCATGAGGAGATGCAACCAATATCGCTTGATCAAGGACGATAAATCCTTCATCATCAATACACATAAAGGTAAGTCAAAGATCTCTATGATAAGTGCTAACAAAACAAAAAAGTTGATCGATGTAAGTAGGTAGTTTGTGTTGCTTTTCTTAACACAAAATCACAAGAAGGAGAATCAGTAAAAGTGAAGGCCTCTTTGGAGGGATGTACCAAAGAGTACAAGCACTATTTGGAGAGACTTTTGATGCATACATAGAAGTGTTCCAAGAACCTAAGAGGTAACTGGAGCATGAGATACAACTATTGTCAGTTTCTCCATTGCCGAACATTAGCCTATACATACAGTATGTCATAGAAGCAGATGAAGTGAAGAAGTAGTTGCAACAGTTGTTGGATCAGGGCATGATCCCTCACCTTTTGGGTCACTTATTATCATAGTACCCAAGAAGGATGGGACTTGGAGGGTGTATCAAATAGAGAGCATTGAACAAGATAACGCTTTATGTACTCTCTACCTAGGATTGGTGATCCCTTGGACTAGTTGCAACATGCCAAGTACTTCACCAAGTTGAATATCAAATTGGGATATCGCCAAGTGCTAGTGAAGGAAGAAGTCATTTGGAAGACTTCTTTCAAAACAAGGTAGGCTCTATATGAATGGTTAGTAATGTTGGTTTTTTTGCAATGCACCAACTACATTTAAGTGTTTGATGAATGATGTATTATGCCCTTTCTTAGATTCATTTGTTATAGTGTATCTAGATTACATATTGGTTTATAGTTCTACCTAGGAAGAGCATATCTCACATCTCAATCAACTATTGGAGACCTTGAGAAAATAACAATTACTGGAAAACCTAAATAAATATGAATTTGTCCAACATTCCTTGGTGTATTTGGGGTATGCGATTGGTGGAGGAGAACTTAAGATTTATCCTACAAATATGGAGGCCATCACTAAGTGGCCTACTCCAATGTCACCTAAGTTAGGAGCTTTATGGGGGGGACACAATAGCTTTGAAAGTTCATAGCTACCTTTTCAAATAAGGATACACCTTTAAATACCATAATAGCCAACAACAAATGGTTCCAGTGAGGGAAGTATAAGAAGAAAGTCTTTGAAGAGATCAAGCAAAATATCATTCAAGTACCAGTTCTCATGTTGCCTAATTTGCAGAATCCTTTCGAGTTGGAAACAGATGCAAGTGGGTATGTTATGGGGACAATTTTGATGCAAGGAGGGAGGCCAATATGCTATCATTCTAAAATGTTTCATGTGGGAGTCCTAAATACCCTACTTATGATAAGGAACTCTATGCCCTAGTTAAAGTTGTTAAGAAGTGGAAGCACTATCTGATGGGAAAGGAGACCATCATTCACATTGATCACTAGTCGTTGTAGTATTCGTAGGCTCGGAGTAAGCTACAACATACCAAATATTATAAGTGGATGGGATTCTTAAAACAATTCACCCATGAATACATATTTGGGAACTCTTATGCATATAGATCCTTTCACCCATGATGGATACAAAAATGAATCATCCTATGTTCTCCAAAAATATCCCGATACAAACCCAATGGGATGCTAAGCAATCGATGATTATTATGGGGAGATGAGGTGATTCACTTTGATTCTAGAAACTAACGATGAAACATTTATATGTGACTATCATATGTAATGTCTTCAGGTGTAAAGTATAGGAACTAACCTTCATTCCTTTTCTATATCTAATAGTATGGAGATAATTGAACCTTCCAAGTTAACAACAGACCATGAGAGAAGTTGTTCCATCCAAACCCAAAAGAGAGAACCCACAAACGAGATTGTTGTTAACATGGGTGGTTATGTGCAGTTAATGGTTCTTTTTAATTCACAGAGACTGACATGAATTTTTGGAGAAAGGTCATGACAGTGTAAGAATATTACCCTTCAGATGGATGTTGATTTCCTTTTTAAAAGTTGACTTGGAAGTTCAAGAGAAAGATCATGAGATTGTAATCATATTTCCCTAAGCTACATCGCCTCACAAGGGGTCTACTATTTGAGTCCAAGACTTCCCTGTTGTAGTGAATAATAGTTCCATATTCACATTAGTGCATAAGAAATGGGTGTTATCTAGTGCCTTAGGTCCATAGTGACAAACATGTTGATCCTACTAATTATATCGAAATTCGCATGTATTTTGAATGTATTGAACATAATGTGTATGCTTTAACTTTTCTATACTCTTATTTTGGTGCTTCCACATGAAAATTGGTTGTCGGAGCCTACACTTAAGTGTCAGACCCTGTTTCACTGGAAAACAATGTTGAATTTAGATAGTATTATTTTATTTTGGAGACATAATGAAGTGAAACTTCTATATGCCAGTATCCTTTCTTAACAGACCTGCGAGGGTCTCACTCTCAGGAGGATCTCAGGCTGCTCTTCTACTGCATCCACTTTCGCTCGTGGAGGATCTGCTTCTATCATCATTTTAGCAAGTAGAAAAACAATAAGACATGCAAGTGTCAATTTTTCTAGTTTATTTATTGTTTTTTGTTATTAATTTGTCTTATTAATCTTGCATCTAACCTATGTGACAAGACAAGTTCAACTTATATGTGTTAGTCTCGTCTTTGAACAGACTTGTTGTGTAATCCTAGCTTGGGGGTCCCCTTAGAATGTTTATATGCGAGGCTCATAGATCGATGTCTTGATTTCAGGGTGGTTCCACATACATAACAGAACAAGCATCTCATAGGATCATAATGGGAAGGAGGCCATTACAAGAAGGAATGCATCCTCCTCCACAGGAAATCAATTGAACAACACCGATATGCTCGTAGCAACCCTTCAAATTGAGGGTCCCCTATGAAAAGGGTACTTCTTTTTCTCCCTTGACCAGGGTGGCCTTATCCCTTATCTGTTGGTTATGTGGGGTGGTTCCTTCCTTCCCTTTATACCATTTCCTCAAACCACTAACTCTCCATAACTCCTATTTCTGCTTACACTAAATTAAATCTCTTCTCTTGTCATTCTTAGCTATTTAGCCAAGTAATTAATTTCATTATGAACTTTAGTGAATCATAGTTCAATCAACTTATAGCACTGGCTATAAATAGTAGTTATTACTCGCGTTAGCGAATAGAAAGGTAAGAGCACACACATACCTGAGTAATAGCACATGCATCAGTTATCTAAGTAGAGTATAAAACCATGCTTACCAAGTTGCACAAAAAAAAGTCAAGATATTTAACTGATACTTTGACATGGTGTTTGGATGGTGCATATTTAGAGACAATGAACATTCAAATATTCTCTGCATCCTAGCCAGTTATTGTGCACTGGCCAATTTTTGATCCCCTTTACTCTGTCTAGAATTATATCAATCGCCTTTGAGGATGGAAAGGTAAGATGTGGTGGTGCAGGTGCATCTACCAAAACATGTGTGTTTTGTTATGTCGATGTAGCTACCCTAACACGCACACATCGCTAGCATGTAACAACCATGTATCTATAATCATCGCAATCTATAATGTTGGATATTATATTTTGAGGAGGGGACGCGACCTAGGATTTGACGAATGCTGAGGATCTCGATAGGTTACAGATGTCTGCATTCATGGATCCTACCCCAAAGGAGAGGAGATGCTGCTTAGACAACGCCTTCAGGGCTCTAGTTGAATCCTCGGCTCCTCCTCTAGCCTCAGAGAACCATGCGTCCAGTTTTGTGAGGCGTGCTGCTGCTCCTCGCATACAGATCATGTCGATGACTTCAAGAATGAAGTATATTTCCTTGAGTGAGAAGGTCCTAATAGGTCAATTCTCATGGATTTGGCCCTCACCGAAAACCATGGATTTTGGATCTCTAAGAACTGGATGCCTTTGATCTCTGGAGGCTTGCAACATTATTTCTGCGGAAAATGGTTTTTTGTGTTCTTGTTTGAAAACAAAGATGACATGGATCTCATTTTTAGAAGCATGCCTTACTTCATGGGACCGAGAGGCTTGTATCTAAACCGCTAGAGTTTATCTTTTGATCCATAGAAGGACGTTCCCTTAACAGTTTCGGTTTGGGTTCATATTCCTCATATCCCTCTTCATCGTTGGAATGATGAATCCCTTCAAGATATTGGAGATACCCTAGGAAAATATATCGATAAGGTAGAGCCAAAGGGACCATTATTCTCATGCGCAAGGATATGTGTGGAAGTTGATATAGAGAAAGGTTTACTTGAACCAGTGAATCTGTTCATGGATGGGTGGGAACACTTGCAAAAGGTTTATTATGAGCAACTTCCTTTCAAGTGTAGAAAGTGCCATGAATACAGTCACTTTGTTAAAAAATTCCCAAAAGAAGCACTAGAGGATTCTGGAAAAAACCAAGAAGAAGGATGGAAGCAAATTAAAAGAGGGAAAAATATGGCTTATATTCCTCCTAATGCAAACAACGATTCCCAACTAGAAAAAACTAAGGAGAATGCCCCAACCCCTCATGAGGGCGATGAAATATAAGAATGTGGGGATCCAACACCAAGCACACTTCCTAATGCAAGAGAATAAGGGACAGAGAAAACACTCGCGAGATCTTCCTCCACAGGTGGATCTTGGGAAATGATGGTAAATAAAAGAAGAACCAAACCAATGGTAGACTCCCTAGACCATTCCTCTTCGCAAGGATCCCAAGAAATATCATATCAATATCAACCTTTGTCCACTAGGGGAAGAAAAACTCACATGTGCCATAGGGAACATGAAGCAGAAAGAGAACTTGAACTTGGGAGGCGGGTGAGCATTGAGGAAACTAAGCTTATACAAAACACTAGAAGTGCCGAAGGATTAAAAGCGAACAATAGGTCTTGAGCAAGACCTCAAACATCAAAGAAATAATGTTAGTTATCTCTTGGAATTGTAGAGGTATGGGGAGCTTAGTCAAAGTGGAAGCTATTAAGAATATTATTGAAATAGAGAGACCAGATATTCTGATAATCCAAGAGACAAAAATGACAGAAGAGGAGGTAATGGCCCTATCTCATCTTTATTGAAAAAACTATCATGGGAAATATATCAGCTCCAGAGGCACATCGGGAGGAATTGGAACTTTTTGGAATTCGAAAAAATACACAATAAAATCAGCAAAGGAAGCCAATAATTGGCTTATGACAGAGCTGCAATGCAAAGGCAAGTAAGATTCAATATTTGTTTTTAATGTATACAGCCCAACGCATTACAGGGATAAGATGGTATTTTGGGAAACTATCAACTTGTTGAGAGAAGACTTGCAAAGAAAATACTTTATTGTTGTTGGGGACTTCAATGCCACCAAATCACAGGTGGAGAAGAGGGTAGGCTCGATCATTAGGGAACGCTTTGGAGATAAAATGGAAGACCTGGTGGCATATTTGGATCTATCGGACCCCCCACTTAAGAACAGGAAATAGACTTGGAGAAACAAAAGGACGGGACCTGGACATATTGCTCCAAGACTAGATAGGTTTTTTATAAGCTCCTCCCTCTTTCAAAGGGACTTGCTTCCAATCTCCCTAGAACTTCCTTTAACAACTTTAGTTCATAAAACAATATACTTTTCCTTATCTCCTTCTGAAAATCTAGGTCCTATCCATTCCGTTTTAATCCTCTTTGGTTGCAGGATACAAAAGTTCTAGAAATTATTCAAAAGGCTTGGAATTATAACATCTATGGCTCTCCTAGCTATACATGGGAGTCAAGATAAGAGTAGTACGTCTCGCTCTCAAGAATTGGGATAAATTGTCTTTTAAGGGACCTTATTTCCACAAGAAACAAGCTCAAGATGATCGCGTAACTCTCCAGAAAAAAAATGGAAGATGAATAGGTAACTTTGTTCTCCCTAAACCAGGAGAAAGAGATGAATCTTAGGACTTTAATGGTACCAAGGTAGGAGGAGGAAGAGTGGAGGATGAAGTCTAGGAAAATTTGGTTGAAAGGGGTAGACAACATTACTGGCTATTTCCACAAACAAACTAAATACAGACTAAGTTTTAACATTATCAAAGAGCTGAAAGATAGCAATGAAAAAAATATCGAGAGGAATATCTTTCAACACTTCAATAAACTCTATACCGACAGTGAAGAGATCGATCCCATATCTCAGGATGACCTTCTCTCTGTAATCCCTCCCATAATTTCTAATGCTGAAAATGAGGAATTAGTGAAGACTATATCGGAACATGAGATTAGTGAAGCGATATGGACTCTGCATCTAGACAAGGATTTGGGACCCGACGGGTTCAATATCAACTTCTATCAGGATGCGTGGGACATCATCAAGGAATATCTAAGAAGGATGCTCAATTGGACAAGGAAAAAAGACAAAATAGGTGGGGCCACCAACTCTTCATTCCTGGCTTTGATTCCAAAAGAAAAAAAACCATAACTCTGTGGACAGATTCAGGCCAATCTCTCTATGCAACACTTATTACAAGATTCCCACAAAAATTCTGGCTACTAGAATGAAAAATCTCATGAAGCATATAATATTGGACTCTCAAGTAGGATTTGTAGTCGGGCAACAAATACTAGACAATATCATTATTGTCTAAGAAGCCATTCATTCCAACCTAGAAATAAAGCAACAAGATATGTCAATAAAGTTAGACATGGCTAACGCCTTTTATAGGGTTAATCAATTCTTTCTTTTTGAAATTATGTCCAGGTTCGGCTTTTCAAAGAGGTTCAATAGATGGAATAAAGATTGCATTAGAAGTCCTTGGATTGCTCCTTTAGTAAATGGTATACCATCTGAATTCTTTCAAGCTTCTCGGGATATCAGGAAAGGTTGCCCCTTATCCCCTTCCCTCTTTTTGTTAGTTGTTGATTCATTGAGCATGAAGCTTCAATATTTACAATAAAATGGGAAATTAAAATTCCTAAAGATTGTCAGGGGAACCAAAGCCGCTACTCATTCCTAGTTTGCAGATGACACAACTTTGCTTGGGGGGGATTCCACTGTGACTGCAAAGAGATTTAATGAAGCATTGTCCTCTTTCCTCAAAGATTTAGATGGTAAGGTAAATTTTATAAAATCTAAGGTTTATGGCTGGAATTGGCCACCCAAGATGTTGGCAAGGATAACAAGGGTTCTAGTCTTTGAAGGAAAGCAAAATTGGAACTCTTCCAACTATCTTGGGACCCCTATATTTAAAGGGAAAACAACTATAGCAAACTGGAAGGGCATATTCGACAAGATATAAAAAAAATATCTTCTTGGGGAGTAGAATGGCTCAACCCAACAGGAAATCTTGTCCTTATTAACTCTATTCTCTCACCCTACCTAATTTATACATGTTCGATCTCACTATCTCTAAAAACAATAATGCAGGAAATCACAAAGGATATTAGAAAAATCCTTTGCCAAGGTGGGAAGTCAAATGGCTCAAAAAATTTCCACCTCGTTAATTGGGATATTGTTTTCAATCCAAAAATTTGTGGAGGGGGTGGAATAAGAGACCCAACACTGATGAACCTCGCACTAGGAGAAAAAATCCTTTGGAGAATTGTCTCTGGAGAGAAGGCATGGTGGAAGGATATTCTTAGGAAAAAATATATGAAAGGAACAAGGAAAAGATGTGTTGATGAGTTTCCTCTGATAGGGAATGGATATCCAATATGGAATATATGTAAGAAGGTGGCCCATATCATTAAAAATAACTTGCACTGGATCCCCGAAAATGGTAAACGGATTAGGATTTGGTATGAAAATTTGGGGCCTATCTCTCCTGCAAACCACTTGGTTGCCTTTGTGAACCTCAAGCAATGGCTATACCATTTAAATATATCCACCCTTTTCTATCTCTCCTCTTGGAACAATAGAGGAATATGGTCCAGATGGAAATACTTGGAGATCCCAGAGCATATCACATTTGAATTTGCTGCTCTACTCTCTCTTCTTCAAGGGTCTGCACCTATCCACTGTCATCTTTATGATGGTAGAGGCTGTGGAAAATTGAGAATCCATATTGTAAAATAAGGACATCAAATCACCTCCAGCAACAAAGAGAATAACAAAACAGATACAAAATGGAATGAAATCTGGTGCAAGGATGGCCTTCCAAAAATAAATGCCTTCTTCTAGATTTTAGTGCACCACAAAACCCTGACAACAAAGAGTTTGAAAAAAAGTGGGATCAAAGGGTCATTGCATTGCATCCTCTGCAAAGAGTCAGAAGAAATATCGATCATCTCTTTCTGGATTGCAAATTCTCTCAAGAGGTCTTGTCTCATGCTCTACAAGAGCTGCATGTGAATTTGATCCTTCCAACCAACTGGAATGACCTTTTTTCCTGCTGGGAAGACTATTATCAAGGTTCTCTTTTCCAAAAACTAGACCTCACAAGGGCATGGGTTGCACTTCCAAAATACATTTGCTGGAAGATATGGGTGTCAAGAAACAAAGATATTTTTGAAGGTGAGTTATCCAATCTAGGAAAAGTAATGTCTTATGCAAAATCGTTGTGGGTAGAAGCTTTACTATCGAAGGGGATGATCCATATCCATAAGGAACCTTTGAATTCTTAAAAAAGAGTGTGGGAAATTGATTTTCTATCACCTTTTACCCATAATTGGCATACGGTTGCTCAAAGGCCTAATTGTTTAAAATGGCCGTTGAGGCTAAGCTCAAAAGATCTTGCCAGATGGTGGTCGAATATTGGCTGTAAGTCCCTTTTCTTTGATGAGGAATATAAAGGAAATCTGGGGTTGGCAGGTGAGGGTGGAGTCATATTTGAATATGAAGTGAACAAATAGAAATAATATGCTTGGGGCCTAGGAAAAAAATCCAATAATGGCGTTGAATGGCTTGCCTTAATCAAGGGACTGGAGATAGAAAGAAGCTGCGAAATTAAGGAGTTAACAGTTTTTGGATACCCTCTCATGGTTACAAGGGAAGCAAGAAAACTGAGCAAGAAGTACAAGATTTCGTCAATTAAACTGCATTATATCCTTAAATGCTTAGGAAGTGAGTTTAAACTCTTAAGTTCCTTCATATTTTGAGAACAAATAATAAACAGGGGGACTTAATGGCTAACAAAGGACTATGGAATATTAGTCTGCAATGAAAAAAGGCACGATAGAAGCTGGATACCTTGAGCTCTAGTTTTTCCTCAGAAAGGGTGTGTCTTCCCATGGACCTCAAATTAACTGGAAGATAATCCATCAATTGGCAAGTAAGCATTGTATGGTATTAAATGGTGATTGGTTGCATTTAAATTTAATGACCCCCTGCCCAAAATTGATGTATGGAGAAGCAATGCTTGAAATAGGAGTCTTAGGATTATGGATATCATGAATGTGACCATTGGTATGTTCAGATCTCCCTCAAAACAAACAAACCGCTCTCTCAATGGGTCTGGGAAGGTTTATCTAGATGGAGAGATACATCTCAGCATCCAAAGTGAAACATCCTCGCGAAGAGAGGTCTTTGGTTCGAGGTACTGGGAGCTTCATGATCATGGAAAACACTCTTGAAAAAAGAACTAGGATAAATCCCACGTTGAGGGAAAAATCATGATCAAAGGAAGGGAAAAATGCCTCTGCACTGATATCAAAAAAAAATTAGTCTCTTCTCCCTAGCTTTAGTAGTGGATTATGAGGTTAGAAGCAGCGATCATTTGAGCTTCATCAGTAGAAGCTGTCATCTGAGGTTAGTACAAATGGATTCAGAGGTCAGTACAAGCATGTTGTGATTTAGCATTGGGTTACAGTCCAAGCAGGAAATGTCCCAGTCAAAGGATGAGACATTGGGCTGTCAGTCGGTCTCCATAATACCAGCGTTAGCTCTCGGCTCAAACAATTATATTCAAGTTATTAATGTTGTTAAAGATCACTCCATAGAATTAATTGGGAGTCTTTTGGAAATTGAAAACAATAGGTTGAACTCAAACAAAATGGGTTGCACTGACTTAGTGTAGGAATTCAGCCTTTCATTTGCACAAACTTAGTGTAGGATATCAACCTCTGCAATGAATTGTTTTTTCTTGCTACTTCTCAGACAATTTGTAAGGAGGTAGAGTCTCTATAGACTAGGAGACTTTCTTGATAGCTACAAATATGTTAAAGACAGACAAGGAGTTTTGGATGATGTCCTTCTTTGGGATCAGTCCCTCCTCAGCATGATGTAATTTTTAATTTTATTTTTTGTCCTTATTACTACAAAAAACTACTCAACTATTTCTGTTAAAAAAATGTTGGATATTATTTGCATCTTTAACATTTAATGTCAAAGTATAATGCTATACTACTTTCAAGCATTACCTCCTTTGATATAAAAATGTTAAACAATTCTAGTTTTAACCTAATATTTTTCCATACGATGGAATCTCTACCTATATATGAGGCCAAATAATAGGACAAATTGCCTCATTGGTGGATAAAAAGATTGGTCATGCCTAATTGGTGGACAAAAATGTTGGCCGTGCCTAATTAGGGGAGATAAAGGTTGGTCATACTCTGCAAATAAAAGTTAGGATAAGTGGTTAGAATTTGTATTGATTTTACTATATACTAATCAAAATGGCATCAAGTCGATTCATAGAGTCCTTCTAGCCCGAGGGCAAGGACTAACAAGACACATTAAATAAGCTTAAGAAATGCATGCAATCCTTGCTAACTATTAACCTTGTTTGGAATTATTTTGGGTTTGGTTTCGTTTTGGCTTTATATTGTACAAAAATTACTTAGATTTCATTTTCTTAATATCTTAAAGACTCAATTTTTTTTAACTCATTACAACTTCAAAGAATTATACAGTGAGCAAAAAGGAGTTGAAAGTTCATAAAATGGTTTCCAAAATATGGAGGTAAAGATCATTTGTGTAATTTTTTTTATGAAATTAATTGATATTTTTGTGTTTAGTGGTGACAGGTGATATCGATATGAAAAATACACAAATATTTACTTTTGGAAACACAAAATTGCAGTACATGTGTACCACTACTCCAAGCAGCTAAAGAAAATTAAGGAGCAGAACCATAAGAGAGCACTTGGTACAATGGAAGGAGTACCAATTGAGGATGTCACTTGGGAAGATGAACAAATTTTGAAACATCCAAACTTGTAATTCCTTGAGGACAAGCAATATTGGGTGGGGAGGGCTTTCATGTACCCATTCAAATAAGACAACTTGCAATTAATGTTTCACCAACCTACTAGTTCCTTAGGTTGAGATTGAGACATAAATTTTGTAATAAAGGGGCTATAGGACCCAAAAGGAATTTAGTTTGCCATATTAACATTTAAATGAGTCACATAAATGATAAATGCTAAGAAAATAAGGTGGCATGGGTTCATGAAGACACTTGGAAGCTTGTGGAGCCTTTGGGTGACTAGATTCCCCACACACTTTGCATGATCTTCATCCAAATTCAAATCCATGGGGAATGTAACGTTATTGGAGGGTGATGTGGTGTAAAATAGAATATCATGAGCCAAGGAATTCTAATTAGTAAAGGATATTAACTCCCATGGAAGAGGAAGAGACTAGAAGACAATGTGTTCCACTTGGGAGGAGATTCCATGCACTCTATGGCAACAAATGATGAAAGATTCTATGACAAGTATGACAAATTCAAACCTGATTTCAGAAATATGAAAAATATGAAATGAAATAGATAAAAATATCCACCAATAGGTTTAATTTTTTATTTATATCCATCCATTCAAATTGGGGAAAGAATTGGAGCATCAAGAAGAAGACAAGTGTCACAGGGGTTACTAAACCACTAAAATGAGTTGGAGGAATACCATGGAGGGAAATTCAACCTTAGGAGGCCTCATGAAGTTAATAAAATTATTTCATGAGGAAGGATAATGGATTTTGATCATGTGTTAATTGGACTTTGGCATTTTGGAGAGCTTTTGCTTGTCCATTGCACGGTGAGTGTTCACTCTCCTTGCTTGTGAACCAATTTTGAGGGAGTTGGATTCCTTTCCAAGTTGGCTGATGGAGAGGAAATTAAGATATATAATTGGAGATTAATTAAGGTGTTTTAGTTATATATTTACTGTCCATACAATTTTAATTCTCATCTATCTCTCTATTCTCTCATTCCCCCACACTCTCATGTTGATGGCGCACTTGTTGGAGTGGTTCTTGCACCTTTCTGAGTATATTTGATGCCCAATATTGGGTATATGATGCATGTATATATACTCTCATGTACATATTCTATGTAATTATAAATATCAGAAATCCATGTGTGAAAGGCTTGCATTCACATGCTCTTGAATGACTAGTTTTCATGTATTTGGCTTCCATTTCGAAAGAGTTGTATATCATATTTGTATGAGGACATTTATATGATTTTGATGATTATGGTGCAGCCATAAATTATGTATGAATATTTACTTTCATTAAAATATTCTCTTTATCTCTAAATCCAATAAACTCCATTGTGAAAGGTTTGCATTCCCATGCTATTGAATGACTAGTTTTCATGTATTTGGCTTCCATTTTGAAAGAGTTGTATATCAGATTTGTATGAAGGAATTTATATAATGTTTAATGATATTTGGGAATCCATTTGAATTCATTTTATGGTATTTATATTTCATTTCATTATCTTTACCATTTAATCTACCTTTCATGAGTAAAAATTGAGATATTAATACCATTTCCCCTTAAGCAAATTCACTAAAAGTTACCATATAAATGTTGAGCCTCATAACCAGTTTGAAAATATTAATAACCATTAATAATGACATAAATTTATTCCTGATATGAATCCCCATAATTTATTTTAAAATTTTGGAGGGCTGTACTACATTTGGAGAGCCAAAAGTGTCATCTACCCTTGGGGTTTTTAATATTGATTTTCCTAGTATTTTTGTCCTTCTTTCCCTAGGGTCAAAACCAAGTTTAAGAGGATTTAAGTCAGAATAATAGTTTTAAAATGTCGTATTGGGATTTTCTAAGACTAACCATACCATTTAATTTCAAATTTGGGACCATTTGGTGTCAGTTGGAACCCCCTAGAGTCATGACTAGTTGAGCTTGAATTTGCCCAAATTGTAATTTTCTCCAAAATTCCAAGTAGGTAAAATACAATAGTATCAAATCATGGTATTGGAACCTATTGAATTTATCATTTATGTTTCCTGATGATTATCTCCCTCCATTAGAGATTAAAACTGAATACACTGTTATTGGAAGAAAAGAAGGTGAAGAAGTCCATTCTGCTTTAGTGGTGATTAAGGACAAACTAGGAGTAGAAGTTATGGATGATAGGGATGAATTTAAGAAACTCATGAAGTAATATTTTTATGATATGACCAAGAAATTTATGCAATGGTTCAAATTGATGACTATCTAACTTAGGGGTAAGCTGGAAAAAGGGGGTAGTAGTAGTTCCCATCATGGAGAGACACATAAGACCATTCTTTTTGAAGAATTTGATGATTTGGTGTATGGTTTTAGACACAAGAATGAAAATGTGAACTCACTAAGGGACAATCAGCAATCCACAAGTTTGGAGGAGCATCAAAAGGATGAAAAATCATCCTACTTGTGAAAAGAGTCTAGATACACCATTAAAGGAAGAAACAAAGAATCATGAAGTGGAGCATCAATTACCTCAAGGTAATTGCAGAGAAGAACATAAAGAGGGAGATGAAGACAAGCACACAATCCTTACCAATGGGGGTTGTGCAAATCAAAGAGAATCTACTGATGGATCCTTGAACTATGAAGGAGTACCTAATGATGGGTGCTCACAACTCTATGTTGGTGACATAGAGATCAAATTTGAAAATGTTGTTGCAAGGCAAAGTTCTCATGAGCATGAAGCTGAAGAACTTGTGGCATATAATAAAGAACCAAGATAAAATTTACCATCACCACTTGAGCTTCAATAAGTTGATGAAATCAAGAAGAAAGAATAAGAGGAGGTTCACTCTCATGAACCATCCTTCATTGAGGGGTCTTTGAATATGATTGAAAGGAATATTCATGAGGCCCTTAGCATACTCCATGACACTCAAAACATTGGTATCAAATTCTCGTTGGAAATTTTCTTCATCGAAGGAGCCATCCTTCCTTGAAGACATGGAGAAGATTCAAAGAGCAATGTGCAACATCAAAGGTAATTTCATGTCTTTGATTTTTGATAGAAACCAATTGGTTGAGCTTAATGAATGATTACATGAATCATACATGAATAACAATGAGGATATTCATAAGTTCAAAATTCAAAATGAGCAACTTCTTGAGAGGTTGCAAGATACTTGTTCTTCCTCCTATGTTTCAGATTGTCATAGGGTAGATTTTTTAGAGGATTCTCATGACATGATGGATCATGAGAAACATGGAAACTTACAGGTTCTTTATGTGTTTGAATATGATCTTGATGAGATCCAATCACTTGTTGTGGTGGAAGAGGAACTTGAGTTGCCTCTTGAAAATGGTTACAGACTTTTTGAATAAGTGCATCATTCCACATCCTTAGAACCCACCTATGAGGAAATTTTTCTATTTTTTAGGGACGTGCATGTTCCTACCCCTATGGATCCTTCACATGATGAAAATTTTGCACTTTCTGATCATTTGGGTGATTTGTTTCTTTCTCCTACATCCTACACTTCCATATTTTGCAGCATTCATCCTAATGAAGTATGGGTGAAAGGTTTCATTTTGATGGTGCCACATGAGGAGTACGAGATTCATATATCTCCATTTTATTATGCCATGACTAGAATTCCATATTATTTACATTGGAAGAAGAATCCTTTGTTACATTATGATGATATACATATTCATGGGTGTATTGATGATACTTCTTTGAGCCACTTGCAGTCTTCATGTTTTCTTTACTCCTTATTTGGTTCATATTTGGGTGGAGGTTATTCATTCACTTATTGGATGAAAGAACACATGGATTATTCTCTTGATGCACCTTATATTATTTTTTGGCATCATTATATTACATGGGATCCTCACCTATGTCATTCAGGTAGATTTGATAAAATACCTGATGCTTGTGTGTATGGGCCACATGATGATCTACTTACTCATATGTACAAGCACTTTCATGATGCTTTGATGAGGTACATTATTGATGTACATTTGTATGATGTTTTTATGTACTTTATTTATTTATCTTTTGTACTCATGATGTTTGGAAGGGTGCAATACAAGCAATGGATCCTGGTATTGCTTGGTTTCAATTTTGGGAGCAACAAGCAGTATGGGAGATTAAGTCACCACTTGAGAAGGTGATTGTAATCAGAGTAGTGCAACAGAAAGCATGGTGGTTCCTCTCTGAAATTTTTTTAAGATCTTAAATACTCAAATTTTGGTAACTCGGTACAAATTCAGAGAATTATACAGTGAGCAAAAAGGGGTTGAACGTCCATAAAATGGTTTCCAAAATATGGAGGTAAAGATCATTTGTGAAAAATTGTTTTGATGGAATTAATTGATCCTTTGGTGTTTAGTGGTGATGCCACATTATATATCAATATGAAAAATCCACAACTCTTTACCTTTGGAAACACAAAATTGCAGTACATGAGTGCCACTACTCGAATTGTAGCTAAAGTAAATTAAGGAGCATAACCATAAGAGAGCACTTGGTACAGTGGAAGGCGTACCAATTGACGATGTCACTTGGGAAGATGAAAAAAATTTGAAACATACAAATTTGGAATTGCTTGAGGATAAGAAATATTGTGTGGGGAGGATTTCCATGTTCCCATTCAAATAAGACAACTTGCAAATAATGTTTCACCAACCTACTAGTTCCCTAGGTTGAGATGTAGACATAAATTTTGTAATAAAGGGTCTATAGGACCCAAAAGGACTTTATTTTACCATATTCAAATTTAAATGGGTCACATAAATGATAAATGATAAGAAAATAAGGTGGCATGGGTTCATGAAGACACTTGGAACCTTGTGGAGTCTTTGGGTGACTAGATTCCCCACACACTTGGCATGATCTTCATCCAAATTTGAATCCATGGGGAATGTAATGTTATTGGAGGGGAATGCGGTTTCAAAAATAATATAATGAGCCAAGGAATTTGAATTAGTAATGGAGAGTAACTCCCATGGAAGAGGAAGAGACTAGAAGACAATGTGTGCCACTTGGGAGGAGATTCCATGCACTTTATGACAACAAATGATGAAAGATTCTATGACAAGTATGACAAATTCAGACCTGATTGCAGACCTATGAAAAATATGACATGACATGGATAAAAATATCCACCAAGAGGGAACATTTGGGAATTATAGGTATCCATTTGAATTGGGGAAAGAATTGGACCATGAAAAAGAAGACAAGTGTCATAGGGGTTACTAAACCACTAAGATGAGTTGGAGGAAGCCCATGGAGGGAAATTCGACCTTAGGAGTTCTCATGAAGTTAATAAAAGGATTTAATGAGGAAGGAGAATGGATTTTGATCATTTTTTAATTGTCCTTTGGAATTTTGGAGAGCTTTTTCTAGTCCATTGCACAGTGAGTGTTCACTCCCCCTGCTTGTGAACCAATTTCGAGGGAGTCGGATTCCTTTCCAAGTAGGTTGATGGAGAGCCCATTAATAAATCTCATTGGATATGAATTAAGGTGTTTTATTTTCAGGTTGAAGTTCCATACAGTTCTGATTCTCATCTATATCCCTATTCTCTCATTCCTTCTTCTCCATTCCCCCACACTCACATGTTGATGGCGCACTTGTTGGAGTGGTGCTTGCACTTTGCTAAGTATATTTTATTCCAAATATTGGGTATATGATGTATGGATATATACTCTCATGTACATATTCTTTGTAATTCTAAATATTATAAATCCATGTGTGAAAGGCTTGCATTCCCATGCTCTTGAATGACTAGTTTTCATGTATTTGGCTTCCATTTCGAAAGAGTTGTATATCAGATTTGTATGAGGAATTTTATCCGAGTTTGATGATGATGGGGAAGCCATAAATTATATATGAATCTCTACTTTCATTACCATACTCTATGTATCTTGACCTCCAAGAAACTCCATTGTGAAAAGCTTGCATTCTCATGCTCTTGAATGGCTAGTTTTCATGTATTTGGCTTCCACTTTGAAAGAGTTGTACATCATATTTGTATGAAGGAATTTATATGATGTTTATGATATTGGGGAATAAATTTGAATTATATTTATGATATTTATATGTCATTTCATTATCGGTACCTTTCAATCTACCTTTCATGAGTCAAAATCGAGTTATTAATACCATTTCCCCTTAAGCAAATTCACTAAAAGTTACCATATAGATGTTACACCTGATAACCAGTTTGAAAATATTAATAACCATGAATAATGACATAAATTTATGTCTTATATGCATCCCCATACTCTTTTCTAAAATTTGGGAGGGTCGTACTGCATTTGGAGAGCCAAAAGTGTCATCTACCCCTGGGGGTTTTAACATCGATTTTCCTAGTGTTTTTGTCCTTCTTTCCCTAGGGTTAAAACAAAGTTGAAGATGCTTGAATTCAGACTTAAAGTGTTCAAAGGCCATATTGTAATGTTCTAAGACTAACCATTTACCATTTCATTTCAAATTCAGGACCATTTGGTGTCAGTTGGAACCCCCTAGAGTCATAAATAATTAAACTTGAATTTGCCCAAATTGTAATTTTCTCCAAAATTTCAAGTAGGGACAGTACAAAGGGGTAAGTACATACGATGCCCCTTTAATGACATTTTTTAATATGAATGTTATTTAAAGTACATAATCTATGACTTTCCTACTTATACGAATATGGTCTGTTGTATGATAAAAGGTTATTATACATGTCCTACATGTGGCAGGGATAAAAAATTAGAGTATCTTAAATGTAGTAGGAAATGTGTTTACATGAGACATAAGAGATATCTTCCAATAATTAATAAGTTTCACTCTAAAAATGATTCAATCTAAATCTTGCTTTGCGCCTAAAGTTGTACACGTTTTGAATATTTTTGAAGAAACGTATGAAAAGGAAGAGAATATGAGGAAGAGTTAAACTAACATAAGAAATACAGACAAGAAAAAATGAAGATTCAAACACAGAGTATGGAAGAAAATGTTAATTTTAATCAATTTGGCATATTGGCATGTGTGTACACATGACTAATTATTAACTACAATGTGGTTGAATGAAGGCTTTCTTAAAATTTATATGTATTATTTTAATCCGTTGTTTAAGTTTGCCTCATATTAACATGCATACGTTTTGATGCATAAACACTTAATATGAAATATTTTAGAGTAGGTTTGCATCTATGGATACATTTTGATGCATGGAGATGCGTAAACTCCTTATATGACATATTTTAGATGTAACAAATGTAAAAAATTTAGGTGAAAGCATTTTTTAACCCTTTTTAATTATAAAAAAAAAAACCAAAAGATGAAAAAATTATTAGAATGACATGTAACATTTGGGTATATGACACTATTTCCACAAAATTAGGGGAACAAAATTCTTCCACCTATATAACACTATTTTTTTTGACAAAGAGAAAGAGATCATATGTGGTGTTCTTTTTACATTAAAGGCACTTGATGTTTAGAATTCAAATATTATAAATCATATATCTATGGAACTTAAATTTCATGTATGGAGCATGCTTGCCATGTTCTCATGCAACAACTCCCTCTAGTAGGTATAGACCATGCACTATCAAAAATTAGTTTGACACCATTGTAGAGATGAATTTGTGAAAAAAAATGTGGATTTAATATAAATAAACAACTTTTGAAATGATGTTGCAGAGGCATTGTGCTTGCTCAAAATTATCCCCCCAACCTTCAAAAGAAATTCTTTGATATAATATTGCATTTGACTATGCACCTAGTATAAGAGCTGGAATATTATGGTGTGTTTAGTTACACTAATGAGATAGTTGTTTGAATGATATGTGACCAACATATCCCATGCATGTAGTATATCATTAAAAACATATTTATTTCACCTTTTAATAGAAGAAGAATCGATCAAATTCTATCATACAATAAATATTTAGAAGGCATATAATATATGGGAAGCGCACATTGTATAAAAGAAATTAGGGATGATGAAGAGGAAGAGGTTTTATGCATTATGGGAAGGCCTTATCAAGTGGACCTTTTATTGATACAACAAGTGATGACTATCTCCTTATATCATGTATTTAAAAGTTATTAAACATTACTAATATCATGTATAAAACTAAGATACTACTTATATATTTTAAACTTATGTGATGCTTTAACTTCATTTAATAAACTATAGGTGGAAGGAAACTTAAAATGTTCACGTTACCCTCAAATAGTTGGCACCAGGCTTAAGGAAATATGTAGCAAGGTACACATGCTATTTAATTAATGGGTATAGAATTCATAAAGAATTTCATATCCATCAAAATTAGTGGCATGTGTATAGGTGCACAAACCTTGATGAGTTCAAGTGGAAAAGACACAAAGAGTAGTATACTTCAAACAACAACATATCTTTGAGTGATCTAAGAAATAACCATATTGGATTGCTATTGTGTGGACTACCCCTTATTCAAATGTAAATGGGTTGATGTACACAAAAAGAGTGGAATGGAGTATGATGAAATTGGTTTCACAATTGTGAATATGATAAGAGGCTTAGGTAAGGACGTAATGCAAGATGATCTATTTATTATAGCCCCACAAGCCGAATGTTGGATAGATTTTAATCTCAAATGGATTTACTTTAATGTATCATAGCAAATAACTAATAACTTATTACATTCATCGATATCAACACATTAAAGAATATACTTTTCTTAAGAATACACCATTCAAATAAACAACAAAGACATTGAAATTGACACAAAAATGACCATGTGAAATCCTCTCCTTCTGAAGAAAAAACTCACCAAATAATCACTAGAATCTGAAATCGCTTCAAAAGATCTTTACTTAAATTTGTAAAGAGTTCCTCAATTCTCTTCATTACAACTTTCAACAAAGCTTAACTTATTTTGTCTTACGTTCCTCTATTATACTAGCTTGTGGGATTGCTTGGTTACTTGGATAAATGGGAAAGCCCCTTTTGGTGCTTGCCTATTGTAGGTTGGGGTTATTTATCCTCAACACTATCCGGCCTTTGAATGCTTGGTATTCTCCTAGATATTTATGTGTGCTTGTCTATTGTTGTCTTGTTCCTTATCCTTGTATGATCAAGTTTTGTTCTTCTTGTATGAGTGTTTTTTAAGGTATTTCTAATTTGTCGTCTTTTGGAATTTGTATGGTGCTTTGACTTGCTCCTATATTCACTTGTTGTGCTATTCCTTGATTCCTATTCCAATACCTTTGCACGTGATTTCTCCCAATTTTGATATCTTCTTTGATGGACTTCGGTGAAGGTTTTACGGTGCGTATTGCTATGTACATTTATGGTATGGTTGGTAATTATTCTTTCATTAGTCTTGTGTGGAGATTGGTGTCAAAGGTTGCCACTATTATTTATATTATTTATCCAATGAATTTCTCCATCCAACCATATTATGTTGTTGACATCATAATTTACTATGCCATGTTTGTCCTTGCTTTCTTATGATCTTAAATTATCCTTGAAGTCATGATGTTTAATAACTTGATCGAATCCTTTTGTAATTTTGAATATTTTGATCCTTATTCTCCTTATCCTTTCCAATTGATAAAAAGTGTTTCGAGTTTGAGTCCCTGGGCTTGGTGTAATTTTTCTTGAATGATTCTAAGCTCTATAATCCTCATTTTTATTTTTGAATATGCCTAGTTGGTATCACTCTTACTATCTGTCTTGGATTCCCACTTCATCAAACTCCTGTTTACTGCATTTCTTTAATACATGCTTTTCCCGTCCATGTCCTAATTGTGTGTATCTGCTCCATCAAGTTATTTCTATTTTGTTCCTCCTCTTCTGATTCCTTGACCGTTATATATAAGTCTCACATTTTTTACCCATTTATTATACATTTTCTACACCACTTATTTGAATGCTTCATTTGTTATTCTTCTTGTGTTTGTGTTTATCCTTCTCATTGTCTAACTTCTATATACTTCATCCAATAAACTTTCATTTCCATTGTTAGTCAGATTTCTTCTTCTTCAGATGTTCCACTAGGGATGTATGTCTCAGTTGACATACATTTTATTGCTTGTGCTAGTTTGGAAAGATGGTTCTGTACGTCTTGTATATGTGTATTCTCTATCTTTAGCTCCTTTTTCATATCCTTGTAACTTCTAGCCATCATCCGATGTCCTACTATTCTACTTTTCAAATTGTATTCTCATGATGTCTCTACCTTGATCATGTGCATGATGTAATTGATGGCTTCGATCGGGACTTGTGGTTTGTATGATACATCCAAGACAACCATAATGATAGTAGGTACCCTCTTTTCTAGGTCATAGGATAGTTTTGTTTGTGTTCTATTATCTCTCTCTGTGTCCTTCCCCTCTAATATGAGTTTGATTTGGAGATTAACTTGTTATTCTTCAGCTTCATTTTGTGAATTCTATAAAGATTCCTTCATTTTCTAAGGAATTTCAACTATTACTCATTGGTTTTTTTGTTATTTGGGCCAAGGAATGTATAATTGTTTCTAATTGTTGATGTTGTTCTATGCTTGAGGAGTTTGTCCCTTTTGTAGGTTGATCTAGCTTATGTGTCCCTTCGATAATTTTCTCTAATTTTTGTGTCTTACTGCCTTGTTGTGGGATATTACCTTTATTTGCATTTCCTTCCTTCGGTTTTTCCTTTTCTTGTTCTACTTCTTGGATTTTTGTTCTGACCTTATCCATTCAATATTTTCCATGTTTTTCCCTACTTTTCTCCTCCTCAACATCTATTGTATCTATTGGGTTGTCTTCGTACTCCGATCATTTCTCTTTGTTCTCTATTTCTTTGCTTAAATTTTCTTGCTCGATTCCCTCTCCATTATTTTTAATGTCCTCTTGCTATGAGCCTCAATTTTCATGATCTGTGCTATTGTGTTTCCACTTGTTTCGGTTCTAGGTGTTTGTATTCTTTCCCTTCTCTTTTGTTGCGGTGCCTTGAGATGTACCTTGTTTATCCTTTCTTTTTTCCCTCTTCCATCTTGCCTCTTGTCATGTAGTTCTGTTTATTTTTTTCTATTTTTCCACTTCCTTAATATTATTCCACTTTACCAACTAGTACAAGAACTAATTCTTTATTTTTATTTATCACTCTTGATCTAGACTAGTTATACTTAATGTTTCTAAGGATATCTATCTGCTGGGATATACTAGTTATCGTATGCTTGTATCATAGTTCCTTATGGTGCTCAAGGATTTCACTCACATTCTTTCCTTCATAGAGTTTGAGTATTGCAATCATCTCCTCCTCTAATCCATTCCTTGGCGTCTATCGTTTTTTAGTGTCTTTTGTGTGACCTAAGTCCAATACATCCATTAAACACTCTTCATGTGATCCCTTATCCTTATTACTTATGGATTACTTCTTCATAGTTCTCTACATCTTCTTTCTTAGAGAGGTGTTTCCTTATTTTATTTATTTCCTTGTTCTTGATTCTATGCTTGGAGTTAGCTCCTTCTTTATGTGATCTATCTTATTTTTCACTTTCTTTTTTTTCCTTATTAAGAAGTGGTGGGTTTTCCTACCTCACTAGATCTCTTTACCACTCCTATTCTCTCTCTCTCTCTCTCTCTCTCTCTCTCTCTCTCTCTCTCTCTCTCTCTCTTAGTTCAAACCTATGATTTGGTTTGGATTTTCTAGTTAAATGTTTCTATGAACATATCTACTTCGCAGATTACTCCTTCATTCTATTCCTCCTATTGCTCCAATGGTGGTAGCTCTATTTATAAGATTCATCAATGTATTCAAAGGTTTTTTATTTTGTGGCTATGAATTTTGTTTGAGTCATAGAAGTTGTAATCAACTTTTTCCATGCCATTGGGGTCTCCTTCCAATCCCTTTAATTATGATGCCATGACCTCATCATCGACAACCTATAGGATATTCTATGCAAACCCTTGATATTTGGGTCTGAGTAATCTTTGAGATTCTTCTAGCTCCTAGTAGGGTTTATTTTTCCAACCAAAGTTTCCCTTCATATATCACTTTGTAAGGATATTGGTTCGGTCATAAAATTCCAATTTGGGAATAATGAAATTTGTGTCTAACTAGTATGGTTATGCTACCAACCTTTCTATGTTGTCCCTATAAAATTCATTTCTTGCCCACTTTCACTAGTATAAAAAGTGATATTAATGACTAAAAAAAAACTAAAAATTGCATATAAATGACTAAATTTCGTCACGTGACTAATAGTCATTTATTGCGAGTCACTTATAACATGACTAAATACACGAATAATTTTTTTTAGCCATTTATTGGTTCTTCTGATTGATTAGTTTGGTTGTATATTTAGTCATTAATTGTTGTTAACTGGTCATGTATTTAGTCATTGATTGTTGTTAACTGGTCATGTATTTAGTCATTGATTGTTGTTAAATGGTCATTTAATTAGTCATTGATTGCAGTTAACAGATCATTTAGTTAGTCATTAAGTGTAATTAACTGGTCATTTATTTAATCATTGATTGTTGCTAACTGGTCATTTATTTAGTCATTATTGTTAACTAGTCATTTAATTAGTCATTGATTTCTGTTGATAAGGCATGGAGGAATCGAACCACCAACCTCCTTTTTTAAGGAAAGTGCTATTCCATTGAGCTAGCACTCTTAAATATAATATATTATATGATTATACATCAGCGATGTAAAACATCAACATGATGACTTATCCAAATATTGCAATGCCAAATAAAAAAATATAGTAAAGCTCAAGTCAACAAGATAATTAGGTAAATAATCCCAATGATAAAATCAATAACATCAAAGAATTCCAAAGCATGTTTATTCAAGATCTTTAGAAAGTGCAAAATATTCCAATTTGAGAACACTATGAAGTTTGTTCTTCAAACCAACCACAATGTTCTTCAGGCAGTGAGGGAATGCCATGCTACTGAGAGCATACTGATATTCTACTCCATATTCTTTAATTTACTTCTTCATGGTTCTCTACATCTTCTTTCTTAGTGAGGTGTTTCCTTGTTCTTGATTCTATGCTTGGAGTTAGCTCCTTCTTTATGTGATCTATCTTATTTTTCACTTTCTTGTTTTTCCTTATTAAGAAGTGGTGGGTTTTCCTACCTCACTAGATCTCTTTACCACTCTCTCTCTCTCGCTCTCTTAGTTCAAACCTATGATTTCATTTGCATTTTCTAGTTAAATGTTTCTATGAACATATCTACTTCACAGATTACTCCTTCATTCCATTCCTCCTATTTATCCAATGGTGGTAGCTCTATTTATACGATTCATCAATGTATTCAAAGTTTTTTTTATTTTGTGACTATGAATTTTGTTTGAGTCATAGAAGTTGTAATCAACCTTTTCCATGCCATTGGGGTCTCCTTCCAATCCCTTTAATTATGATGCCATGACCTCATCATCAACAACCTATAGGATTCTATGCAAACCCTTGATATTTGGGTCTGAGTAATCTTTGAGATTCTTCCAGCTCCTAGTAGGGTTTATTTTTCCAACCAAAGTTTCCCTTCATATATCACTTTGTAAGGATATTGGTTGGGTCATAAAATTCCAATTTGGGAATAATGAAATTTGGGTCTAACTAGTATGGTTATGCTACCAACCTTTCTATGTTGTCCCTATAAAATTCATTTCCTACCCACATTCACTAGTATAAAAAGTGATATTGAGTCACTTATAACGCGACTAAATACATGAATAATTTTTTTTAGTCATTTATTGGTTCTTTTGATTGATTAGTTTGGTTGTATATTTAGTCATTAATTGTTGTTAACTAGTCATTTATTTAGTCATTGATTGTTGTTAACTAGTCATGTATTTAGTCATTGATTGTTGTTAACTGGTCATGTATTTAGTAATTGATTGTTGTTAAATGGTCATTTAATTAGTCATTGATTTTTGTTGATAAGGCATGGAGGAATCGAACCACCAACCTCCTTTCTATAAGGAAAGTGCTATTCCATTGAGCTAGCACTCTTAAATATAATATACTATATGATTATACATCAGCGATGTAAAACATTAACATGATGACTTATCCAAATATTGCAATGCCAAATAAAAAAATATAGTAAAGCTCAAGTCAACAAGATAATTAGGTAAATAACCCAATGATAAAATCAATAACATCAAAGAATTCCAAAGCATGTATGTTCGAGATCTTTAGAAAGTGCAAAATATGCCAATTTGAGAACACTATGAAGTTTGTCCTTCAAACCAACCACAATGTTCTTCAGGTAGTGAGGGAATGCCATGCCACTGAGAACATACCGATATTCTACTCCATATTCTTTAATTTTCATCTCTAAATATGTTTTCAAAACAAAAATATACAACATTCATAGAATTAAGTACAGTATGTACATGCATGAACTGAAAAAACCAATGCCCTTGCAAGAAAATAATATTTTCCACTTATGAATTATACAAAAATCATGCTGAGAAATCAAAATTATTTCAATTTGGTATTAATGCAAAACCAAAGAAATCAAATTCCATTCTTAGATATACTTAGATGTGTTGCACCATGGCTTTCCCCATCATGACAACAATGGGCAATTATTTTGATCCTTTAAATAGTGAAGTGACAATTTCCATGTGGTTATTTTGCGGAATTTTTGCACCCCGGTTTGTGGCTATGCATTTTTCCTTTCTCAGTGCTCTAGTACTTTTTAGTTTTATTTGGTAGATTGGAACCTTTAAGGAATAGATCCTCTGTTTTGTTGGGAGGAGGTTATTTGGAGTCCAATTGTGTTTAAAAGTTTGTGTCCTATCTACACACTTGTTCACTTGGTTAGCTACAGGTAATTGGGTTGGCTCCGCTCAACCCATCTCAATCCAATTATGTATTTCATTTCCATTAGGTGGCTTGGAGACCTTTCGACATTCCAAGAGTCTTGGATCTCAATGGATTGCTCAGGGTGCCATGGAAAATAATGGTAGTGATATATTTACAAAGTACATAGGATCCTTTTGGTGGTATGAAGTGTATATTAATGATAATAGGACTTTAGTACTCTAGGTTACAATTACAATGTATAGTCATGAACACCAATGCAACTCTCACTATTATGTAGTAATAGATATTCTAATGCAATAGAATAGATCCAAGCCTTGGATTCCAAATGTTCATATATCAAGATCATAGTTGACAATATTCTCAAACGCTCTCAATTTGCGGGTTCAAATCACATACTATCCTTAGGCCATACCTCAATGTCTTTGTGCAAAGAAATATCAAGAAACTGATATAATAATTTACCTTATCATCAAGTAAATATCAATCCAACAAAATAAGGTAAATAATCCCATTGATAAAATCAATGACTTAATACGTACCTCAATGTATTTGTGCAAAGAAATATCAGGACACTAATGCAATGTTTTTTCTAACATTATAAGTGAATAATATGCCTCTTGCCAAAAAGCTAACATGTCCTCCTCCCCAACTACTTCTTTTCCATTTCCATTTGTAGTGATTGCAAATTTTAAGATGTGTATTACTCTATAAGGTCTTACATCTTCTATTGTGCTTGGAAATGTTTCTTCATGACTTCAATCAAGAGACTTAAAACGTGCATAATGAAAAGCAAGAAATGTATCACTAATTAAAAGTAACGAAATTCCTTGAATAAAGTTGTTTCATGCTATTATTACTTTTAGAGAACATATAAAGTTAGTATACTCGAGCAGCTGGATGACACGGCTGTTGTTTCTCACTCGTATACCAAGAAAGAATGAATACTAACATCCATTGCAATGGTCATTGATTTACATGCCCAATCAAAACTTTCAAAATTGTTCCTACCAAAACTCGAACTTGATTGTCACTATCATTAACTAGGCGAATCACCAATGGTAGGAAAAATGTCTCTGCTTTCTTATTAACTGGGAAATTCCAGGATAATCAAATGTAACATCTCCATTATGTAGCTTCCTTTTCGTTTGTATGCTCATAGCTACAACAAATGTCGTTGAAATAAGCAAATTCAAATTATGTATGTAACATCTTTCACTTGTGTTGAGTTGACTTGCAAAGAATACATTTGAATTGCAAGTACTCACGGGTCAAACTAAGTCCCAATGAGTACTCAAAGGTTATTGATGAGCCATTCATGAACCAAAAAAAAATTTCCTGGGCATTCTATAAATTCCCAAAAATGCCCCTTTTGCGCATTTTGAGATCAGAATTTTCAACACTGAGTATTTTCTCTCTAAGCCAAGTCAAGTAACTATGCTTTTTTCTAGGGTTAATCAATAAGTAGAAAGAGAGCCTTTCTTATTTGCACCGACGATAAGGAAGTTTCCAAATTAGGCATGGAAAACATGTCCAAGAGGGTCAATGATTTATTAATAAGGCAACTACAACTAACTATCAAAGGTGGATTAACAATTATACAACAAGTAATATGTCAAAAATTTCCATATGAGGTAGAATTTACAAGAAAAATATATAAATAGTCAAGAAGATGTGGAAAGGAAGCCTACTCATTTCTTGGAAAACATCCTAATTTGGGAATATCTTAAAGTGAGTAAGTTACAATATGGTCTCCAAGCTACAAGGAAAATGGGCCATTTCCTTATCTTTTTCAAGGGCAAAATATTAGCCAGCAAAAGATCACTACCATAAAAAAAAGGCATGGATCTATAAAATATGTGATAAACATGAAGTGAAATGTGCCACCCTAGAAAAAAAAAATTGCTATAAATAGAACCAAATAAAGATGTAACTCAATAGTACTATAAAGAAACATTTAATTTTAATTTCAAGTAGTCATGAGATTTTTTTCCCTTACTTTGCCTCGTATTTGCAACTTATATGTTTGCAGAAGATCTCACTTATTGTTCCAATAGGTAACACTGCATAACATGTTGGACTATATTTGAGATTATTGTACTAAAAGGCATAAAGTCATGCAAAATAATCAAAGGCATAAAACCATGCAAAATAATCATGAGTTTATATATATCAATCTTTTAAGTAATGTATCTAACTAAATATTAATAGCATTTGAATTGGTGTCACTTTAAGATATTTTATTGCAAGAATTGAAAATCCACACATGATAAAGTTTTTACCACGATGAAAACAATGTCTTTCATTCCATTACACCCGACTGAAATTCTGTAAAACTTATAAAACTAAATTCTTCTCAATACTATATCTTGTGTATAAGATCTCACTATTTCTCCCATGCAAAAGATCAAATATTCCCATTAGAATTTGCAATATTCCCATCCTTATTATCCCAATCATCAAAGCCATTCAATTTAGAACAGATGCATCAAGAAGTAATTGTCCATAATGCATGAAACAATTTTACCGAAGAAAAATTAAAATAGGAAGAATCTAGTAAAATCAAATAACAAAGGTACATACAAACATGATCAACTTCAGAAATATAATTGTAGGGCCTTACCTGTAACTCTTGTTCACAAATTTTAAGTTTTTTCATAATAGTCTTTGAAATATTGAAAACAATTTTGCAACTATAGAAGCCATCCAAAATAGAAAAATTAGGCTATCGGATGATAAAATATCATGTAGACGACATATCCACAAGCTAAATAAGTTGAAAGATCAAGATCAGATAAATTTTGATGGATAAAGCATGTGTACTTATAAAACAATGTTGCAAATAGAAACATGCCTTTTTAATTGGTTTTGACGTTGTAAAGATGTCCTCCTAGCAATAACAAGAGATTCCTAAAATTTGTGATAATTGAAAACAAATAAGTTTGTAGGTTTAAATGAAATGATAATTTTGTTAATGTTTTCGTTGTTTATCAATGTTAGTTGTTTTTTCTTCTGCATCTCTAACACGACGAGCTCTTTCTTATAATATTCCTCCTCCATTTTAGCAACCTGTTTTGAGAGAACTTTCTATTAAACATACAAATCAAGGGATACTATAAATAAACATCCAAAATGCCCCAAAGACATGAAATCGCCAACACGTGGCTTTTTTTAATGGAAATGGAAAGCAAAATTGCATTATGTATGATTCTATGAGATAGTAATATGAAAGTAAGCATATTGCAATGATTCTCTAGAAATGGCATTGTCACAAGTATTTTATTGGTTATTAAGGCTACAACACATTCCATGCCTATGTAGCCATTAGTAATTACAACAATTTTACAGGATTACATGACATTCACGAGCTTGGTTGCATCATTTAAATCTCACATATAGCATATATTTTGAGTAATTAATCTAATTATTCCAAACTCCTCAAGTTTCAACACCTTTATGAGTACATAAATCAACACAAACACATTATACAACTTGCCGAGAACTATATACCCAAAATAGGAACTCTAACCATAAAAACTCATATTTTTGCGTGAAAAATACCAAAAACAACCTCCAAATCGAAAAGTGGTGTTATAGGGAGCACCCCTCTTTTCTCAGATAAAATTATGACTTTTTGGAAAACCTAACTAATGTCGGTGTAAACAAAACCCTAAATCAGCCAGTGAATCGAAAAAGTAGTCCTCTAAAATCTCCTTCATTTTTATTCAATATTAAAATTACATCATGTTTGAAGTTGTGCCCTTCACATCTAGTGCAATTGTAACAAAAATTCAAGAATCAACCCCGAAATGAAAAGATGTGCAACTAGTAGCACCCTTTGTGTACATTGAGTTACAATGGCAAGCATTTCAAAACAATTCATGAACTAAAATAAATATTTAATTCTTTTTAAACCAGCTTAGATCCATCTTTACCCGGCTCTACCATGCGCCGAGAGGAATCAAATATTTCGAGGTGCAAACCCTGCTTCAACAATTGCACTCCAAAAAAAGGTTTGCACCTCAAAATATTTGATCCCTCTCAGCGCATCATGATAGAGCCGGGTAAAGCTGGATCTAAGCTGGTATATATACAATTAACATATACCTGTTTGATATGCTATATACTATATAAATGCTAAATGCTGATATTTATACATATATACACAATCAGTATATACTTGTACGCATCTATACTATATGCGGAACTGTTTTTGGTGGAGCGGTATTCAAGGGGTTCGGGCGCGGGAGTGAGATAATTAGGATTGACAGTGGTTTTCGGTGGGGGTGAGGGATGAGTCGTTGGGATTGGAATCCAGTGGGGTCTTCGTATATGTATATAGATAATGAATGATGATGATGTAGTTTGTTGTTAATAAGTGAGAGAGAGAGAATGCATGGCAGCTGATCCCAACTGTCTCTCCCTGTTAACCGAGTAGGTCGTTGGTTGGTTTCGTTTTCTCTCTTCACCTCTTGTCTATTCTAATATTCTTCCCCCGCCACAGTTGGTCGTCAATAATAAAAATGCTTGCTTGCTAGCTAGCTAGCTAGCTCGCTCGCTCGCTTAGGCCGACCTCCGTCTCCTGGCCAACTTTGCACATAAACCATTTCTTATTCGTCTGTATATATTTCTGAGAGACAGACAGACAGACAATCGGTATAATCAATCAGTCCTCCATAGATTGTTGCAGCAGAGGCTTTGCAGCTACTGCCGTTGAAGCAGAAGCAGTCATTGTGGATGTTTTGTCGGATAAAAACTGTATTATTATTATTGCCCATGTGATAGAGATCAAGAGGGAGAAGGACCAATCTGTTATTTCTTCTCAATGTTGGGTTGAAATTATAGTGCAAAGGCAAACTCTATCTCGGTGTCGTCCTATTTGGTATTGTTTTTGGGAAAAAAGGGTGGGAAAAATGGCTGTGGGGAACACAAAGGCGCCGGGATCAGAGAGCAGTGGGAGTGGAGAGAGGGGGCAGAGAATCAAGGGGCCATGGAGCCCAGAAGAGGACGCAGCCCTCCAGAAGCTAGTGGAGAAGCTGGGTCCTTGCAACTGGTCCCTCATAAGCAAGGGAATCCCTGGCCGATCCGGCAAATCATGCCGCTTGCGGTGGTGCAATCAGCTCAGCCCGCAGGTGCAGCACCGCCCCTTTTCTCCTGAGGAGGACAGAATGATCATGGAATCCCACTCCATCTGCAATTTCTGGATTTTGTTTTTGTTTTGGCATCTGGATTTTCCCTTCTACAATTTTCACTTCTAATAATGCAGCAATTATGAACTGATCTCCAGCTTAGATCCAGCAAAGCACATTATCTTTTTATCTGCAATCTGCGATTTTCACTTCAAGAGAAATTATATAAATTTGCTTATCTCTTTATATACAGTCTTTTTCTGTCAAGAAAAAGACTGTATAATTGAA
>LPNX010612699.1:393075-430137 GCA_001517045.1 Pseudotsuga menziesii
CGCAATAAAAGTTTTATTTCTATGAATCGTATGTAACATGCTTTTATGTCTAAAATTCATGTAAGTAGATGTCTTCTATTCAATCGAAACATGAGGTTTTTAGTGGCATCTGCTTCATAGTTCTACATATTTGATTACATATCTATGCATTTTGAGGTTTCATGTGTCATTGTATGGCATTCTGAACTTTATTAATTCATAGAACTTCAAAGGTGTTGTCATGCTCACAATCGATATTTCTATATCAATAATTAGCTAATAAATGATGTACTACAAAAATATATGCAACCAAAAAGGAAAAGATGGAATCATGTTGAATACATAGTACGTGACTAGCGATTTCTTAGAGGTTGACACTCCATGACTGATATACAATTTGAAAGGTTGTGATTGATATTACAAACATTTGTCGGATTACACAATGCAATTGGAAAATTACAATGATTTCAAAGGATGGGACCGGACCCCATGCAATAATATGCATAAGTAGATATTAAAATATTATAAAACATTGGTAATTTCACCATAACAACATATAAAAGCATAAAATAAACGTATAATCAAAATATCATCCTAGGATCATGTTAGTGGTGTGTATAATATATATCATCAAGATTTGAATTGATTTCAGAATCAATTGAAGAGCATAGTTGAATCAATGGAGAGTGATAGCTAGAATGGGTGGGAATGTGCCTAGCTCATGGATCTTTTTTCTGTCCTGACCTGCGATAAAACAACACCACATTAACTATTATATAATGTATGTAGGAAAACTGTAGAATGAAATTAATAGCAAAGAGTGGAGATGACATTAAGTGTAGAGTTGAATGGTGAAGACAAAAAGTTAAGGATCGAAGCCCTCAGGATTTGAATTGAGTTTGAAATCAATTGTAGAGAAAATACGAATCAATGGAGATTGTGAGGGACAAATGTTGCTACCTACAGGATAGAGGGAGCTCTCCCATCAAGCGCTACATGCAATGAAACTAGAAAACGCAGAGCGAATTCTCTTAGTCGTGGAAATGAGATCTGTGAGAAGGATAATCTAGGCAGTACTAGCTTTTAGGCAGTATGGTAGTTGCATAGATTCATAAAGTTGGACCAAATTATCCATTGCTTCCATTGGTTTCAATGAATTTTCGACTTTTAGGTATTTGTTGTTGATCAAACCTAGTCTTCTTGAGTCTTCCCAAACAAGATCATAAACCTTATTTAAGAAAAAAAATTAAATCTATAGCAAACATATTAGCTAGTTCATTACCAGATCCAGGTTCAAATCCTTCCCTCTCAACCCCTGTTTTCTACAACCATGAAACCTCCATAGCAGTTGTTTTAAGAAATACGATTTTAAAAATACAACATGATGTTGCCTGATAAAAAAATAAAAATAAAAATAAAAAAACACTAACGGAGATTGAACTATTTACCACCAAAATCGACGACAATACCCTTGATCAGCAGATCATTCCATTGATCCTACCTGAAAAAAAAACAATAAACCCTATCTAAGCATGAACGATTTACTACCAAAATCCACTGCAAAACACCTAGTATGCAGATCATTCCATTATGGATTCATTGTTGCATGCCTTTGGAGTTGATAGTAGCCATTGAACAAAGGGGGTGGACAAGGAGCAAAGCCCCTTAGCAAGAAATTTTCCCCAATTACTTCCCCTCCCTAAATTTGTTCATATTATTATACTATAAATTAATATCATATATTTATATATTAAAAAGTTATTATAATAATATTATATATTATATATATAATAAATTTATTTAATTAACAATTTTAGTCATTTTTCTTTATGTGACTATTTATTTAGTTGTGTTTTTTTATTTGAAGACTAAAATAGTCATTTTTAGTTGTGTTGCTCTAATTTATTCATTTTTTCTTAAAAACAATCACATGACTAATATTTTTAATCACACAGTCATTTATATCACTTTTTGTACGAGTGATTTGAGGAGGCTTCCAAGGTGCTCCCTTATGCTTCTTCTCTGAGAAAAACTTGTTTGTGATCATGACCTATTTGCATTGCTCCCCTAGTGCAACCTCATTTCACATATACTTCAGGAGTGTTATTGGGTGCTCATGAAATCCCCAAACCCTAATGTATGAATAATCTATCATGTTGGACTAGTCCCCTATGTCTTGTATTCGTAGATTCCCCCTTGCCTTGAGCCAAAGTGTCTTATCATCCTCTTTCCCTTCTAGCATTTGACACATTTAACACATTATTCTCAACTTCTCTATAGAACCATGCAAAGTATCTTTCCCAGTCCATGGGAAGAGGTATGGGATCAACATGTGGCTATTTTCCTCATTCCTTTTTATATAGGGTGATTTTAAGAGTGTTGCAATTATTAGAACATAAAACTATACAAACAAAAAAGAGGGTGGGTATTTTCTCTTACTAGCTCCATGAGTTGGCTATGCAACATCCTCGACTACCTTTTCCCATTCCATTTGTTTTATGTCCTAGTTTATCCTTACTAGGAGATAAAGTCATTCATTTGGTCATGTATCTACATATTTCTACCCAAATATTCTGTTGAGCAACCGAATTTGGGTTTTAAATCCTCCAAGGTATATGTTAGCCAATTTATCTTTACTCATGTTCACATTTCCAATCTACCATTGAGCCATACCAAATAATTATTTGTTCTTCCTTTTACCAACATCACATTCTAGAGATTTGTTCCTCTCGGAAGCTTGAATATTTTTCTTATAATTTTTGTTGTTAATTGGATGACACTACTTTCATGCAGGCTTACTAGGGTTATAGATTTCAACTACTACATGCACTAGGTATGGTATGATTACTACTCTTGGAATCCATCATGTTTGGTAGAGTTTAGATCATAGCATGGGCTCCTTCTTCTTCTTTTATCGTGGCTCCATTATGCCTTTGAACGTTTTCTCATCCGCAATCTAGTTATCAACATCTAAGATCACATTGGTTTCTTCACTCTGAGTTTTGATTCTTTACCTCGTCTCTAATGCTCTTATATTGTTTACTTCATGTGGTTGATTGCAATATTTAATACCCCATTCATAGACCTTTTGCTTATGCATTCATATGCAATTGTGTTGTCGCCAACGTGCATTTTATTAATTTTTGCTTCCATGAACCATAAATTATGTTTTCCAACTTCTTTATTGTGACTTTTTGGTGATCCTCACACTATTTTATCCTAATGTATTTAGCATTGATGCAGTTTGTCAATTTTTAGCTGGAGGGGCAGTGTTGAATTCCCACAATCCTGATAATAGGATCACCATTAGGTATGGTCTTCCTTTGTGGGTCGCATCATATAGGAGAAAAGTATAACTAAAATGTATGTACGACCTCATCAGTTCCTCTTGCCATTCCCTGATAGCCACCACTATTATGCTTGAATTATTTTATCAAACTGAGAATCTCTTCAACACTTGTTAGTTCATTTTGATGCATTGGATAACCATTTTCTCCATTATTTTGGTTTTTGGTTGGGTATGTCCCTTTTTTTCCTCAATGTTGTTATATCATACTACTTTAATTAACCTTGATGGATGTCTTCATTTTGTCTTTATTATGCTAGGTTTTCAAATATTCCATAATGTTTCCTTTGATTCGAGTGGATTAAATGTCATGTGTCTGCCACCTTTTCTTTCCATCGTAGGTGCATGTTCTTGATATGTCATCATAATTGTATTAGTACATGGTTGATATTTCATAGTCTATCAACACTTATTCATTGGATTGTGAATTTATTTCCCAACCATTTGGTCATACCTTTTATGTGTGTTTGTGTGATTAATTAGCAGGGTTCTTCTCACCTTCACTACTTTTTAAAAAGGAGTTCCTACTCTCTTTTTTTCTATTATAGTCCATTATTTCATTCATTGCTCCAAATGGCCAGTTTTCTTATTGATCATGAGTGGTCCTTACAATTATTAGGTATCTCCTTTATGAATTCTATCTTGGTTAACAATCTGAACTTGCTTTTGAGGATGCTTGTTACTATGACTAGAAGAATATTGAATTGGCCTTCATTATTGGTTGTCGATCCCAACACCCTTCCTCATACTCCAAAATCTAGGGCATGTTTTGACATACCAACATCACTTCCACCTACAATAGTGGATTTATGTGTAGGTGGTCCTTTGGTTCCATTTAAATATTTCATATTAGAGTTGGTTATTGATCTTGGCTCGATGGTGGAAATCATATTAGATGAAATTATTTTGGAGCTTTAGAAGCTTCAAGAGGAGTTTCATCTCCTTGTTCGTGTTGTGGAATATTTGAGGGCCAAGGTGCCATGGTGTGGTCAAAATAATCATATTTCGACATATACAATCAGTTTTTATATGATATAATTTGTCATTTTATTTTGGGATGGTGCCTATCTTTTGGTGTGTACCAGAATTAATATAATCATTTTTTTAAATATATGTATAAAGACATACTTTGACAATATGTATCATCATTCTTGTACCTTCATGGTATATCATTTGAAAAAATTATATGTTCTCTATTATTGTTTTGGGTGATGTTAGTGCTTCTTATAATTCAATATGCATGTAGCAGTAATGTTGAGTTGCAACATACTTCTATTGTCTTGGTTTTTTTATTCCATGATTAGGTCATTTGCTTCTATTGGTCTTTGTGATAACAGATTTGATTTTAGCACCTCACCATAATGTCATTTCCTAATATAATATCTTCATTGTTGTTCTTTCTTTCATTGTTCAAATTAATTTTCCATTTGACTCATTACACACTTCCAATACACTAGTTAATATTGTATTTGGCCTCTAACATCTTCCGTCGGAGCATGGTTCTCATGTTTGGACTTATATTCCTTTAATTGGCTTATTTGTTTTTTCCATCTTAGATGTAATTGGTCTCAATTCAACCTTTGTGATATTGTTCAATTATTTGATGACTCTTAATTTATTCATTTGGATTTGTGACTATGTTTCATCATAAATTTTCATCTATTCTTAATGCATTTATGCATGATGTTGATGCAAGGATCACTTTTATTTTTCACAACACCTTCCATATACAACATTTAGTCTAGATCTTTATTGCTTCATTTGATGGCTCTTCCAGGTTTTTTTTTCCTGATATCTTGTCTGACGATCGAATTACTTTCCACGGGGATTTTTTGGTTGATTCTCATGATTTGTCCTCTGATCGCTCTTCCAGGATTATTTATGATGTCAAGTCTTTATCTAGGACCCCTTCAATTTGGGAAATGTCTCTTCCAATTGATCCATTGATGACTATCCAAGGCCTACGTTGTTATTGGTTTGTCCTACCCATCATATCACCTTCCATTTGGAATCTTAGTTACCATATTATCCTTATTACAACCGATGAATTCTTCCATGACTATTTTAATGGAAATCTCATTGGCCTTTAGACTGTCTGTGACTGCTTTCCTTGCATGCATATATAATTTCATCTTTCAATGAGCTATCAATGTCCTAATTCTCAAGATGATTTCATTCCCTATATTAGTACTTATAAATTTTACTCTTATGTCGATCTAATGTCTCAATCAAGGTTTTATCTAACATAACCCATGGGTTGTCAGATATGCATGCTTCATCTATTTGAACCTTATTTTTGTTTATATATTGATAAAGATTCATTGGTGCTTACCATAAGAAATTAACACAAAAGGTAACATAACAAAAAGGGTTAATTGATTACCCAAAGTTCTAATTATTTAAGGTGTGGTCCCGGTTTTTTATATTGCTCGCCTAGATTTTGTTTCTTTCCTTGGTTCTTTTCAGGTTACTTGCAACTTCATACCTGGTACCAACTTGTACACCTGCCTCAAACTAGTATGAACATCCTATTGCATGTTTTTTTCTAGGGTTTTGTTCCACATCCCTTATATATATTATTCATGGGATGACCAAAGGAAAGATGTGTTAATTATCATAGGATACAATAGAACTTTGAGACTTTCTAACTCAATTAAACTATTTTCATATAATTTCTTCAATTAGTAGGTCCTAACCATCCATATTTTAGATTCTCCAATTTTTCCTTTCCCTTATTGTCATACAGGAGAATTAGTTGCCCCCCCTCAAAATCATGTTTTTTAAACTTGTTTGGTACCTCTTCATGTGTCTTTTTGTCATGATTTGTTGGAATTTTTACCATAACCTGTCCTTGTCCAATTTTTCCAGTTAGTCAAACCGGTGCTGCATTGATATGTCAGTTTCCAAGAATTACTCTATTGCAATGCGTAGTGATTGTATCCAATATTCCATGGGCATGATAAAAAAATTCTCGAACACTAATAGGAATGGTGTCTATCCTGATCCTTTTCTCCAGCTGGTTCTTTATTCCCATAGTCCTACATGGATTTAGTCAACCCAATATGTTCTTTTTAGGTCATTAACCTTTGTTAACAATGAGCAAATTATTGTGTGTGTGCTTTATTCCTGTCTGTTTTCTCTTAGATAATATGGACTACTCTTATTTTGTAACACTCAGAATGTATCCATCAAGTGTTGATGACAAGGGCAATAAAATGTGTACCTTGATCCAATGTTATTTAAATCAAACATCTAAATAAAAAAATACATCTACAAAAATGAATTCTATTATTACCTCTATTGTTGTTTTTTTTGTGACCCTTGCTTGCATCCATTTGGTGAATGGGTTGATTTCCACAATGATATATTTGTGTTGTATTCCTTCACTAGCAATAATGGTTAGATTAATTCTATTCCCCAATGATTGAATGATTCCATCGACAATATCAAGTTATGATTGTGGAAATCATGGACTTGTGGTTTATTTCCTACCTGTTAGCATTGTTCACACCTAATGTCCACCCACCATCCCTTAGTGAGCCTCATTTATGAGTTGTTTTGTTTCAATGAGGTTGACAAATCTACATATTATCTAATCCATCCTAATTCAATATAGTTTTCCCAATAAGAACTTAAACTTTAGAGCTTTCTGTTCAAACTTCATCTCTAGGCCACATTGATTCCATGGTGTGCTTTCCTATGTTGTAAGAAGTGCATGACATCCTCCAAGCATCTAGTTGCCTCAATTATCAGAAAAATGTTTGTGTTGGGGAAATGTCCTTCTCCTGGTGTTCCAGCTCCTCCCCAATATTTATGCGAGGTATCTAGTATGGTCAGACATGTGTCTTATCGGGTTTATCTAATGCTTCAAACTCATACTCTTGGAAGAGAATGATCCATTATCTAGTCCTAACTGTTAACATGTTTTTTTACAATATAATTCAATTCTTAAATGTTGATGTAGAAATTCAATTTGTTTAGTAGTAGGTAATGCTAGAATTTATGGATTACTTGGATAATTCCCAATGCATCCTACTTTGTTGTGTTATAAATTTTTTTTGTAGGTAGTTTTTTGTTGGAATAGTAGATAGGATAATCCATTTATTTTTCTCTCAGTTGCATAAGTATTGCACCAATAACTAAACCAAATGTGTTAAAATGCACATTAATATTTTTGTTCCAATCTGCAAATTGTAGGGTTAGGGATTTCATGATGTTTCTATTTAATTATTTGAAGATATTCTAATATGCACTATCCATTCGAATGGATATTACCCCTTTAGTAACTGTCCCATTGGGTATTCCTTGGCATATCCTTTTCCCAATTTCCAATAGTACCCTATATGGCCAATGAAGGTTTCAACCTTTGATAAATTTGTTAGTAATATGATATCCTTAATGAATTTTACCTTGTCTAGGTTGACCATGACTCCATCCTTGGAAACTATGTGCTCGAGCAATCTTCCAAAAGGGTTGTAGGAACTGTCACTTATCGAGATTCAACTATACTCCTATCTTTCGACATATATTTAGCATCATTCACGGGTTTGATACAATGTTATTCAAGAATATGAAGAGGGCCCAATCACCCAAATATACTTCAAGTGACTTATGGATGAAATCCTTAAATATTTCAAGAATAATCCTTAAGAAACAGGATGGTGCATTAAACAATCCGAACAACATCCTTTTATATGCAAATTATCCCCATTTGGTGAAGAACATTGTTAGTGCATGATAGTTTTCTTGCACTAAGACTTGATCATATTCAAAGTACCTAGCATAGATCCTTAGCTTATTTTTCTTGTTTTTAGCAACTACAATTGGGGATACCCATTTCTCTCTTGAACTTCATAAATGACACCTAGCTTGATCATTTTAGTCAGTGATTCCTGGAGTTTCAACTTGTATTAGGGATTCATTTTTATAGGATCGTTGTCTGACAAGTTTCTCCCCTGACTAGATTTCTTCTTGAACTCACTAAATTTATTCGGTATCCCTTTCAGGTAATAACAGTTGTACCAAGGGCATCCACACATTTTTGTCATCCCAACAACTTCTAACTTCTATATAGTGTGGTTCTTCTCCTTCCTTGGCTATGTTTACCTTTTTGTATTCCTCACCATTATGTAGTGACCTTGGTATCTCTAATAGTTTTGTATTTATTTATCTTGTTCCATATTGATCCTTCATGTATTACTCGAGCACACGTGCTTTGTTTTCTTACATTGATATAATAAATGACATTCTTTCATTGTTTTACAAATTATGGTTTATTGTAATTCTATGCATATTCATGCACACCCAGTGTAATGATTTATCATTGTCAGTTGGTCCATTATCGACGTCTTCTTGGAGTTTTTGCCATTGTCTTGTTTAATCTCTGGTTTCCTTCAGCATCTCTAGGCCATGGAAATACTATTTATATGTCTATCCATTAATGATTCGTGATAGGATATGGATGGAGACCTCATCATAGTCCCTACAATTTCACACATGCCTTAGATTAATGTAAATGAGTTTGTGTAGCTCCATAATATCCACAATGTTTTTCTCCTTTTAACTTCTAAAAATGGCATAGGAATAATGTTTGAACATTTTACCATGTCACTTTTGTGTCTATTGCAACATTAGTTTGAATCAACATTAAAAGAGTACCATTCCTATTGTGGTAGGGAACTATTGTATCCTTTCTTCATTTGATAGGAAGGCATTTTCTTCTTAAAAACAATTAGATGTGTTGTCGGTTTGTCCACATATTTGAATATTTTGATTGATTGTATCCTAAAAAGGTTCTTGATATATCCTAAATACACATCATGATTTTCTTGGGCCCATCTCTGATAACTTCATTAGGTTCTTCTCTAGAGGATACTTCCATGTGGAGCATGTGTTCCTTATTGGGTTTTGGCTCCATTTCTTGAGATATCCTGTAAAAAATTATCCACTCAATTGGGAACCCAATAATTCGTCTTGTTTGGTAGCATCCATTTCTACTTCTATGACCTCCTTCTTTCTATCTAGTGGTATAATGACCTTTCTCCACCCCTTCTAGAAAATGATTACTTCATTGTTGGAACATAGTGTGCCCATCATGGCATATATCTATGGTCTATCAAATAATACCTTGTATGCTTCCTTGAGTAGCTTAAGTACTTCGAATGTTACCCATGTCTTAATTCCATAAGTGTTAATTTTGACTATTACCAGTCTTTCCAGTGGTGTGCAAGTGACATGGTTTGTGACATGTATTACAGTCTTACTCTATTTCAATTAGGGTTTCCTTATTTCTACCTAGAATCCTGAGAAAATAATGTTGATATTGATCCCAAGGCCTACTACTACATTGATTATTCATCTATCCATTACAATAATTATTATTTGCAATTATTTTTTTAAAGTGGGATTTATTCTATGTAGTTTTGTTTCCATTGGGTCATCACTATGGTCATCATCCATATGTAGCAAATAGTTAAAAAAATCCTTGATTCTCTTTAGTGTCTGCTTATTGGTGTCCAATAGTTTCAATTGCACCCCTAGGTCTTTCATTTGATGATCTATCTACTCCTTTCATTGTTGTGCTTTCTCCTTTAATATATGATCCATTATGGCATGTACTACTTCCTAGTACACCACCTTATGGGAATTTAAATCTAGGTCATTATTGAATTCCAATGAAAGTCGAGAGTAGCCCTCTAGTCTTACTCAGGTTTCCATGCACTTTCCATGTGGGATTCCTTTGCCATCCTTTAAACTTGTATAATCTTGTAGCTCTTTTCCTTGAATTATTTAACCAATACGTGGCCCTAATTTGTCTCATGGTTCACTAGCTCATAGTGAAAATATTGTTACCCCAGGGATATTAAAAACACATTTATTTATTGGGTGTTCCTAGGCTCTGTAGGCATGGCATTTACAAGCTACTTTCCCTTCAAGTAGTGTTTGTATTGCAGTTTGATTTCCCAACTAAGTATGTATTTTATAAAAAAATCTAGTCTTGATGTTATTTGACACTTCAATCTCATGGTGTTCCTTGGTTGTTATCTCTTGATAACCTTGATTTATATGCGCCCCTTTGATTCTTTGTATTTTTCGAGCATCTTTTCCAAGAAGGATTGCTTGTCTCATGTGTATGACAATAGTTAAACATGTTCATCTTCCTTATCCATATGGATTCTAGAATTTCCCTAGGTTGTTGTTTTGTTATTTCCTTTGGTTCGTGTTGTTTAGCCTCCTTTAGTCTCTTCAATTCTTGTTCTAGAGTCTCCAATAATTCTTCCCCTTCCTCTTTTTTGTTCTTTTTTCTTTACTTGTTATAGAACTTCTCCATTTCCATCTATACCTCCATGTGTACTTATTTCTTATATCACCCGGGATTCGTGGTCCTGACGTGTACTCTAATTGTATCCAAAAATTAATTGATGAAATAATCTATTTTCATAATTTGAAGTGCATCATATCCTAGTTATTATACTAGACCTCATAGTCTCGTACCATAATGTGCTATAGTTTCTCCTTTCCCCTGCTTAATATCTATGAACTTTATAAATGTGGATAGATTATCTTTTGGATACGTGTAGATATCTAGGAATTTATCCACAATGTATGACCATGACTGAAAGGACTCATTTCTTTCACATCTTTGATACCATGTTAGTATCGATCCCTAAAGTGTTCATTTAAAATAGTCCTTTGTCTCCCCCCTGCTTTTCATATTGACTTGAGAAGGAAGATATGGTCCCAACATCCTTGGTTCCATAGAATAAGGGTATCAGGGGTAGATCAAGTGTCACCTGCTTTTATTGTTGTTTTCTGGCATGTTGCTATCATCGGGTTTCTTTGGATACATATATTCAATGTGTCCCTGAGTGGACTCTCCTGATACTTCCTTGGATAACCTATTCCAATTAGCTTCTTCCATCAGGTTTTGTTGGATTTGGAGTTTCGGTTGGTTTTCCATTATTGTCTCTGGTGTCTATTACACCTACCTCCTGGTTAGGAACCTTTGCAATGCCATTTCTTTTGATGGTTAAGCCATATACATATAATCCCTTTAGGATTTCCCCTAAGAACAGATATCATAGTTCTCCCGCTAAGTTCTTATTTTTTTGGTATGATTACTTGACTTTTGGATTAGAGTCTGTAGTCAGGATGCCCCACAAATGTTGTCTAGATTTTAGTTGCAATTGGATTTACTTTAATTTATCATAACATATGCCCAATAAATTTTTACATTCATCAATATCAACACATTAAATAGTTTACCTTTCCTAAAAATGAAACATCCAAATAAACAATAGCAACATCCCATGAAATTGGCACATAAATTACCATGGAAAAACCTCTCCTCACAAGGCAAAAATCCACCAAATAATCACTAGGATCTGAAATCACCTGAAAATATCTTCACTTAAATTCAGAGTTAGTTCCACAATTCTATTCATTGCAACGAACAAGAGAAAGTAACTTCTTCCATCTCAAGTTCCTTTATTTGTACTATCTTATGGGCTTGCTTGGTTACTTGGATAACCACAATCCCCTTTTAGTGCTTGTCTATTGTTGGTTGGGGGTATTTACCCCCAAAACCAAATAAGTATTCTATGTACAAGATCCTATTGAGAGTTATTGGTATGGATTTCTAACATTCCCTCCAAAGGGATTGAGAAATTGTAACATGTGAATTAGAATATCCAGATCTATTAAATGATGTAGATTTTGAAAACCAAAAATACAAAGATGATGAAGCTATACTTCATGATCATTGATTGCACCCAAAGAGATTGTGAAGGCATTTGGTTGGATGTTGATAAATAAGTTAGTAATGGTTTTTTTTATTCTCATTTAAGTTGCATGTGAGAGGGGTTGGTGTTAGGATATCACTACCAATTGGGGGTTAGGAGGAAAGTTAGTGAGTCATGGGGAGCAATGGGCCTCCATTTTGAAAATGTTTTGGTGCCTAATGTATATTTTTTCCTTTCCATTTTTGCCAACAATATTTCTTGATTATATGATAAATTGTTGCCATAACAAGATTGAAAGGTGATGATGTTATTCTAATTATTTTTTGTTTTGTTTTCATGGATGTTTTTTAGTTTAGGATGAGAAATGACATATTTCCTAGGATTGTTTGGTTTTTTAGTACTAATGTTGGTTGTAAGAGTGATGTTGTAAAATGCTACAACATGGTGTAGAATACTCTATAGTTTGTTGCAAAACACTGCAACCAACTACAAAACACTACATAATACTCTACAATTTATTATACAACACTACAACCAGATGTATAAAACTATAGCTAGATGTATAAGTTTATTGCCAGATGTAGTACACTACCACCACAAGTAGAATGCTACAACAAGCCATATGACACTAAAATATAGTATAGATCACTCTACATTGTTGTATATAACTATAACTAGTTGCATAATTCTACAAGTTGTCATTGTTGTTCTTAATTAGATGACAATTTGTTGGTAGAAGGAATCTAAACATGATGAGGTAAGTCAACATGTTTTTTATGTTTTTATGGATTTTCATAATTTAAGATGAATATTGGCATATTGCTTGAGATTTTTTTCCCCTTTAGCTCTAATAATGGTTGTAGATGTGTTTTTACATATCTCCTTGGGTTATTACAAAACGCACAACTATTTATAAAATATTCTAGGCATGTTTTATAATGTTACAACATGATGTTCACACAACATCTAGCTATAGAAATGTAGATAATATTGGGGATGTCATGGTAGTTGAAGAAGAGGTTATTTATAACCCTATATATTGTTGCAAAACTATGAGACTGTGTTGTGGAACCTTGCATTATGCTATACAAGCAAACAAACAAATATTGCAAAATTGGGTTCCACTCCTTTAACCATGAGACTAGCACATGTTGATAAGATGCAACACATGGAGCATATTTAGGAATCTTAAGGATCCCTTGATTTTAGTGCTAGTGGTTGATATTCCTAGCATTTTGTTTTCTAAAGCCATTAAGGGGATACATACTTGAATAATGTTGCAAAATCAAACTATTTAATAGTTGGTTATCTTGGAATTTTTATGTTAAGATTGTTAAATCTATTAAAGACCTTTTTTATGTTATATGTATGCATGTATGTATAAGTAATCCCTTAGAGGTCTATGTTGGTGGCTAGAGTTTGTATAAGAAGAAAACATTATTTAAGATTAAAGTACTTTTCATATTTCAATTGATAAGCCATGTTTTTAATATAAGAAACAAATCTTGGTTCATTTCTTTTGCACGTTTTCTCTACATGTTAAATATTAGTAATTCTCATGTTTAATTAAGAGTTGTAGTTAGTTACAAAAGGGTTCAACTACCCTTCTTTACAAAGATAGGGCCCACTTGAACAAAGCAGTAGTCTCATTAACACCCTCCTTCCTATGTTGTGCTAGCAGATGTGAGTTGTCGGCACATTTGTTGTTGTAGGTTTTGTTTAGGATCTACTTTAAATAGTCAAATATATATTTCATTTGCAATGTAGTTTGATCTTTAATACTAGCTAGGGTATGGGTATAGATATCAGTGAGTTTAAGGTTATATGGATAAGAGGATTTCATTTTCTCCTTTAAATATTGATTGTCATTATATACTTATTGCTATTAAATATGAATATAATTCTTATATTATTAAAGTATCAAAATATTATAATCGATTTTGAGAGTGGTTCAAAAAAAACATCACTAAAGTCTAATTTGTTTGTGATAGTTTTTCTATAACAATCACTACTAAAGTTATATTAACCCTTGATTTAAGGAGTTCTTGGTTACAATTATTATTTGTATGAGTAGTTCTAAACAATTGTCATCATAAAAAAGAACTGACATGAACTTTTTAACAATGTTTCAAAACCACCTTTCTATGTACATATAAGGGTAGTTGCTAACATGTAGCTATCAAGGAAATTTGGAACCAAGAACCACATATAACCCACCCTTATAACTACATACACCAATGGTTTACAACTACCCTTTCATTCGATTATAGGGTGGTTTCAAAAAATCATCACTAAAAAGGGTCATTTTCAATGATACTTTGGACCATTGCTCGAAGATTTTTTATGGTTATTTGGAAACCATCATTAATGCAGGATTTTTTTATGATAATGATTGCTTTAACGAAAATTAGTTATTGACGACAACCATGTCTCAAACCACCCTTAATGCCACTTCTAACAATGGAAAACATCTAGCATTAAAAGTCTAAAATGTAGTAGTGTAAATTTGTTTGTCACCATAGATAAAGTGTATAAGTGACAAATACACATAAATTAATTAATTAAATGTATATGATTCAAATTTAGATTTATGCATAGATATATTCCACATTAAAATTGTATGTAAATCTAGTTTGAGAGTTGTTGGGAATCTATGCATAGCCACGATATGAGAAAGGAAGGAATTTCTTATTGATTCGACACCCATTATCCAAGGATGGTGATTAGATAGGTGACATGTGTTATAGTAGTATTGGATATTCTATAGAGATGGTATTATAGCATTAAGTATTATTTTTTGAGAGTTGAAGGACATTATCATCTTTATAGTATATATGGCGTCATTCATATTCTTGAAAGAGATAGGAAAGAAGGTGGTATGGGAAAATGGTGCAAATGAGGAAGGAAATCATCATTCTCTAGTTCTTCCAAGAAGGAACCCTAGAAGGAAAGGGAGAGGGAAACCCAAAGGGAGACTTCCTTAGTCATTATCCAAATTAGAGCCCCTCGCAAAAAAAAAAAAAAATAGAGAAGCCCTCTATGCCATAGGCCAAAACTTCTTCTTCTTTAGAGGCATAAAATGCTAACAGTAGTGGGAAAGCGCAATGATCATTTTCAATATGAAAATATAGTAGAGTGGGCCTATGAGGTGTTCCACTCACTCATGGTCTGGGGAAATTTTAAAGAACTGGAGAGAAAAGAAGGGAAGAGTACCATATGGGAGGTGGTTTGGAGTTTAGTGGTCCCTTGATCTTCTTTCCCATTAACCCCTATAACACTCAAAGGCAAAGGATAGTCTTGTAGGCATCACATACTCAATGGTCCATGAGGGATGACATCATTGGTATGATTAAAAAGAATGAAGAAGTTATATAGAAAGAGGAGTATGTTTTATATTCATAGAAGTTATTCCAAGACGTCCCAAGTTTGAGGTAAAAAAATGAATTACATCTCCATTCTTGCCAAATCCTTCAAGGTAAAAATATATGAACACAATAAATAACGAAATTTGGTAATAGATATTTTGGTTAGTATTAAATGTTAAATTATCCATACTATAATAATTCTAAGTAATTAAATAGAGAAAAATAAGTCTTAAATTCTTAAATAGTTACATCACCAAAATATGAGCAACATGTAAAAGAAGTGATTTTCAAAAGTTAAAAAAGCCCCAAATTGATGAAAAGTAGTAGTGAATAGCAAACAACAATAGTGTGACAATATTTCATCGTTTTAATGTTCAAACTTCATAAGAACTATGAGGCAAATCACTCTTTATCTTTCATTTTACCATGTGATTTGTGATATGCGAAGGTTTCCATTTTTTGAAATTATAAACTTAATTTACAATTTACTTAGGACTTTCAAAAGCTAAAACCTATTAAGCTTATCTACACTCTCGTGATAGTGCTAAACGTAATGATTGTTTACCACTTTTAGTGGGCAAAGGATTTGGACAATTATATTAAGCTTATCTATACTCTCGTGATAGTACTAAACGTAATGATATTTTACCATTTTTAGTGGGCTAGGCATTTGGAGAATTATGCTATTTTTGTTCACACTGGACGGAACCCCGTACCTTAGTAAAGGGCCCATGGTTTACTTCGCATAACTATGTAAAACCGTATAAATTTTAATAAAAATCTCCTTTATTTAAAATGAATAAATATGCCTTAAATGATAAGTATTTAACATGGTTTCATACATTTATAAGTATTTTACATAGTTTCATATATTGGTATATCTTTTTCCCTTGAAATTACAGTCTTTTGATATTTAACTTTTGAGAATTAAGAGGTTTTGTTTAGGCCTTTAGGAATGGACCCTAAGTCAACAACTCGCTCTTTGTTTTCACCGGTGCACTATTTCTAGCACACCTACAGTGATACGCATATTATTTAACTTTTTCCAATGAAGTCCATTAATTTTAAAGTTATTTATAATTCGAAAGTATAGTAATTGCATGTTTATGTGAAAATATTAATCTCATATAGAATGAATAATAAATATATAATAATTTAATGGTGATGTTAATTGGGTGTAGTTCGAGTGAATGATCTTTGATTATGGGTAGAGTGTCCACTCGAAATGTTGATATTTCTAAATTGCAACTCAGTTTAATCCAAAAGACACGAATACATTATGTTTAATTGTGGAAGCCTACACTCTAAAATTGAATGTAGTCCAAGTGGATGAGAGGAAAGTTGTTATCCTTCGTTCAAATCCCACTTTATGACATGTTTTCTCTTTTTTTGGCCCAATTGTTAACCATTGACATGGCCTTGAGCCTTGGCGAATCTAGTTTATCCCAGGTACCATCCTTAGAATAAGGGGAAGTATCCAATGAGTTTCTGCAAGAAATACATTACACAAAATAATAATAATTTATCAATGTTCAATTTGATTCGATGTGCAAAGAGGTTAATGGGAAGGTATGAGAACCCCTACCATGTGGAATACATGTGGAATAACGTCATACATCATATACCATCATAATTTATGTGAAATGTTAGTGTTACGCTACATCATAATCATGGGGTGGTTTCACTTCCTAGCATTCATGGTACATATGACCACTACCCTCATAGTTGTCATATTGAGTCAAGGAGGTTGATGGTAAAGTATGATAGTCACAACCATGGGGAATAATGTTGAGAAACGTGTACAATTGTACTCCATGTGAAAAGTCGGTGTTATGGCACATTGCAATTGTGGGATGGAGACACCTTCTAATGTTCATGGTACGGACAACCACTACCTGCCTCATAAACCAAGTTAACGTTTTTTTCAAATGGTTTTTATCCTTAGCCATATAAAATACATAAAAATTGTAACAAATTATTAAAAACTATATCAACATAAAACTACAAATAGTTCGATTAAAAAATATCATATATAATAAAAAACATAATAAATGAAATGCATAAAACAATATATGTTATGTATTGTAATTACATTAAGAACAACAAGTTATATTTATAACTTAATATAGATAAGATATGTATCATAGCATATTTGTGTAACAACAATAAACTAAGTTTTAAAAAAAACAGCCATACTACTACTACTAATAATAATAAATCAACATCTCCTACAGAAATGGAGTCCCTCCTATCAATCACGCCCTTTTTGCTGATGACACTATCCTTCTTGGCATAGCATCCATCCAAATTGCCAGGAACCTCCTCAGTCCTCTTGAAAGCTTTCTCCAATCCTCTGGTAGCTCAATCAACTTGAACAAATGTCAAATCTATGGGTGGAACTGCCCAACAGCAACTCTCTGTCGTATTTCTCAGATTCTGCAAATAAAAGCCAATCCTTCATGGACCCACTTCACCTATTTAGGCATCCCCATCATCAAAAAGCTCTTGACCTCTTCAATGTGGACCCCAGTCATCCAAAAAATCAAAGCCAAAACTCAGGCCATGGGGTCGAAATGGCTAAACTTAGCAGGAAAGACGGTTTTAATTCGATCTATTTTATCTTCATACCCCATTTTCATCAGCTCCATGGTTCTTGCTCCCAAAAACGTCATGAATAACATCTGCAAAGAAATCAGGAAATTTTTGTGGCAGGGAGGAAAAGTTCAGACAAAAAAATTCCACCTTGTAAAGTGGGATACGGTTAAACAAGCCAAAAGACATGGCGGCCTAGGCATCAGAGATCCAGATCAGATGAGCAGAGCCATGGGAGCTAAAATGGTTTGGAGACTAGTCACAGGGAAAAAAGAATGGTGGAAGGAAGTTATCAGGAAAAAATACATTAGGAAGCCCCGGCTAAAAATGCTGGACAGCTCTTGGATTGGAAAAGGAACCACCCTATGGAAATTATGCAAATCCTCCCTCAGCATAATCAGCGAGAACTACTACTAGATCCCTGGGAACGGGAAAAGGATCAACATCTAGAAGAGCAAAATTCTGGGACAACCTCCCCGATCCTTACTGCCAGGTCAAGCTCCTCTAGCCGAGTGGGCGAATGAACAGGGGATCTCCACCCTCTTTGATATTTCTCATTAGGACGCAAAAGGGCATTGGGCAAGGTGGAAGGAGCTATCACCTCCAGCCCCGTTGGTTCTCGCGGCAGACTCTCTTTTATCCTCTCTTCATGGTTTATCCCCTTCGAGACTCACAGCGAAGGATCGTATCGGATGGGGGGAAACGGGGAAGTACATCGTTAAAGAAGGCTACAAGAGATTAACCATGGAGCCAACTGGATCAGACAGAATATGGAAGAAGGTGTGGAGCACTGACAGTATACCAAAAGTAAATAGCTTCATTTGGCTTCTCTTGCACAATAAGCTCCTCACAGCAGAAAATTTAAGGAAAAGAGGTATAAACGGACCCTCCCGGTGCCCCATGTGCAATTCAGATGAAGAGACCACTAGTCATATCTTCTTCCAATGTAGAATCACCCTCCAAGCTTGGAGAACTGTCCTCCCCACAGGTATGGATTTGCATCTCCCAGGCTCGGCAGTTCAACTCTTCAAAGACTGGAATAACTTCTTTCCTGGCACCTTAAACAAGAAACCAATCTTCAGTCGCCTTTGGGCCTCTATACCTAAGAACCTTTGCTGGCAACTCTAGCTTGCAAGGAATAAGGCTATCTTCAAAGAGCAATAATATGTTCCAGCTCAAATAGCCGCCAAAACTATAGGGATGATAGCAGAAAAGTTTGCCTCAAACAATATCAGTTTCCCTGATCAAGAATCCATTCCTAAACCTTTCTCTTCTTGGTGCAAAAGCTTTCTCAAAGAGAGGAGCCTCCTTCAGTTCAAAAACATCAATAGCAGAGCCATCACATCTTGTAGATCCTTCCCTTGGAATATTCGCATACCCAGTTCAGACTTTCAAAATTGGCTCAGGGAAAAGAACTCCTTTGCCTTCTTTTTTGATGGCGCCTCGAAAGGCAACCCAGGGGTGGCAGGCGCGGGGGGGATCCTTCTGGATCCCGATGGACATATAGAACAATCCTTTGCTTGGGGGCTGGGGAACAGAACTAACAATGAAGCAGAGTGGCTGGCTCTTCTTCAAGGTCTGCAGGTTCTTCAGGCTAAAAACTATCGAAAGGTGCTAATATTTGGAGACTCAAAGCATGTCATCTCTAAACTGATCAATGGATACTCATCGGGAGAAATCAATTGTCGTCGCCTGTACAATAAAGTAAAGCCTCTTATGCTCAAATCCTATGAGCCTTTCCACATTCTTCGGAATAATAACTCTGCAGTGGACATTATGGCCAATATGGGGGACTCCCTCTAGCAAGGCTTTTATAAGCAAAATGGGAACTCTCCCATCCTTAAACATGTTCCGTAATGATGAATAGGGTCTCCCCTTGGCAACATTATTCTCGCACGACTTGGAATTTTCTCAAGCATGAACTATGTAGGAGGCTTAGTCTTAAGTCCTCTCCTTCCCTTATCCTATTCTCTCTTTGTCCTTTTGGCCCCCCTCCTAACCTCCTCCCCCTTCCTTTTTTCTTCCCCCCCCCCCTCTTTTCCTTCCACCTTATCCCCCTTTCTTCATCCTTCTGCCCCTCATCCTTATCGTCTTCTCCCTCCCGCTCTTATCCCTTCAGCACCATTTCGTCCTCTTTCCCGCATTGTCCTATGCCGGCTCCTCTCCTTTAATTCGCAGCCCTCATCTCCTTGCCGTGTGGCCTCCTCAACGGTCCCTTCAACACCCGGACGCTGCTGTTTTAAAGGCCTCAAGGCTTCGGGTAAATGGCATTAACCTCTCACACGCTCAATGTCTCCTTTGTCTTTATACCATGACTTCCTCCGGAAGCAATATGTCTCTCCATTTCATTCCTAACCTGAACCCTGGTCTGCATGAAGCTCTGCGAATTTTGTTGAAGGTAGTCACAGGTATTGGTGAAGGGTGGTTACAAGGCCTCCCGTGGCAGGTCCTCCCCCTCACGCGTTCGGTTGTGAAGGAACGGCTTGCTCTTGCAGCCTTCTCCTCCTGTTCGTGCATTTCCCTTTCAGTGTCGCAGGTTGTCACTCTTAACTCAGGTGTTATTGAGTCTGGAAACTGGGGTCATAGTCTTGTTCTTGGCTGCCGCTGTTCGAGGTGGCAGGAAGGAACCATGGGCACTTTGGCCTGTCAAAATCAAGGAGAATTACCTCTGTTTCAGGAACTTGTTGTGCTTAGTTTGTGTTTTAACCAATTTTCGGTTGTGCATCAAGACTGTACTCTTGACAATCCAGCTCGTTTTATCCACAACCAATTCGCTCGGTTAAGCATCTCGGCTGAAGCAAGCAGAATGGTGCAGGATGGAGAATGGGCAGGCATCATGGACATAAAAAAGAACCTGCGAAGATTATATGAACTGCTCACAATCAGTGTTATGGACAATAAAGAAATGGCCAAGGAGGTGAAGAGTATGGGAGAAACAGTGAGCTATACTTCTCTCCAGATAAGTAATCATGATGCTCGCATCGATGATAACGAAAGCAATATCCGAGAAATCATGGGTAAAGTGGATAGGATTTAGGAGGACCTCCAGCGGTTCATAGCAATGAATCAGAGCAGCAGAGTAAATGGAGAAACCGTTGAAGCTGTGCATCCTATGGAGGAGGAATCTGTAGTCCAACCAAGAAATTTCAGAGGCAAACCGTAATCTGGCCCCTCTAGTTTTGGCTGAATGTTTTTTTGTCTTTTATTATGTAAACAGTATGTAAGGGTATACACTACCCACAGTTTTAGATGTTTTGAGCAATCTTTTTGGAAATTTTTTTGGAAAACACCATGGATAGGATTTCTGTGCAGCATTTTTGCTATTCACAAACTCTCTATGATGATGCTTCTGTAATGAATGGCTGTGCACAGCCTGTTTTATATAAACCCCCTTTATAGTTTCTGTTAAAAAAATAATAATAATAAATCAACTTAAATCTATGTTAATTTCAATATTTTAATAAGATAAGTTTATGTCTCCATTTCCTTTCTATCCTTCTTAATAATTAATAAATTCAAGTTAAGATGAATCTTTAATTTCAATAATTTTATATAAATGGTGATGTAATTGTGACTATATTTAATATAGTTAAATATATAATATTATAAATTTTATATCAAATTATATTACATTTACATATACAAAACTTGGAGTAATTATGTATATCTCTGTAAACTAAGTAGTCAAACAGTTATGTGGAACAATTCCTTGTCTCATAAATAAAAACATCTCATACGTTAATTTGATCATATAACTAGGTTGTGGATAAATTAGATAATTATTATTATTATTCTTTATATTTATATTTATATATAATTAAAATAAGTGCTCAATGACTATGATAATAGTGGTTGTGGTTGAAACCAAGGACTTTTACACTTTTGCTCAAGATTCAATCTTACAGACATAATTGGTACCTTTAAGCAGTTATGGAGGCACCTATAGGTAAGGTTTGAACTTATGACATTGAAAGGTGATAACCTATGTACATGTGTTTAGGACCCAAGCATGCATTCATGTTCTTCTTAAAGAGGATACCATTAACCAAGTTCCATTTAGATGGGCCATTACCTAACACAACTTTGAGGTAGGGGTTGAACTTATGACATTAGGAGGTCAAAACTCATGTCTACATATTACATATCCAATCCTAATGATGATCCACTTTCAAGACTTAACAGATATAAAGCGTTAGTCATGTGCATAAGTTGGTCAAAGTTAATGACCTTCACATTAAAGTGAGTTTTATATGATAATGTTATATATAAGATTTAACCTAAGCTAATTAACGACCTAATCCTCGATGTTGAGCCTTTTCCAAAAATAAAATCTACCTAACTTGGATATAGTGTAAACATCCTACGAACTTGTCCTTTTTTAGTTGTTCAAAATAACAAAAATGAAATCGTCATTTTTTACTGAAATCCGGCAAGAATCATTTTGGATTGATGGAATTGCATCTATTAATTGTTAACATTGCAAAATTATGTTGTAGTGGGGGTATATGAGGGTGTTGAATCCATTTCTACATTAAAAACAACATGTTCAACTATCCAAAATTGAAATTTCAACAAAGATTTTATGAACAGATTCTAGTTATGGCAAACCATAAAATGTCAAAATAAAAGAATGTTTAGCCTTCTTTGCTAACGCACACCATGATTTCAACATGCAAGGTACTACACATATATAGGTTCTATCAAATTAAATAGAGGTAAGTATTGCATGATTCTTGCATAATTCAAATGTCAAGCATCTCCCATGTATCAAAAATAATGTGTCATATTTTTATGACTAATCTGACACACATAATGTTGTGTCACAATGTATTACTAATGTGACATCCAACCCAACTTTATGATTGCGATGATCTCACTATTTCACAAGACAAAACATGTTATAGTCTCAAGGAGAATTGAGCCTAAAGAAGGCAATATTGCCACATTTTCTTGACTGACCAACCAAACCATTGTTTTGGAAATTATTGTGGATACTCTACTAAAACAGTTCGTCACAACATATCTTCTAATATTTTACAATATCTTATTATAGTGTTTTACTTTAAATTGCAATAAAATTAAAATGATGCAAGCAAGCAAATAATAGACCATCCACACAACAAACACAAGTTATAACCTGGGAAAACCCAATACAAGAAAAACCTAGCTTGAAGGTGAGGTGTGTGCTTTGCTCTTTCCTACTCAGCTATAAAACACAAATGCAAAGAAAGGGGTGCTCACTATGGAGTTGACATGGACATTATGGCCAATGTGAATGCTACATGATCTTCTACTTCCTATGTTCCCTCAATATCCCTCTCCTAGATGGTAGTATGGAACAATATAAAATACAATAAAAATAGAACCCCTTCTTTTCCTAGCGGCCCAGTATTTAATATAGCTTGATTATCCTCCTTTAGGGTTAGGGTTTTTGCATACCTCAATTCCTAATAAATGTTAGTGTTTCTCACCCTCTAGAATCTCCTTAAAAGTTTACACATGATTAGCTCCATTTGTGTGAGTAATGTGCGCTAAGATGCCATCCACTCAATATCGTGGTGGCCAACATGATAGGTCAACTTGCGAGGGGCATAACTTTAGCATACGAACTCTAATTAAGGTGACTTTTGTACCATTGGAAAGATATCAAGGTGTAGAAAAGTATTGAGAGGTTGGGAGCTAAGTTCATAGATTTTTTACCCAAAAAATGGTCGTTTAAGTTCTAAAATCACCTCTAAAATTTTTTGGACTCCAAATCACCAAAGTGGGACCTACCTATAAAATGGGTGCTACAAGCAATTCCTCAAAATTTTCCCCATAAAATTCACTAAAATAAACGACAAATAATATAATGATCCATTTTAGATCAACCATCATTAATACATTTTTTAATATAACCATAATAGTACTCATTATTAATGAGCATCTCTGAAACCACCCTTATTGTTAATTTTAACAATGGAAAACATCTTACACTAAAAGTTCAAAGTTTGAAAGTTTGGCAGTGTAAATTTGTATGTTATTATACATAAAGTGTATAAATTAAAAAATACACAAGTGAATTAATTAAATTAATGTGCTTCAAATTTATGTTTATGCATAAATAGATTGCAAATTATATTTGCATGCGAAAGGGATTTGAGAGTTGTTGGAATCTATGCATAGCCAAGATAGGAGAAAGAATAAAATTTCTTAAGGATTTGGCAACCATTGTCCAAGGATGGTGGTTAGGTATATGGCATGCGGTACAATAAATAGATTGCAAATTATATTTGCATGTGAATCGGATTTGAGAGTTGTTGGAATCTATGCATAGCCAAGATAGGAGAAAGAACAAAATTTCTTAAGGATTTGGCGACCATTGTTCAAGGATGGTGGTTAGGTATATGGCATATGGTACAATAGTATTAGGTGTGTTATGGAGATGGTATTATAGTAGTTATGTTTTTTTTATAGTGAAAGAAAGTCTTTGCTCCATATCCCTTGAAGAGATGGGAAGAAGGTAGTATGGTAAAATGGTGCAAAGAAGGAAGTAAATCATTTTTAATTAGTCTTTCCAAGAGAAACCTAAAAAAGCAAAGTGAGAGGGAAACCTCCTTAAACATTATCCAAATTATAGTTTATAAATTGAAATTATATATAATAATATAAAGGAAAAAAAGAAATAAACAAACTCGCTATGTCGTAGGAAATTTTTTTATTCATGAGAGGGGTAAAATGCTAATTGTGGTGGGTAAGTGTAATGTTAATTTCCAATACACAAAAAAGATAGAGTGGGCGTATGAGGTGCACCACTCACATGTGGTTTGGGAAAATAAGCAAGAATGGGAGAAAAAGGGAGGGAAAAGTGCCATATGGAGGATGGTTTGAAGTTTGGTGGTTCCTCAATTTTCTCTCCCACTAACCTCTGTAACACTCAAGGGTGAAGCATACTCTTGCAGACATTAAATACCTAGCGGTCTATGAGGGATGACATCATTGATATGATTAAAAATAATGAAGAAGTTATGTAGAGAGAATAAGATGCTCAAGTTATTCCAAAATGTTGCAAGTTTGAAATAGGAAAAAAAGATGAATTACAGCTCCAATATTACCCGATCAAAAATATATAAAAACAATAAATATTAAAATTCAGTAATAAATATTTTGATAATGTTAAATGATCCATGTAACCATTTTAAGTAACCCCATAAAGGAAAAGAGGTTAAGTAACCCAATAAAGGAAAATAGGGTTTAGTGAAAGGTCACATACAAGCTCATGCCTGGTATGTAATCGAATATACTCTCTTAGCATGGCATCTCCCAAAGTATTAGAAAAATGTAAAAGAATTGATTTCCAAAGGTTGAGGAGGGCCAACATTGAGGACAATTAGTAACGTATAGAAAACAGGGCAAGTGTGACCCCATATTTCATCATTTTGACATTCAAACCCCTTAAGAACTATGAGACAAAGGTCTTTCTACTCTCGTGATAGTACTATACGTTATGATTTTTTATCATTTTCAGTGGGCTAGGCATTTGGGCAGTTACGCTATTTTTATTAAGAATCGACAGACCCCGTACCTTATTAAGGGGACAATTGTTTATTTCACCTATGTGTAAAAGTACGTAAATTTTAATTGAAATATCCTTTATAAAAAATAAAATAAATATGCCTTATATAATAAGTATTTAACATGGTTTCATATATGATACAAGCACATCCATACTATTTTTTTTTATAAGATGCAATTTCATTAATTTAAGTTTATTTATAGCTATGTGTATTGTGCGAGATTATAGTTTTGCAAATTTATGCAAAAATAATAGTATAGAATTTTATTGTTGTTGTTATAATAATTTATTGATATTGTTAATGGGGTATTGTTTAAGTGGTTGAAAGAAAACTTGCTATCCTCTTTCATATGAGTTTAAATTCCACTTTGTGACATGCTTGCTCTCTTTGTGAGCCAATTGTTAACTATTGACTTGGACTTGAGCCTCAGAAAATCTAGTTTAACTTGGGCATCATCTTAGGAATAAGGTGAAGCACCCAATGAACTTCCTAAATATATACATTATGTAAAATTATAATAACTTATTAATATTTAGTTTGATTTGATGTGTAGGGAAGTTAATGGTAAGGTATGACATCCAGTACCATGTGGAATAACATCATGCAGCAGATCGTAATCTATGTGAAAAGTTAATGTTGTGCTACATGGTAATCATGGGGTGGTATCACTTCCTAGCATTCATGGTACATATAACCACTATCCTCAGAGTTGTCTTATTTAGTCAATGTGTAAATAGGTTAAAGATAGGGTAAGATAGTCACTACCATGTGCAATCATGTTGAAAAAATTGTACAAATTAATGTGAAATGACAGTGTTATGCCACATGGCAATTGTGAGATGAAGCCACCTCCTGGCATTTATCGTGTGGATGACCATTACCCCCCTCATAAACCATGCCAACATTTTTGTTTGACAATTTTTAAATTTACTTATATAAAATATATAGAAATTGTATCAAATTATTAAAACTATATAAACATGAAACTAGAGATATTATGGATAAACTAGCATAGATCCCTCATAAATCGGCAAGTAGCGAGAAGGTTTAACATGGATTTTTTTAATTACTTTTCATTTGGTTCTAATTTTTTATTTTATGAGCCGACATGAGTTTTTTTAATTACTTTTATTTTTTGTAATGTGACACAACATTACATTGTGTTACGTTATGTGACAACATCTCCTCCATACTGGGTGGTAGAGCACCTCACTACTCTCGATGCAAACATATCATATATAATAAAAAATGTGATACATGAAATACAAAAGACAATCTATGTTATGAAGTGTAATTGAATTGAGAGTAGTGAGGTGCGTGTGTAACTGGATATAAATGAGATGTGTATCATATCCTACTTCCGTAGCATCAATAAACTAAATTGGAAATATAACCAATCACAAAAATAATAATAAAATAAATCAATTTAAATTTATTTTAATCACAATGTTTTAATAAAAATAAGTTTGTGCCTCAATTTCTTTTTTAACTTTTATGTAATTAATAGATTTGAAATTAAGATAGATCTTTTAAATCATTTTATATGGATGGTACTATAATTATGACAATATCATATGTAACTAAATATACAATATTATAAATTTTATATTAAATTATATTATATATACATATATAAAACTTGAAACGATAATGTATACCTCTATAAAGTAAGTAAGTAGTCAAGATGTTATATGGAGTGGGTTCTCATCTCACAAACAATGATCATTCATATATCAATTTGACATTTAAATAAGTTGTAAATAGATGAGATAATAATAATAGTAATTTGTATTTAGGTATAATATGTGATTAAAAATGAGTTCTTAATGAGTTTGGTACTACTAGTGGGAAGCAACGATTTTCACATTTTTGTTGAAGGTTTAATCTTACAAACTCACTTGGTACATTTAGGTAGTTGTGAAGAAACCTATAATATGTGAGGTTTGAACTTGCGACATTAAGAGGTGATGATTATGAATATATGTTTTGGATCCAAGCATGCACTTATGCTCTTCTTAAGTAGGATATCATTAACCAAGTTTCATTCATATGGGCCATTACTTGACACAACCTTGAGGTAGCTATGATGGACCTTGCAGATAGGGGTCCAACTTATGACATTAGAAGGTCAAAACTCATGTGAACATATTACATATATACAAACCTAATGATCCACATTCAAAATTGACAAATATAAAGTGTTAATGAAGTGCATAAGTTGGTCGAATTTGACGACCTTCACATTTAAGTAAATTTTATATGATCATGTTATATCTAAGCTTTAACCTAAGATAATTAGCAACCTAATCCTCAATGTTGAGCATTTTCCATAACATTTTGCTACCTAAGATAGCCATAGTCTAAATGTTCTATAAATTCAACTTTGGGGGAAGCTCAAAAGAATGGAAAGAGAAAATTGCATTTTTGTTTGAAATACGATAAGAATAATTTTGAATGGATAAAATTACATATGTCAATTATCTATGTTGCGAAATCAAGTTGCAATGAAGTATGCGTTGAATCTTTTTTTTCCATGAAAAATATCAATACTTTATATTAGTATATGTAAAGTAGTTCAACAAAATGTCACTGTAGTAGTACATCAAAAATAGACCAAGAGAAAGATCAAGATAAAACATAGATCTAGACCCAAAGTCAATTCAACCACAAGGTTGAGGTCCATATAGACAAAAGAGTTGGTCCAACCAAAGAAGAAAGAAAGACAAAAACTTTGTCCATGAAAAAGACCAAAATAAAGCCTAGTCGATGAGTATGCATTGAATCTATTTCTATATTAAAAACAACATTTAAAACAATCCAAAATTAAAATTTTATAATAAAATTCCAATTATGATAAAAAAAATCAAAATCATAAAATACTTAGTCTTCATCCCTACTATATGCTATAGCTTCAACATGAAAAATACAAACTGATATAATTTCTACCAAAATAAATATAATAAAGTATCATATAATTCTTCCATAAACTTAAATGTCAAACATTTGTCACGAATTAAAAATAATAAAATATTATGTCATATTATATGACTAATATAACACCCAACTTCATGGTCATGATGATTTCACTATGATCATAAAAAATTGAAATCCATGAACATGATGATTTCACTAATTTTTTTTTTTCCAGGAAGAAAAAAGCCTCTCCTTGTTATTCAATAAATAAAATCAAAAGACATCTGACGAACCATCCCTATCATAAGGTTATAATCAAACAAAAATTGAAAATTTAAAGGAGAAAATATTACCGCATTCACTTGACCAACTAGTCAAACCATTATATATATAAAGCGAGATTGGCAAGGCACATGTAAAACCTAATAATACATGTTTGAAAAGTGAGCTTTCGAGTCTTTCGTATTTATATTTATTACTTTAGTGTTGGACTCCACTTATAAGTTACATTAAAATTACCTTGTGTGAACCATAATACTTTATGTGGTATCCTTTATTGTTTTGGCTTCACGTGTATTATGCAATCTTTTTCAAAGTTCCGCACTCATTGTGAAAGAGAATATACGCACTCAACTCTCATTGGGAATGAGAATATTATTGATTCATAATCTAGTGGTGGTAGGAAAGGGGCATAAGCAATATATGGACATCCACTCAACCTTTGTTTACATTTCAAAGCCTTTGTTCACATTTCAAATTTTGTGGTGATAAGACTCTCAAAAGTATTAAGGAGTGGACATTATACACGTGGCATATACAGAGAGTCATGTCACATGAGAACTTGGATGAAGTTTTGAGTTGCTAGAAAGGGAAGGTTCAATACATGTGAACAAAGCATTTGTCAGCACTATATCCACTGCAACAAACCACATTGCAACACTTAATATTAAAATATCACAATGCCATCCACAACTCTCTCTAAGGTGACCTTTTAACCTTAATATTAAAATATCACAATGCCATCCACAACTCTCTCTAAGGTGACCTTTTAACCTACCAACACTACATGTGACCTTTTAACCTAACAACACTAAAGAGGAAATGTAAACAACAAGCTATAAACCATTGAGAATATAAAAGGAGAATGACAAAGGTTGTCGTCATGATTATGCTATTGGATTAAGGGGTCTAGGTATTATTGTGTCACTAGCCAATGCTCCTTGGACCAAATGTATAGAAATATGTATTATTCATTCTCTTTTACTTATTTGGTCTTTCACTAATTTGGGAATTGTTCAGTCAGGGTTTACCATTTGATAAGTTTTGTACTATGTTTTTATTTTTGAATTGGAGCATTCGTTTGAAATGTTATTGTTTAATGAGGTTTTATAATTTGATAATTTTTTTATTATGTAAATGGATATTTTCAAACTAGAGCAGTGTATAAAACTCGAGTAGAACAACGATGAATAAGTGTTAATTTAGGTTGATCTTGAATCCACGATGAATGGATGAAGATTGTTTATGATGATAGACTCTCCTCCTAATGCAAGCATTATTATCATTGTTGCATCAAAAGATATTTCTTCTTGGCCAACTAGGCACGACTTTTTTTGTGATTTTGATTTAATGTTATATGGCTTATTAGGTTGTATAATGGCTACCACTTATTTTGGCCCTATGTGACGTCTTTTTTTACTTGTTGATGAAGACTATTAACCATGGTTTTATTCTTGTGGAGGTTGTGTTCACAACTCTTTGTTTTATAATCAAATCACTACGTGGAGAGGGTACATTGTCCCACAAACAAGGAGATCCCATACACCAATTTGGTGCCTAGCTTGGTTGCGACTTTATAATTAGATTATTGTTAATATTTATATAAATGCATATATTATATTTTGTAGGAATAAAAACACAACGCGTTTATTGTAAGTATTTTAATTAATGCAAATGAAATCATAATAAAGGGATATGTCACTCTAATAACCCCTGTAACTAGCACAACCACACCAAACATACTTGGTGCATGTCGATAAGTGTATTTGAATCACCGAGCATCCATAGTAATTTTGTTTCAATCAAATTATGAGAGTAAATAGTTTGTTGTGCCTGAAAAAAGAGGTAACGATAAAATGAAAGAATAAATTGCAAAAGTGAAAGAAGAAACACATAACCAGATCAAAGTGTGATTAATCAATTAATGTTATTTGATGTAGCATGCAATTAATTCATTGATGCAAATCTACTATCAGACAATCTACACTTTCATTAAGGCTATAAAGATGATGGAAACAATCTCATCTATTTATAAATTTTATCGTATTAAAATTGTTAAATAATTGCTTAAAGGACTTGGTAAGGAGAGATCAATTTCGCACCATTAGCTAAGGTTCCAATCTTGTGACGGTTGTTTAGCACCTTAAGGTAGCAATGATACCAGAGATCGTGGTTAAGCGTGCACATACATAAGTGGATCAAATCCTACCCTATGTTCTCCTTAAGGTTAGTTGTCAAATGTGTGAGGTTACATGGTACTCCACAGACACACATAAGTGAATCAAATCCCACCCCATTTTCTCCTTAAGATTAGTTGCAAACACATAAGTGTGTCACCCCCACCCTATGTTCTCCTTAAGGTTACTATGTCAAATGTGTGAGGTTAGTACTCCCTTGGTGCACCTAAGTGGATCAAATCCCACTCCCATATACTTCTTAAGAGCAGAACGGTAGATTAAAGCACATCTCATGTTCTTTGAATAAGGTTAGATACACACATATAAGTACATCAAAGCCTATCGTATGTTCTTCTTAAGGTTACTTGATGAACATGAGAGACTACACGGTATTCCCCGAGCACACCTAAGTGGATCAAAGCCCAGTCTCATGTTCTTCTTAAGACTAGAAATGAATCAAGCCCACCTCATGTTTTCCTTAAAGTTAGTTGTACACACATAAGTGGATCAAATCTCACCCTATGTTCTCCTTAGTTAATTGTCGAATGTGTGAGGCTACATGGTACTCCCCAAGTACATCTAAGTTGATCAAAGCCCACTCACATGTTCTCCTTATAAAAACAATAAGTGGATCAAAGCGCATTATGTTTTCCTTAAGGTTCGTTCAACACAAAAAAGTGGATCAAATCTCATCACATGTTCTCCGTAAGATTAGTTTTGAACATGAGACACTACATGGTACTCCTTGGACACACTTAAGTGGATCAAAACTCACCCACATGTTCTCTTTAAGACTAGTCATAGAACTTATGAGGTTATATAGTAGTATAAATGAATCAACCCACCCCATGTTCTCCTAATGATAAGTTATTGAATATGAACTATTGCATGGTACTATGAGGGACACCCAAGTAGATGAAGGCCCACTCCCACTCTCTTCTTAAAACCAATCCTTAATTGTATGAGATTACATAGTACTATAACTAGATAAAAACTTACCCATGTTCTCTTTAAGATTATTTGTACACACATAAATAGATAAAAACCCACAACATATTTTCTTGAAATTATATTACATTGTACTTCCAACCACTCTTACACACTAAGGTGAATCAAAACATGTACACTAAGGTGAATCAAAACTCGTGATGTACTCTAAGTAAATCAAAGCACATCCATGTTCTTTCAAACAGCTAACGATTTGACAAATCCACTAAAATGTTCGTAAATAAATAATATATATATATATGTAAAAGAAGAGGTAATGCCAATCACGTAATTATGAAAATCAAATAAATAATTATGAAAATCACAAAGGACCCACCACACATGACAGGCTAGGTTGTCTTTACCCAACACCACTAAAGCTTAAAGCACCCGGCGTTAGTCTTTATAAAATAGGGTTTTGGGTTTTTGCAAATTAGTCCACATAGATGTGGGATAATTTCCAGGACATCATCGGGGTTCGTGATGGATCTTTATTTGTTTTAAATCGCCGAACATCATATTCACATTCACAGAAAGCAACAGCCATGGCCGAGAAGGCGCTGACAGTAGGAATCCTGGTCATGGCCATGGCCTTTCTGGCGCTCTCAGACTTTGCTGCCGACCAGAAAGAATGCGGGTCTCAGCTCGTGACACTGGCCACATGCATTCCTTATGTCCAGGGCTCCGCCAAATTCCCTGCCAAGGACTGCTGCGACGGGCTCCTGAAACTCCACTTGAAGGATCCGAAGTGCCTCTGTGTTCTGATAAAGGACAGTTCAGATCCTCAGCTGGGATTAACCATAAACAAGACACTGGCATTGCAGCTTCCGGACGACTGTAAAGTGGCAGCCAATGTATCCAGGTGTCCAGGTAGGTATTTTGTTTTGTCACTCTGTTTGTTTTTTTTTAAATGAATGATTTCTGGTATGGGCAGAGAATGAGTATATTTTTTTACTGGGTTTCATAGTATGTTGTGTGGCATGGTGTTTCTTATTGACATAATAGTTGATGGGTTGCTTTTGAGTATATTTTTTTGCTATTTGCTATTGACATAATGTTTAATTGATTGGGAAGATAATATATTTTTTATTAAACTCTTTCCATCATATTTATTTACTGTTCACATCATCTTAGATGTGAGAAGGGCAGGTGGAATGTACCTAAAGAAGGGTGGGAAGAGAGAAGTTGCATATTTTGCAATAAGGGTGTGGTGGAGACATAGTGACACTTTGTTATGAAATGTGCAGCCTACCAGGATATTGGTGGAGAATGAGTATATTTTTTTACTGTGTTTCATAGTATGTTGTGTGGCAGTGGTGTTTCTTATTAACATGATAGTTGATTGGTTGCTTCTGAGTATACTGTTTGAGAGAGAACTTGCATATTCTGCAATAGGGGTGTGGTGGAGACAGAGTGGCACTTTGTTATGGAATGTGCAGCCTACCAGGATATCAGCATTCAATATGAAGACAGCTTAAAGACAGGCAAAATGCACTATCTTTTTGAAGAAATAAGATCAATCAGATTGCAAGTCTTCTAGTCAAGCTTTACAGCAGAAAATCTGACATATAGAAAAGAGTTCGAACATATAGAAAAAAGTATAGAGAGGAGTTAGGACTGTGATTCTTTTGATCCCTTAGGCTACTCAGCCTCATGAACTTTATTAAAATCATTCATTCTACTAACATAATGTTTGTAATGTTTAATTGATTGCCAAAAAAATGCTTCCTAGTTAAATTCTTCTTCCATCATATTTATGGGAAAGTATATAAAATACACTTATATACTGTATCATTATGTAATTGATGACCAAAAGAGTATGCTTCCAAGATAAACTCTACCATAATATTCTCTCATCATATTTGTTTACTGTTTTCTACTAACATAATGTTTTATTGAATGCGAAAAAATGCTTCCTAGCTAAACTCCTTTTCCATCATAATTATGATGGAGTATATTAAAATATACTACATCATTATGTTATTGATTGCCAAAAGAGTATGCTTTCAAGATAAACTCTATTTGCTGTATGTATCAATATGTTATTGATTGCCTAAAGAGTATGCTTTCAAGATAAACTCTACCATATTATTTGCTGTATGTATCATTATGTTATTGATTGCCAAAAGAGTATGCTTTCAAGATAAACTCTACCATAATATTTGTTGTATGTATTTGTGTGCAAAGTATAGTAAAACACATTTATATACTGTATCTTTGCTTCAACAACTATAAAATCTCGTCTCCTCCCCTTAGTTGGAAGCGAATACTCATCTTGTATTTTATTGTTTGCAGCGCTTCTGCACATATCGCCCAACTCTCCCGAGGCTCAGGTCTTCAAAAACACAACTTCTCCGACTTCCTCTACTGTGTCTAATGGTAAGCAAAACTTCCGGGCGCTTCTGGTGTTTAAGTTTCTTTTCATTCGCAGGCGATTGGTCACGGGATCGATTCCCTGATGGGTCAGGGATCGAATATAGATATGGATTCTCATAGTAATTTGTTGTTTGGCAGTTTCAGCGGCGCCGCAAACAAACACCAACCCTTTCAACACTCCTGCGCTCAAAAGCTTGAGCTGTGAAGTGAGACCGCCAATGCATTGGACGGCGTCTGTAGTAATTTTGGGGATTGGGTTATGTTTTGCTTTCAGTATGGATCTCTGTAGAGGCCCCACAGAAGCGTAGTGGAGAAAAAAACCACTTTGGAGCAAGATCAATGGGAATCTTTTCTGTGTTGCTGTGGCTGGGATTTCAGTCTGCTGTGTGCTGTGTCAGGAGAGAATCACAATGTTGTAATAAAATTTTGTATTTTATTTATTAAAAATAATATAAATTATGTAGACAATGGCATTTTGTTTTTATTTATTTATTATTGGGGATTTAATTTTTTTAGGTTTTAAAATTATATATATATAAAGAGATTTTTTTGTTTTATTAATTTTAAATTTTAATTTTTTTATAAAACTTTTTTTTCTATCTTTTTTCTTTGTAAGTTTAAATTAGTTTTGTGTACACATATATACTTTATATATATAAACAAACCACCTTCTATATTTAGATTTTTACATTTAAATAATATAAAATGTCCATTTTACAAATATGTCAGAGAGAATCATTTTTCTATATAGACTTTCACATTTAAATAATATAAAATATCCACATTGACATATATGTCAAAGAAAATCATTTTTTCTATATAGACTTTTACATTTAAATAATATAAAATGAATATAAAATATTCACTTTCCAAATATATCAAAGAGAATCATTTTTCTATGTATCTTATTCTTATTATTTAAGATATTAAATAATAATAATATCTGAAATATTCTCAGCTTAAAAAAGGTATCTTATCATTTTAAAAAACGATATTTTTGACATATTTAGAGAGTAATTTTAATTTTGCTTTTTCAAATTTAGATCATTTAAATAAAAAGGATGCCTAAAGTTGATTCAACTAATCACATAGATTGTTCCCATACTTCTTTGTCTTAGGTGTCTTTAAATATGAAACATTAACATACTTGTTGGTCCTAGGTGTCCTTAAATATGAAACATTAACATACTTGTTGGTCCTAGGTGTCCTTAAATATGAAACATTAACATACTTTTTTGTTCTGAGCATACTTTTTTGTTCTGAGCACTTGAGTGGGCACCTCGATGTCTGTGTCAAGCATACAAATAACAATATATTTTTGTATATTTAATTAAAAGTAAATTAGACATATTAGATTTTTTTAGACACAACAACTTAGGATATGGCTATTGTAAGAGGATAACTAATAATTATTATTTTAATAAGAAAGTATGAAATTGAATGGTATTTGTGTTTTATAGTGTTTAAATAATTAAAGTATGGTTTTTTTTAAATTAGTTTTCAAATTTTAATTTCCCATTGACAAGAATGTGTATCACTATCACACCTACACCCAACATTCAAGGAATTCTATGCAGCACCTCACAAACCCCTTAAATTGTGTAGATTTACATTTGTTGACTTACTTCTATATGTTTGACACACATTTATGGATAACTTGCCATCTTTAAAAATTTTGCTCACAAACCTCTTAAATTGTGTCGATTTACATTTGTTGACTTACTTCTATATGTTTGATAGACATTTATGGATAACTTGCCATCTTTAAAAATTTTGCTCTACAAGCAATACACTTATGGAAATTTTAAGACTTTTTTTTCCTAGTGTTGGGATAGACCACTGTGGATCCAAATCCTAGGCTATATCAAGCATCGAGATGGATCAAATCTCTCGAGGTGCAAACCTCTTCTTAGGCATCCATTGATTTGATTCAAACCAAAAGACACATCTTTTTATTTAAGGTCCACATATAATTTTATTATTATTAATATTTAATATTATTTAAGGCTCGCATATAATATTTTTTATTATTTTTTATTTTGTTAGGAACGAACATTGCATCATTTCCCCGCACATGGTTTTAAAACCATATGCAAGGCCCTCCTACAATCATGGGTCATTTAGGAGGCCTTGCACATGGTCTTAAAACCATTTGCAAGGCCCTCCTAAACCATGTACAATAAAACCACGGGTTGTTTAGGAGGCCTGGCACATAGTTTAAAAACCATGTGCAAAGCCTCCTAAACCATGTACAATAAAACCATGGGTTGTTTAGAATGCCTTGCCCATGGTTTTAAAACCATGTGCAAGGCCAACATTTTTTTGTGGATAATTCAATTTTGTGTTTTTTTCTTGACCCACATATTTTTTTTACGGATACTTACTTTTTTATTGTTTTGTTAGGTAGGAAGATTACAACATCTCCCCCATATTAGATTGTTTTTGTGGTGGACATTATTTTGGCCTATTAGAAAATTAATTTTTTATTAATAAAAATAACTTTACGAAAGTGATATTATTTTTTATTTTGTGTTACAAAATCTCTCCCATAATATTCACTATCACTATTATTTTTTGCCGACATGTTATAAACTTTACATCATGTTACAAGATCTCTCCCATAATATTCACTATCACTATTATTTTTTGAGGACATGTTACAAACGTTACATCACGTTACAAGATCTCTCCCATAATATTCACTATCACTATTATTTTTTGCCGACATGTTACAAACGTTACTAACGTTAC
>LPNX010612699.1:430178-465866 GCA_001517045.1 Pseudotsuga menziesii
TTGGGTTGTAGAGCGCCTCTCAGCGCAACAAATTCCTAAATTGATCGACGGAATATTAAATATTGATATTCTCTCATTGTTTCGAAGTCGTGACCATATGATGAGAGTAATGAATGCTCACGACAATTTAATTAAGGCCCTAAAAGCTATTAGAAAATTTGTAAATACTTTTAATTGCATCGAGAGAAGCAAGGTGCTCTCCAACCCAGTATGGGGAAGATCATGTCACCTTAGTAACGTTATGCTAGCCCACATAAATAAAAAATATTTAAAAATATAAAATATAAAATATAAATTATATATCAACTTAAATAAATTAATTAATTAATTAAAAAAAAACTTAGCATAGATCTATTTTAAACCCAGGTCTATCAAGTACCGAGAGGGATTCAAATGGTAAAAAAAATGTACACCTCAAGAAATTGGATCCCTCTCAGTGCTTGATAGATCCAGGTTTAACATTGATCTGTGTTAGTTAAAGTACAGTGGTTCCTCCACATTTTAAGTTTTCTATGTGTATCCTTATGTGTCACACATTCTCCATAATCAATTTTTTGAGGTTCCAATATTACAATTTTTTTTTTATAACTTGAGGTAATCTTAGGGGATTTGGAGGGAACAACTAAAAATATCGCATACATCGAAAGGTAATAATTTACATGTATCGTATTACAACCTAAGTCATCCCCATGTTCTCTTTAAGGTGGTTATCGTTGACCAAGTTCTAGTCTCATGAGCGTTTTAGCATCTAGGGCATCCGTAAAGGTACCTTTTAGACATGGGTTTAATTTATGACATCGAACATAATGTGTCAGATGTACGTATTATGGACCCAAACCCACCCCATGTTTTCATTAAATCTCATTATTTTTTAGTTGGTTGACTTGTTCTAGTTTAGCAATAGGCTAGTTAGAGTTTACCAAAAATATCCCAACTTCAACTCTTAGTGCAATACTAGCTTGGATATACCTAAGAACCCCCAAAAGTGCCCTTAGTTGATGAGTTACCATCCTGCTCTAACAACTAGGATGGGGCATGTACTCGCATGACACGGGGTCTAGGGGTCCAATCTCATTTACTACCACTATACCCCTAGGTGCACCCACACAACCTGCAAGCATGGGGCACATGTGAGTTAGGGTGTTTTGAACTCGTGACCTCTATCATAACATAGCATCTCATTTTCAAACAAATCGTCAATCGAACGACATCCCTACGTGTGCAAAAAATATTAATATTAATAATTATAATCAAACAATTATACACACCACTCAAAACCTCTATGATATTAATCTTTAACCAAAACATTAAATCAAAGCATTTATGTAAACTAAGTTCCTTAGCAAGTCTCCATTATCATTGATTTTGTTATCATTTTAATTGTCTACATTATAAACCTTCTACAAAATAGGAATATTAAGGAAAGGGGTGGAACCCAAAACCTCTTAAACATGAATATGAATCTTTAAAGAAAACTAAAACATAACCTTTGTCATGATACCCACTCTATGATTACACATAATGAGAATGTGGATTATAAGGGCATAATCATGTTTGAGTCAAATTGAGATTTAAAAAACTCATATTGGCATGTGACGTTCATTTGTAAAATTAAAATATCCATAAATATTAAAAAAATAGAGGCGTGATGTCTCTTTAGTATGTTTTCATGTTTGTCTCCCAAATCTATGAAAATAGCACCATAACTTTTGTCATTTTAAAATTAAACAGCATAGATCCAAATCCTAGGCTCTATCAAGCGTCTAGAGGGATCAAATCTCTTCGTAGGTATTCATTGATTTGATTCAAACCAAAAGACACATCATTTTATTTAAGGTCCACATATAATATTTTATTATTAATATTTAATATTATTTGTGGCTCACATAATATTTTTTATTATTTTTTATTTTGTTATGAACTAACATTACAACATTTTCCTATACATAGTTTTAAAACCATATGCAAGGCCCTCCTACAACCATGGGTTGTTTAAGAGGCCTTGCACATGGTCTTAAAACCATTTGCAAGGCCCTCCTAAACCATGTACAATAAAACTATGGGTTGTTTAGGAGGCCTTGAAACCATGTGCAAGGCCCTCCTAAACCATGTACAATAAAACGATGGGTTGTTTAGAAGGCCTTGTACAAGGTTTTAAAACCATGTGCAAGGCCAACATTTTTTATTATTTTGTTAAGTAAAAACATTACAACATCTCCTCCATATTGTGTTTTTTTCCTCACCCGTATTTTTTTACGGATAATTAAATTTTTACTTTTTTATTGTTTTGTTAGGTAGGAAGATTACAACATCTCCCCACATTAAGTTTATTTTTTATTAATAAAAATAACGTTACGTAACATTACAAGATCTCCCCCATACTGGACTGTAGAGCGCCTCTCAACACAAAAAACAAATGGCATAAATTTTATTGATTTATAATGTTTTTTTCTCATAAAAAAATTAGATCATTTTGAATCCATATTTCTATTTTAAAGCATAATTCGTTATCGCCAAATTCAACAAATTTGGAATGATAAGAGGATCCCTCCGAAGCACATAATACTTTATCACCAAATTCAAAAAATTTGGAATGATATGATGGCATAGGTTCTAATTCTAGATTGAACCCCAAAAAAATCCTATAGAGTAAGTTGGCATTCATTAAAGTTTATATATGTCGTCCCATAATAATTATATAAAATATGGAAAACAATTCTCTACTAAAGAAGTAGATTATAAATTGGGATGCAACTTACTTTTAATTTAGTGTAATTCATAAGTTTAAATGATAATAATCTTGCTTGCTTTTAAAACATTGCATCATCATAAGCTTTAGTAATACGTCTCAGAGCAACTATATAAAAATATGGAGAACAATTCTCCAACAAAAGGGTAGCTTATAAATTAGGATGTAATGTAAGGATAGATTATAAATTAAGATGCAATTTACTTTTAACTTAGTGTAATTTATGAGTTTTAATGATAAAAATCTTGGTTTTTTTAAATGAGTGTATATTTTAAGGTTTGAATGATAATTAACTTTGTTAAATTAACTTAATATTAATGTATATGCGATAAAGAAACTCAGTTAATGGGGTTTAAAAAAGAGAACATAAAAACACGAAAGAAATAGCTAAAGAAACTCCAAAAATAAAGTACATTAAGGCATAGATTTAGATTAAAGAAAAATAATATCTAATTAAGCTCAATCAAAAACATATGAGAAATGTTGAGAAAAGCGATCTCTTAATATTTAAACATGGAAAAACCTAAAACCGATAAGTTAGCTCCAGTATTTGAGTGTTGTGATTTGCAAGCAGGAGGTCACAAAGCCAAGTCCCAAGATTGGTTTCCTATGTGTAAGCTTCACTCGATGTCCCAAGATTGGTTGCCGGGTGCATTTGAATTCAGTGAGCTTTCTGCGATTTGTTTGTGTGTTGAGCGATGTGTATGCTCTCCCTCTGCGCTTCGAGCGATCAGCTGGGATCAAAAGCAGTGATCTCAATTGTAACGAGTCTGTAAAACCAGTAGCGTATGCTCTCCCTCTGCACTTGGTCTGATCAACTGGGATCAGAAACTCTGGTTAGTTTGAGTGTGTGCTTGTGATGATCTTCACCCTCCGAAGACAAACAAGCTATATTTGAGTATGTATTTTGAGTTCTAATTCATATAGATTGAGAGTCCCAGATGCCTGAAAGTAAGCTTCGGCCTCGCTAATGTCTGAAATCTCAACGGCCCCAATTTCCCATATATAAAAGAATTAAATCATAAAAGTTGCATCTTCTAAAATCGTGTCATTACGTTCAATCTTAACATCTTTTTTAATTAACTAATAACTACAAATAACAAACCAAAAAAACTAAAAAAACTTACATCACAAAGATAGATATAATATATATAATCCATCTCCAACATAAACCAGCAATATATATGTAATCCATAAACAACATAATGCACCTTGTTATATTATATATCCCATATGAAACATGTACAACTAGTAAGCTTATATTATTTTATTTATAATAATATAAATAACATCATCCTAACTCTCAATTCTCAATTAGGTAGGATGCATACTTTTGTGCAATAATAAAGTATTTCCATGCATATACCCTTTAAATTTCACCTAGTCTTTTTTTTAATTTCCTTCCTTCATGTGATTGCCATATATAAATTAAAGGTGAACAAGTTGGCATCCCCATTTGTGCGTCCATAATAAGTGGGGATTTGCCCTTATTCGATAAGGATATACATCTTTGTACTCATCTAAAGTGTCAGCATGGTATCTATACATGTGCCCTGTGTTAAAAGTCAAGATTTATGTTTATGAGTGCTTGGTGTTTTGTACTTATACTCTTTATGTATCGATTTATTGATATGTCATATTCTGGTTTTGTTTTCCTTTCTTTCTTTTCACTTTTTAATTTTTTTCTTTCTTTTCACTTTTTAATTTTAAGTAATTGTTTTTTTTTTTTTTTTTCTAATTTAAATTATCAAAAGATATCTTAATGGATTCCTTACTTTCAGTTAGCTTTATTTAGCATCTCTCCCTTATTTATTGGATTTCTTTCACTTTTTGACAAAGACATGAGACTTATTCTCTGCTAGCTTTATTTAGCATCTCCCCTTCTTTTCAGTGACCCTTATTTATTAGATTCCTTTCACTTTTTGACAAAGACATGAGAGATGTTTTCTTGATTTTCACATTGTTTCACTATGCTTCCCCATTGGCCTACTTATTTTCTCAATAGTTCTTTGCCTTCTTCAAAGACATCCTACATCCCTTCAATACATATCAAAACATTAGCAAAATTCATATTTGATGTGTAAAAATATCATGTAGAACATGTATCCTTTGAATGTTCTAATTTCCTTTTCCATCATATTCCCACTAGAGTGTGTCCCTTTCCACTATCATGTGTCCTTGTCTACCTTAGACTTCAATATATCCTCTATCCACTAATGTAGCACCAATGACTCTCTCCCATCACCCAGTCTAAAATTAAATGGGATGTCTATCCGCCACCAAACCTAATACACTTGTCCTCATCCTCTCCACTTACTTGTCATCTATTCTACAAATGTCCTTTGTCCAATCCAAACCCCAATGATAGTTTAGTCCCTATGAGACAAGTTTATTGTCCACCACATCGTGCATGTATTGTGTTGATATGCCCTCATGTACTCAAAAGTTCATGTTCCTCTTACACTCAAACACAATCCAACCCCAAGACAATGTGCTCCCTCAATGCTCAAACAGTAGCCAACAAGCTAGCACTTAATGCCCCCGGCCAGAATGTTGAACTTAATTGGATAGTGAGTACCAAAACTTAACTTCAACTATACACTATTTTAAGCATTAAATACAACAATTATTCTAGTCTTTAACAACTCAACTCATTATCATTTTCCATTGGCAATATCTATCTTTGAAACTAATGCATTATTTTGGTGTATGACCTAAAATAAACCACACGGTAAAATAATTACAACTAAAACACATATGAAACATACATGAGACGCATATTTATAATGGGAAATCCAAAACTGAGAAAAAAACCCACTCTAAAGTCATTTTCCCATTAACCAAATGTGTCCATTACATCATATGACCATATGTCCAATATGTCCACTCAAGCATGTCCATGTTGCAATCGTGTCCAATATCCAATATTGAATTTGTCTCATTTCAACATCCCACGAGATGGTGACCAACATAACACATTGAACTTGATGGAACAGAACCTTTTCTCAATCTATCTCACTCCTATAAATAAGACTTAATTGTTTAACCACTCAAATAACGACTTAATTGTTTAACCACATATCTTTTATACCATTAAAACTTAGTGTTTACATTACAGCAAAAAAAACTATCAAATTTGTTTAGAAGGTAACCAATACAACAATGAATTTTCACATTAATTGTGGTCTTCTCTATTAAAGAAAAATCGTGTGAATTAGATGCCTTGAAGAAGGTAACAATTGAAGAAAACATTGGTAGAAGGATAAGCGCTCTGAAGTTAAATAGTGGAGAGGAACTTGACATGTTTGTTAAAATTTCTAAGAAGAGGGGGTTTAGAAGCAAAAAGGTGGTGAAGAAAGGAACATTTAAAGTGTTGTAGTTATGGAAAAGAAGTGACAAGGAAAAACAGTTCCTAATGGTTCTTGGTTGGAAGTGATGCATAAAGTATTGTATTTTCTAAATAAAGTCCCACAAATGAGTAATAGAAGTAACACTTGATAAGGCTTGGTCCTAGAAGAAACCAAAGGTGATCGATTCAAAAATATTTCGTTCAATTGTTGATAACATGTAGGAGATTGCCCTTTATTGGATATTTTAACAAAAGAAAAGCATATAAGCTTTTGTATCCTTATACAAACCATATTTTTGTCATTATGGATGTAAGAATGATTGAGAGTTCAAATCTAAATTAGGTTGATGGTGGTATATTTGAGACTTATTAAATAATTAGCATATTTGCATGGAAAACAAGTGCAAAATGATGGAAAATAATCATGTGACAGTGTGGAAGTAGCACATGAAGTGAGAGATGGAAGCAATGCTTTAGACGAAGCAGGTAAATTTGATTATTTGAATGGTGAGATAGAGAATAACAAGCTTGAAGACAAAAAGGAAGAGAAAAATTTGTAGTCCAATGATGGAAGAGCAAGTGGAAGGAAAGAATGGAGGTAAATAGTTTGTTCAACATAGCTATGTTGACTGGATGTTTGTTCATTTGTTTATTGTTACAAATATTGTCGACTCCTAGGTTGATGAGAAAGAACATAAGGACAAGTGAAAGAAATCGCCCATGAATCCTATGTAAGAATTAGATCTTTCCATGGTAGATCAAAGTTGATTTGTTGTGTGCTTAGATAAAAACTATTATAGAGAAGTACAATTCAAAAGTGTGGATCAACCATAGGGAAGGGAATTTGTAAGTGTGGATTGACCACATGAAGAGAGATTTGCAAGTGTGGACTAGCCAAAGGGGTCATGATTTTCAAACGTTGATGAAAATCTTTGTAGGGTATGGTAGGCCCTAGAGGCCTAGATGCATAATATGACTCTAGTTTAGCTTAATTTTTAATTAAATTGTGATTATGGGAATAGAAACAGACATCGCTTACTTTACTTAAATGTATTATACTTTTTAAAATGAAGTTAAGACTATTTGATTTGGTTCTTGTATTTTGTTGCTATGAATTTTTTTAATTGTAATGTGTGTTATCTAACATTATACAAGAAAAAAGACATGGGTTGTTAGCATTCCTTATGTACAGCATGGTGATAATTGTTCCTTTCATTATGTAACTAGCACTTCACCTTTTAAGGTTCATCTTAACTCCCAACCTAAAGTCTTGTTTATCTTATTTGTTCAATATAGTATGCTAGTGAATGTTGATGATGTAGCTGTGTGAGGCATCCTCACCAAGTTGGCCCCAAAAGAAACATTAAAATAACATGTATTGTGCCAATAAGAGAGAAGTCGGCCCAAACAAAGAAGACAAGTCAGCTCCATCCCAAAAGTGAAAAGTCAAACATGAAAATTATAAATAGATGATTCCTTCCTCATTCTCACACCAATCAATTTCGCTCCACTTGAAGAAGGAAGTTCACTCAAGCTAGTAGAAGACTAATTTTGGGGTTTGCTCTCTTTGGAGGAGTTACTCTTTTTTCCTTAGGGTTTATCTTCAGCTATGTATATGAATGTTATGTATCTAGATGTATATTGTATATTGAACTTATTTCTCTACAAGAAGGTTGTTGGGTTTTCTCCCTTGTGGTTTCTCGAGATAAATTTGTGTTTATTATTTATGTGCATGGCTATTCTTTCAGTGATCCTATTTTTGTCTCCGCTGCAAATGAATAAAGTTATACTGCTATATTAAAATCTAATAGTGAACGTAAAGGAATTTGTTGTGCATGGACAAGTAATTTAGCTTATTGATTGTCTTACAAATCCATGAACAAGTGCAAGATACTTTACAAAAAATTCAACAGGAGCACAAGGCCAACATGATCAACATGGAAGTGATCGTAAGCTACAACTATGGGACAATGTTTAGGTATATCTCTCTAAAAAACATTTCAATGAGAACTTAAGTTGAACCTTATAAAACCCCTCTTTGTGACACATCTATTAACATATAGACACTATATGCATGTGATAATTTTTCTCAAGAGTTAATCCATTTAAGAATTATACAGAAAGCACATCACGATGTGCATTTTGTGCATATGGTATAAGAGATGTGCATTTTGTGCATATGGTATAAGAGTGTATAGGATCCTAGTGGAAACCCAAGTCCAAGGCCCCACTAGCAAATAATTGGCTTACTGAAGCCATGCCTTATTTAGTAAGTCTAACATAAAGGTGTGATGAAAGCAAAAAAAAAGGTAGATCTAAAATAAAAGAGTGCATGAATGGATTCTGTTGGAGCTTGAAGGGAGGCTATGATATGACAAGTGGTTCCCATATACCTAGCATTTGAGATATGTAAGGTGGCTTGAGCTTATAGAATGTGGGAATAAATTGACACCTTACATGAATCTCAAGCATCACTTTATATTGTGATGGGTCCTTCCTTCAATTTTCCTATCCCTCCTTGGTTATCCATGAAAAGGTTATGGAAAAGTTGTATAGAGATTCCCTTGAGAAAAGGAACCAAAGATAAGAAATATGTTGCCAAAGACCAAATCCCCATGTTGTGATGAGCACTTGAGAAGTCGGTTGTGTAGGTGTTGTAGCAATTTTTATGCGTGAGACTAATCATACAATTTTAGTTAGGGAATAGTATATGCAAATTATTGTTTTGGTCTCTTATTTTGTCATTGGATTGTACCCCAAATCTAGTATAGTGGTTAAAGAATATATTTGACCATGGAAAGTATCTCATAGACCTTAATTCCATGTTTCTTGGGATTGTTTTGTTAGTTGAGTGTCTACATAATTACCTAGAGTATTTTTCATCTCATAGCCCCAACTCAAGGGTGGAAATCAAACAAGGATTGTTTATGGGTGGTTGGTAAATCTCTATGATTGGAAATTAATCCATAGGCTCAATTTCATGTGTGGATAAGTATCTATGTGGTGTTTACATATTGGATTCAATGCTATGGACCATTATATGTATGTTGTGTCTCACAAAATGAATCATATGTTTTTTGGCTCAAGTTTAGTAGTATTTAGCTTATATATGAATTGAATCGGCTCCCATATCTAGATTGCATGTTCTAAATAAATAGTGAGGTTACATATTGACTTTTGGGTCCTTAGAGGTTATGAGAGATAAATATGATTATTAGTACAACTGGGAAAATTGGTGCCCCGATGTCTTAGGGAGGTGGCTATGTACAATATAAAGCCACTCAAGTATGGTGTGTACACCATTCTTGAGTAGATAAGTTAAATTATGGTTCCACTAGACCTATTGCAATACATGAACATCCATCATGTGTTCAACATAGACTATCTAAATATCTTTGAGCCATCATTGCTAGATGAGAAATAAGATGAGATTATTCCTTTACTTCATAAGGAGATCATTGCAAATGTTGACACAAATCTAAAGGAAGGTGCATTTTTGCAAAAAAAATAGTCACCTAGAAGGGTACAATTTGACTCTATTAGATCAATCTATAAGTATAATTTCCTTATTTGGAAAATGTAACTCACAATAGAGTCGATTATAATCAATTTCCCAATTTATTCCATAGTTTTTGGGACTAAATCATCATACACTTGAAAATTTGATCCAAGAGAAGCAAAGGAATTTTCTCTAAAGACCATTGATTGAACCATGAGAAGCTTCTAAGAGATGTTGGGCCCATCTTTCAAAAGATGGAAATACAATATCCATGCTTACGAATGGAAATGTTGGGCCCATTGTTCACTAGCAATGCAAGTATGGATCACCCATGTGTATATTAGAGAAGGGTCACAATTTGACACAATAGAAGGAAAACAAACACAACAGCGTGCTATGGGATCTGCTAATAAACAAAGACATGTGGTAGCCAAATCATTTTATATGAATCATTTATCTTAGGAAATAAACATTTTTGTATTAGTGAATACTTGTACATAATTTATTATTTAAAAGTGAGAAATATAGGAAGTTGAAGTGATTCGCTTTCCATTAAGATTCTGATTTAACCTATCATTTCCATCATACAAGGATTTCAAAATTTGTTTAAGATCGTACTTGTAAATCTTTGTTTTTATTAATGAAATTCTCTATTAATTGTCCAATTGTTTTTACCATGATTATTTTAGTTCTACAAATAAGCTTGATGGGTGTAATTCTACTGTCTCCCTTACCAATGACAATAGGTATTGCCCTTTTTCTACAATTACTTTAGGTGTTTCTCAACTTGGATAACCACATTCTTGGGGTGGCTAATACCTATGCTTCCAAACGTTGTGGTTGAAAGAACTTGCTTTTAGAAGTGGATGGAAAATGAGCTCCAAAAGTCCCTTCATTGATTTGTGGGAATTCCAATATTGTAGAATCCCCATATGAGAAGTGAGAATTTCTTCCTCTTTGATGGTGTGGACAAGAGGACACCTAATTTAGACTCGGGTCTTTGAGACCTCAAGGTAGGATAGAACCACATTCCCATAACAAAACAAAACAAAATCACTAAAGTATAATGTGACCAAACCAATACAAAATCTAAAAAAGTTGAGCCTATCACATGATCAATTCATATATTCTTGACATCATGATGGAAATGGGAACCACTAATCCCAAGATCTTATTATCTCCTCAATGGTTCACCCCTATAGAACCCAAGTTATATCAATAATATTAGAAGGGTATGTAACTTAATCATGAAATAAAGAGGGGATTCAATATAGATTTAGTGGTGAAATTATTCAATCACTCAAGTTACTTTGTTCCTACATTTTTATGGAAAAAGAACAGAGAAAGATATTATAACCTAGCTTTAAAATGTCAATAAAATCTCCAAACCATCCCTTTGATCAATACTTGCATAGGTAGAAAATTAAATCCATGCACATAATCAAGACAACTAAGATAAAAAACGTTAAAGGTATTCAAATTCAATATTGGTTACATAGAGAAATGATGTGGAATAACTCATCTAAGGTGACTAGAGAATATCATCCCTCAATAATTAGGGATCAAATCCACACAAGAAGTTGACATTGAAAATGAATTTCTTTATCATTGTAGAGATGGGTTTTTAATTTCATGTAAAGACTAAAGATAATAGGATGGCCATGCAAAATTAAGGAACATTATGCTTTGCATGTTTTAGAATCCCAAAATTTCATATGTGATTAATCTTTGGCATTGGACAAGTAACTCACTACACTAATGGAAATGACCAATAGAAGTCTCGAAACATAGACAGTTTCCAATCAAAGTTATATATTAGTTTTTCTTTGTGTGGAGTAGATGTAAGGCAAGCCATACCCATACATGCAATGACACATCTAGTTACATGAGACTTTGCCATCCTAAACTATTGTTAATATACAAAGAGGCCATAAAAATCATAAACATGGGTAAATCATATATGCTAGAAATATCATGTTTATCTCCAAAGTAGGGCATTCTAAATCTATCTCAAATAGGAGATTGGTCGCACTCTTAAATGTCTCATATAAATTTTTGGCCAAGGCATTGTTGTTATGAAGACCTTGGTTCCCTAAACTAATAAGGCATAAAAGACTTGCTTTATCCAAGGGGTTACATCCTAGATAATGTTATGATGATCTAGGAAGGCCTAATGTGCGACAAAACCATTGTCTAAGACATTCTTCATTCAAAACAACTTTTAAAAAGCATATAATATTATGGAATGGCTTTTCATTCTTGTGTTGGAGAAGCTTCAACACTATCTATGAGAGTTGTCAAAGCACTTATTGTTGATGATGTTGCATGTCTAACTATAAATGGGATCAAATATACCAACGTAGATCCAAATCCTAGGCTCTATCAAGCGCCGAGAGGGATCAAATCTCTTCGTAGGTATCCATTGATTTTATTCAAACCAAAAGACACATCTTTTTATTTAAGGTCCACATATAATATTTTATTATTAATATTTAATATTATTTATGGCCCACATATAATATTTTTTATTATTTTTTATTTTGTTATGAACTAACATTACAACATTTCCCCATACATGGTTTTAAAACCATATGCAAGGTTGTTTAGGAGGCCTTGCACATGGTCTTAAAACCATTTGCAAGGCCCTCCTACAACCATGGGTTGTTTAGGAGGCCTTGCACATGGTCTTAAAACCATTTGCAAGGCCCTCCTACAACCATGGGTTGTTTAGGAGGCCTTGCACATGGTCTTAAAACCATTTGCAAGGCCCTCCTAAACCATGTACAATAAAACTATGGGTTGTTTAGGAGTAAAACCATGTGCAAAGCCCTCCTAAACCATGTACAATAAAATGATGGGTTGTTTAGAAGGCCTTACACATGGTTTTAAAACCATAAACCATGTGAACCATGCACATGGTTTATGGTTTTAAAACCATGTGCAAGGCTAGCATTTTTTATTATTTTGTTAAGTAAAAACATTACAACATCTCCCCCATATTGTGTTTTTTTCCTCACCCATATTTTTTTACAAATAATTAAATTCCTCACCCATATTTTTTTACGGATAATTAAATTTTTACTTTTTTATTGTTTTGTTAGGTAGGAAGATTACAACATCTCCCCCATATTAGGTTTTTTCCTGGCCGAGATTTATTTTGGCCTATAATTAAAAAAAATATTTTTTATTAATAAAAATAACGTTACGTAACGTTACAAGATCTCCCCCATACTGGGCTGTAGAGCGCCTCTCGGCGCAATAAGATGGGTGCTTATTCAATATTTATTTTTATGGTTCTCATATTTCCTAAGCCAATTTTGAAGTAAAAGAGGCATGCATTCACAAAGTTAACCAAACCCTTTATTATACATCATAGAATAGACATAAATCAGGGACTATTAATGTCTACATAAAACGATAAGCTCTTTGCACTAAATGGGTCATGAGACCATTTTACATGTTACTTTAATTGTTCTTCATTTGTGGCATATTCACCAAACTTGTTTTGACATCGACCAGTGAGGCAAGCATGCTTGTTAGTGTAGAGAAGATGCGTTAAAGAGAGACTAATGGGGCAAAGCATTAGTTTATAGCCAATCAATTATATAAAGTGTATGCACGCACATTCCAAAGTTATAAGGGCTAGAATCCAAATGCATGTGGAGCTTGGCTATCTTTAGATGGTGTGGATCTCCAATTGAGTTGGTGCATGAGTTCATGCACTTAGTTTACTCAAATGAGCAATATAGTCCAAGCAACCCTATCCATGAAACATGTTGTATTTATGGTAACCTTATCCACACATGAGAGCACACTAAGGCTAGGGTTTGACTTTGTGAGTTGGGGTGCCTCACTACATGTGTCTTGATTCATTTTATTTCATTTTGGTATCTTGTTCTAGGAAGAGATTTAGGGTGCTTTACTAGTGTGATTAGACAGTTATTGTTTTGAGCATATTTAATTTTATTGTAATTCTTTTTTTCAATTAATAAAGAGTGATATGATTGGTTGTTGCAACCATGGATTCTTGTTCAATTTTGCATATTGATGTGTTTGTAGATCTGGCATTCCTTAATATGTTTTCTTCATGGGAGTAAATCGAGTGTCAATTTCCTCGCTTAAGGTTTTTGTCTTCAGAAAGTATTTATTCTTACCATGCATTGAAAAATTAACAGTTCTTAAAAAGAATGGAAGCATAAAAAGATTGAAGGAACTACACTGGATTAAACCCCTCTATGGCCTACTAATTGCACTATAACCAATTAAAATCAAAGGCTTTTTCATTGCTCAAAATACTTGGGAGGATGTAAGATCTCACATTCAATGGAGAGGATAACAAAATATTATAACAATCTATCAATTGATGAACACTCCATTTTCCAAGTTCTTATAATTACCAATAATTGCCGTCCTTTAGAAGACAAGCCTTGGTTTCAGTTTTGAGGCTTTTTCAAAAGGGCATTAACAATTTCCATGACTTTTTTTTTGGCTCAAGGAGATTGGGGCCCATGGTAGTGGCTAAAAGGGGCCTTCAAAGTTCAAATACTTTTATTGGAAAGAGGATCAAATGTCTCATTCCAAGCTCAAACTTAGTTAAGTTGAGGTTGAGCTCCTATGTAATTAGTGGGATCCCTTCTCTAAATACAAGTTGGTTGATGCCTAAACATGATTGAGTCAAAAGGGCCCCATTAATATCAATCTTGACATAACATGGAAGCTCAAGTCCAAAATTTTGACCTAGCTAAGGTCTCACCTTTTACAACAATGGCGTGTTGTCTACTACCTATGTTGGTGGGTTGTTTTCATCCAAGTTAATTCCAATGTAGAATGCATCCTCATTGGCATTTTATTATGTTGGCTTGCCCTTGAAGGCCTTCGTTTAGACATTGCACTAGTGTAAATTTTGTGTGATGTAAGCATTAACTAAACATATAATAATTATGAAGCTTGGAAGTGTATTTACTCTTCAAGAGCATTGTGGGCACGGTGAAGTCACTAACCATTATAGTTTGATAACTTTCAAAATAAAAGGCACAATGAGAACTCTTGAAACTCTCCTCTTAAGAGGATTTAGATCAAACCCTCACATACATGGATGGAGAACATATGAATACTCATGAGAGATATCAAAGCATGGATCTCAAAAAATCCATAGAAATCCAAAAGAGAATTTTGGAAATCAAAATTAAAAACCCAGTAATATTCTGATGTATAAAAGCCCCGAGATTACTTAAAAATCAAGACCCTGAGATGACTTAAAAATCAAGAGGAAAGGCACAACTAACAATTGCTTCAACACCAATTAAAGGGAAGAATCTATTAAAGATTGAAATCTTATATGGCTTGGTTAAAGGTCAGAGATAGAAATACCAAGCACTACTGAAAGACAAATCAAAGGAGGTTTGCAATAACAATGGAGAGAATGTTGGAAGAGAGGCAGTTTTTAGCATGAAAAATACCATCCCTCCATCTAGTGGGTTTCAATCAATCTTTCATAGTGGGTGAAGGGATATAAACTCAGCTTTTGTGGCACTAATCACCAATCCAAGTAAACTTCTTTTTTTTGCATTTAGGTTTGTTGCATTGTACAACTCTTCTTATAAGGTAATCACAGTAGTTGGTTGAAATGCCATCAAGAAATTAAACCCAGAAAAGAAATGGTGGGCTTAATACAAGCAAAGCTTCACAAATAATTTATTGATTCCGGAAAGTGCTCCTGAGAATAAAAGAAATCATAAGGAATGTGGCCATTAAATTAAACATATTTATTTTGACATGGTAAGCCATCCATGCAACTTACATCTTTTCAGGAATTTAAAAAAATTGGCTCACCTTTGTTAGTTAACAAAACGACTACAATTTTTTTGCAGCCACTAAAGAGGACTAGGAAATGGTTATCCCTCGTCAACTTACCTATATATCCTAATGACAAAAACTATTGGTTTGTAGCCACTAAAGAACTATGAAAAGGTTATCCCTCACCTATATATCCTAATGACAAAAACTATTGGTTTGTAGCCACTAAAGGACTATGAAAATGTTATCCCTCACCTATATATCCTAATGACAAAAATTATTGATTTGTAGCCACTAAAGGACTCTGAAAAGGTTATCCCTTGCCTATATATCCTAATGACAAAATCTCTTTGTAAGATATCTGGATGACGAAAGAAGGGAGAAAATCCTGGGATTGGAAAGAGTCAAAGTTGTCAAAGCTCTCATCAACTCTGGTATCTCATTTCACAAATTATCCTCTACTATTGCAGGGGCATCAATAACAACACTGATCAGAATGAAAATATCTTTAGAAACTTTTCTCTTAGCGATGCTAGGGAACATTAATAACGTTAAAAGCATAAGTATAACCATAACACTCCAAAAAGGCTAGTCACAAGAACTGCCCAAATCCAAAAATCCCAACTAACAAAAAGATCCTCATATTTCTCCTATCTGGGCATTCTAGTCTATTACTATTTGCTTAAGAGTAGTGCTTGGAAATGATTAGCCCAGAAAATCACAAAGGTAAGGGTATTTTTTTTATCAAAAGTGTTATTCTTCAATGCCTATCATTCATTGCTCCATCACTTCTGCTCCAATAAATTTTCTCTAGTGGAAAATATTATTCTAAGGTTCCTCTGGCAAAGCGGTATAACTTCTGCTCCAATGAGTTTTCTCTAGCAGAAAAGATTCTTACAAGGTTCCTCTGGCAAAGAGGTAAGCAACATAACAATAAAAATACGGCTTTGGTAGAATGAAATAAGATACAGCTGCAACTGGTCAGTAGGTAAGGCAGGTTTCTGTCAGGAATCCAATTCTACTCAACAAATCTCTGAGAGGAGATATTCTTTGGAGGCCTCTAATCCACTATTAAGTTGGTGAAAAAATTCTCTTATTAAAATATTATGAAAAGCCACCTCGTAATCAAGCACTCTACTTTCTAGATCAATTGACCAAAGGCTCTTCCATGTGAAAACACCCTGAAAATTTCACCCCGGGCTATAAACAACAAAATGATGTGCTCAAAATAGGGAAATTATTCCATGTTCTTCCTAGATCAATTGGCCAAAGGCTCTTCCATGTGAAAAGCCATCATGATGTGCTCAAAAAAGGAGGATTATTCCATGCGACAATAAGGAATTGGCTAAACCAACATTAGATCAATATGAAAACATAACATCCACTGAAAGATTGGATCAAAACTAAGTTTCCTCTATTGAAGAATATTCAGCATGCAAAGCCAATTAAAAGGAATGAAGATTATCTCATATTGGGACAGCTTTCAAGAGACTTCATATTCAGTAATGGCAGAATGCCAAACCCTAATATCAGATTTAAGTTCCAGTTTAGTGGAATTCATTCTTGCTTGGTTTTTCAATGGCTAAAGTGAAACTCTTTTATTGATTAATGGTTCACGAGAAGCCTCTGACTGCCGACAATTAAAGAAAAAGAAATTTGAGAACGCTACTGTTGCAATTTGTTGAAAATTCAGTTAGGTTAGGGTTTTGAGAGCAAATTACAATTTTTTTTGTACTTTAATGCATAAAATAAACTTAAAATAAACTTTACACTAGTGCTAGACACAGCTGTAATAAATTGAAGCATAATTTTCATCTCTTTCAACTTCAACACTCCTCAATGGTCATTGTGTTTAAAATTGTGTTTAAAGTTGGTCTTTGAGATGAATTTAACAATTGCAATGTACAGGAAGTAAAGCAGTAACAGCAGTACTAGGAAAGCAAACTAATGAACAGTACAAGCATAATCATAAGCAGCAGTATAATGAGCAATTAGTACCAAAGTAAAAGATTCTCATCTATGACAACAGAGCTGGTTTGGACCTTAAGTATACTCAGACATCCTTTTATATCAGACATCGTCTTCTGAAGATAAGTCACTAGGGAACCAAGGACTTCCAGAGAGAGAGAAAAGTATTTCAGTAGGATAAGGATAGATAAGAACAGACCTTAGATTGTTAAAAAAACAGTCCAAAAACTTCAAACACTTTCATAAGATCAAGGACACCAAAAACTCAGTCTAAATCAACCCACCAAAATCACAAGAAATCAACATCTAAGTTTGACAGTTCAAAAGGATCAAAACCAAGTTCATCAGTCCAAGACTCCAAGGTAGGGTCACGGCCTACCCAGAAAGGTAACGCCCAGCCTATACAAAACCAGTCTGTCCAAGAAGGTAAAACCCAGTCAAAGGAGATACCACAGTCCATGGCCCAGCAGCAAGAGGGCTTAAACAAGTCACGGCCAGCCCTTAGAGGGCTCAACAACTCACGATACAGCAAGGAAGAGAACCCAGAGTCCACAACCAAGCCTTAGAAGGCTTGTACAGTCCACGGCCTGCCCTTGGAGGGCTTATACAGTCACCGCCCAGCCCTAGAGGGCATATACAGTCCATGGCCCAGCCTAGGGAGATCACAAAATGAGTCTAGCAGCCTTAGAAGAGGTGACGCCCAAGATAGCAGACCAAGAGAGGAAGAAGGCTATGGCTCAAGTCAAGGAAACACCAGGCAGTCACGGCCCAACCCACAAGTCACCAAACCAGCTCATGGTTCATCATAGAAACAACAAGCCAGTCACAGGGCGACAAATACTCTACATGCTGTAGAGCATTAAATGCGACGGCGGTCGCACTGTCCACCGTCGGATCCTTTCCAAAGTAAGATCCAACGGCGGACAGTGCGACCGCCGTCGCATTTAATGCTCTACAGCATGTAGAGTATTTTTCGCCCAGTCACAGCCCCAGTCCTAAGCCATCAAACAGCACATAGCCTGGCAGAGAATCAGCAAGACAGTCACGGCACACTCCAGGGGCAGCAAGAAACCAAGACGTCAAGCAGCAGTACTAGAACAGTCCCTTTTAATCAGATTTATATCTTCTCTTGACAAGACACACACCAAATAAAGTTCAAGTCTTGTATTTATAGTCTTAACATGTCTTCTAGAAGGGTCATTCACTAACCCTAGCTTTTAGGAGGGTTAACAATCAAAACATAAAATAATATTATGTTGACTTAGTAAAGGTCAAGTGATCATATAAAAATAAAACAAAGTTAAGTCATCAAAGTAAAAGGGTCAAGGTACCACAACCAAAAAGGGTGCTAGGACCAAAAGAGAAAGCATAGGACCAAGAGACAACAAGAGGGGTCACATCAAGGTAGGAAGAGGACCCCTACACCCACAAGACCATCAAGGTGGGAAAAACAACCTTTTAGCCACACAACCAACAAGACCAAGGACTTTAATATTTTCTCTCTCAAGGTATATTGTCATGTGTGTTCCATATATTTTTATCATCACTATATAAATAAGGTCCAAACTGAATGATGTGATCCTCTGGTCCTCAATACTGCCCCTAAGGGTTAAGCGCTAGTGACATCATCAAGGGGTGGCCAGTCCCTGGAGAAACTACCTAGCAATAAACGATTAGGAGAGAGGACATCACACATCATCATCTTGGCCAACTGACCAAGATCCACCTGATTAATTGACCAAGTATGTACCTACAGGAACTGCTTGGTCCCAGATCAAGAATTTCCCTGGTCCTAGACCAAGAAGTCGCTACCTCAACTTGCAGGATCTGCTTGGTCCCAGACCAAGAAACTGCCTAGTTCCAGACCAAGATACCCTAGAGGCATATAGGAGCCCTAATCACATGTTAGGGACTTTGCCATGGCATCAACCTGCTTGGTCCCAGACCAAGAACCCCAGGAAACTGTTGAGGGGCCTAGGGTACCTTCTAGGCCCCCAGGGTACCTTATAGGGACTTACTATGCCTGGTTCACTGACTAGGGTACCATCATCACTGAGAATGGGTCTCGCATCTGCACTATCTTTAACACAAATTGTCCAAGGAATATTTCTTTGAACATTTCTTCATTTATGTCGTTTTGTCTCTCTAGTTTGGTCGTTACCCTCTCATTACTTCCACCGTGTCAACATCATGCTTTGTTTGACTTTAATGAATATCACTAGAGAAACCGATCCCAAGTCTTAAAGGAAAAACCATCCTAAGTAAAATCTAAAAGATCCTTCCAAGATTTGTATGTTGGAGAATTTGGCATTATAGAAGAGGGAACTTGGGAGTTTTTCAATTACAGACTCCACCCCACCAAGGGAGCAAGGTCCATCGTGATCTCTTTCAGTGAAACATTTAGAGCCAATTGTAAGAGAGGTGATTTGAGAGTTGGATTGCAAATGATTTGAGAAAAACATTATTCAACAAAGAAGTGATTTGAGAATTATATTCTGAAAGACTGGATAGATTCTAGCAACTCTGACCCATGTCAAGAACAGCAAGAGTTCAACCTGGAAGAAAAATTGATGGAAGATCGCTAAATAAAAACAATTGACAGGACTGCTAGTAGTAAGCATAGTTCGGACCAAGTGTCTCAATATCAATCTGAAAGGAACAAGGATTAAGTTTGCTTTGACTATAGGGACTGAGCCAATAAATTAATGTCAACAATGTGGCAAACATGTTTCATCTTAACAGAGGCTTGAACCTGGCCTTGGAGAGCAATATTAGACACATTAAATGTTATAATGACTCCAAATTAACCCTATGGACAATGAATAATGTCGTCATGCCTAGGTCAATTAATTTAGTAAGGCAGCCAAGGTTATGAACACAAGTGTGATTAAATCTTTTGATTCAAGCATGAAAGATCATTCAAAATATTAGCCCACTGACATGTTCGCAAATATGTGGTGGCAATTTGACACCATCAATTAAAAATTGCAATGGCAAGGCTCAGGTCATTGTACCAAGCAATAAAGTGCACAGATTTTCTAGATCAGAAAGGAAATTACTGAACCCAATTTGCCAATGGAAATCTCTGCTAAGTAATGACCCCAAAGAGGATGTGAGCCAAGATAGTGATAGTAGTAAAGCAAGATCTTGCTCTGAAGGAAAAGATGGTAGTCACAAAAGACAAAGTAGTAGCTAAGAGGAGGTTTTAGAAAAACAAAATCAAGGGAACTATGAAAGCAATAGAACCAAAAAGAAGCTAATGATTGACCGGAGGACCTGGAGCCTGAGTTAGGAGGCAAGAATTCAAAGTCAAAAGTATGGAAGAGAAACTTGAGCATTGGGAGTGTGGCTCACACAATAAAGAGGAATGTTGAAGACATAGCGGGATGCAACACATGGCATTTCTAAGCTCACTGAGACCGAGAAAGTTTAAAGGGATGATGATAACGATGGTGGTTGTTAGAGTAAGTGGAGCAGCAGCAAGGAAAACTAAAGTAGGAAGCCCTGTAATTTTGCTCCAGTTCTTTGCCCTCTTTATCAAGCACAGAATTGTAATTTTTGTGCACTGTAAAGTTCAAATCTGCTGTGTTTTTAAATCTGCGGGTGGATCCTTTAATAGTAATTATTTCCCTGCCCTTCTGTTTTGAAAAGGAAATGAATGGTCTTATGATGAATCTCTATGGGATAGAAACTAAAACAATTCTAGAACTTGCACCTAATTGTACAAAGAGTTGACTGCTGATTGGGTGTGTTATTATGTATGGTTTTTGTTTGTTAGCTCTTTATTTTTGTGTCTTAACCCTAGGGGGCAGCGATGATTGCAACATGGATTCTTGCAGCACCTTACTCTGTGCTGTAATTCTTGTTTTGGGCAATGAATCAAGGTAGAAACGTTTTTCCCAACGAGTGGATTTCTGCCCAGATATATAGGTATTTTGATGAATATGCCTGGGGGCAGTGTGTTCTAGGGGTTGCCTCATGCTTGGTTAAATAAAGACCCTAAATAGTTTAGGCTATATGTACATGGACTCTCAATTTGTATGTAAAAAACATATACGTGCACAATTTTTGTGGAGGATCAAGAAATCAGGAACCACAGCCGTAGTTCCATCTTTATGTACCTCATTTTTATTATAGATTATCTTTTGTTTCTGTTGAAAACAAAACAAAATCTTATTTTGCAGTATGCTTTGTACACATCATTCCATTGATATAACAAAAGGAATATTTCAGAAAAAAAGTATACTGTACTGGAAAATATACTGCATTTTATGAGTATTGCAATTAGACCTTGTAATAAATGGATTAGAGAAAAACGAAAGCTTCATACAATGTACAAGAGACTAATTTTAAGTTTTAACTAATTACTGTGTATAAAAAATCACAGATTTGATGCATGAATCCAAGGCATGTCCTATGAAAAATATAATTGCAACCTCTTCAGAAGAAGATAGATTTGAAGTAAAATGCATAGCAACAAAGCTCTGAACTAATACTCTTTTGACTTGCAGCAAAAAAAAAATTATTATGGAAAAATAACAAGCAATCCTTCATGTCTACGATGCAGATCATGTTATAATTCTTGATTGTATGTATACTTATAGCATGCTTCACATAGCTATGAGTTGATTGTATATGGCATGCTTAAAGCTTCACTCAATATCATCTTTATGTGACCATGATGACAAAATGAACAATGCTACTATTTCGTGTGCTTATTGTTATTTAATTTGTAGTAAACATGATAATGAAAAATTTAATTTGTTTTCTTTTGACGTAGGGATAAATGATTCAACACTGTACATTATAAAAATATACAAACATACCATTTTAATTAAGAAGCATATTTCCTGTAGATGGTCTAATACAAATAAAATTAATAGTACTGGAGAAAATCCATAATCCATTACAACAAAAACACTCCAGTTGATTATCGTGAAGATCAACAAATACCACCTCTTGCATTTATTATATGTAGATGTCAACTAAAATCAATGTTCAATCATCAATGTTCTTGGAGTAGGTAGATTGAGAACAGAACTAGCTGCCACAATAAACAAAAGCTTCTTATATTCTTGAGCACAAAAATTAGGTGTAATGATTTAACTCAACTTGCTGACATGGAGACTGACAAATATACTCTCTGGAGCATGTGTAACAATTCTAACTATGTTCTAATATAGTCAACTGAGAAAATTTCACATGAATCTCCTTACCAAGGTAAACTTCCTTCTAAGAGAGCAAAACAGGTACAAAAGTCCATGCACTAGAATTTGTACTGGTATTGAGCTCATCGTGACTTTGAAGCAATCACAACAGATCAGAAATGACATGATCCACTGTGTGCAGTTCATGGATAAATTAGATAAAAAAACATTCCAACCACAGTGAGCCTGCTTGAGTACAGAAAACTCTTGCTGAAACTCTCACTTTACCTGAATTCAGCATACGAATTTCATACTGTCATGCTAGTACGAAAAGCTTTTATTTGTTCCATTACTCGTATGCAATGTTCAATTGTCTCGAGTAGCTGTAACACAGAAAGGTAAATCAGAGGCTATTTAATATTTACTATGACAAACTAAAGATAAAAGAAAGATATCTGAAATCATTTATAATAAAAATTCATCTAACCGACGAAAACTCCAGAGACGACTTCATTGACAAAACAATTCCCTGGTAAAAAAAAACACTATGTTTAGAAAGTCAGCAAATGATCCCCAAGTTACCTGAATTGGGGAAACAGATTGAGTTTCAGAATTGGGTACATGTTTCAGAACACTCCAAAACTCTCAGAAAAATCAGAGACAAAAGCAGAAAAAGAGTGCATTTTGATAATGCCCATTAGTTTTCAGTGTTCACTGCTCTAACAATGTCGATTAGTTCTAAACTTCTAAGCTAAGATACCGGACACGTCCATATGGGGCAGTGTGTCCCATGTCTGCGTGTCCGACACGGACACGCTGACAGAGCATGTCGGACACGTCTTTTCAGTGTGTCCGGATTTCGGACACACATGTCCCGAGTCTGTCAGGACGTGTCCCGAAAACAGGACACGTCCGCAGAAGGGACGCCCGGAAACGCTTTGGAACAAATTTTTCACTTTTTTTGTCATTTGCAAGTGTGGAGAGGGCTCTAAATGGTGTTTTTTGTGTAGGTGAAGAAGATTTTGATTACTGATTTGATTTGTAAATGTGTAAAACTAATTACTAATGTTAAATGTGCATTGATTCTGATTTCCATTGAATATTTGTAAAAATTTGGATCTATATGTCTATATTTTTAATATATATCATTTTATAAAATATATATATATATATATATATATATATATAACATGTACTTCAAGTCCCATGTCCCGTGTCCTTGTGTCAGGTGACCTAGCTTCTGAGTGTTCCTTGATGAACCTACCTGGAATCTTAGCTTTGTCAATGGAAACTAACCTGTATAGTAGAGAAATCAGTTCCTATCGTGACCTACAATGATATAGTGTGACATCCTTGAATGTTTTGGATCCTCCTATTTATTTAACACTATCTAATTGATACCCTGACATTTTTTCAATATAGTAAAACTAGAAGAAGCCCTTTCCTCTCAGCAAAGAGAAGGCTAAACTAAAGCAATTTGGAAGTAATTTTGACCAATTTGATTGTCTTGCATATTTATAATAAAATGGCAGCACCTAATGTGGGAGAAAATAATTCAACAGAATAAAATGAAAATACTTTATTTGCTAAAAGAATGATCACCATGCAAACGACTGTCGACAAAAGAAGTGGAATTCTACCCCCAGTAGAAATTCATGTGAATGAGAAGGTAATGTCTTCCCTGCTCTAGAAACTTCAAAGTTCAAAGATTTCTAATGATGTGTGGTACTTCGAATCAGGCGCATTTCAACATATGACGCACATAAGGATCTTTTTAAAGAGTTAAAAGAAGACATAAAGCATTAGGAGGTTCTATCAGACGTGAATCTCAATAGAACCAAATTCCAATACAGGCATGGAACACAATGTGGCATACCCAAAATCTATCAAACATATACAAAACCTAATCTAGGCTTCTTTATTGTCCTATGTGAGAAGTGATTAGCCTGTTCTTGCTAAAAATAACTTATAAGTAGGTTGTCATTAGAAAGAAATAATCAGAAAGCAGTTAAAAGAACCTCACTAGTCTTGGCACAGATGAATGCCATTCTCTTAAGCTAATAAAAAGAGATTTCAAGTCAAAAGCAAAATGAAAGTAAACTCTAAAGCTAATAAGCATGTTATAAGGCTTCATTTTAGAGCACTTTGGACAGTAGATTTATTACAAATCATTACCTAAAATGAAACTAGGAACTAACAAATATGAGACCTAAAACTTACTGCAAGGTTGAAGGCACTATGTGACAAAGTGTTAAATGACACAAATTTGTCACACTGTTGAGCCTGAGCTGATGGCCAAGAAGAGAGTTAATCTGGGTTCACAGCATTGTTTCAAAGGACTTTTGGGCTAAAGGCATAAAAGCATATGCAAGAAGCACCTTAATACAATACTTTAGACCAACATTCCGATGTGTATCACATTCCTACATAAAAGCAACACATTACATGCATGTAAAACTACCTATACTGATTTCAAGAACTATGGACAACTAACATAGATCCATCTTAAACCCAAATATATTAAACACTTAGAGAGATCAAACAGAAACATAGATGCAAACCTCTCAGTGCTTAAAAATCCAGGGTTAGGATCCCAGGGTTGGTTACAGAGATCTGTGTACATGCATCCATATGTACATTGATAATGCTTATAAAATAAAATGAAAAAAAAATCACATCCAGAATCTAATGTAAAAGAAAGCACCAACGTTAAAATAAATAAATAAATAAAATTAAACTAGCATAAATCCATCTTAATGCCCGATCTTTCAAGCACTGAGAATTTTGAATCTACAGTTTTGTTTGATCCCTCTTGGAGCTTAATAGATATGCAGTTAAGATGGATCCATGCCAGTTGACACAAACAAAAACTCATTATAAATTAAATGACCCTCAAAAAAGGGCCGAGGAATATAGTTGGCCATCCATTTACTGCTCAGCATTTCAAGTCACAATCAATGTTTACAACCATGAGTACCATGAGTTCAAACATACCATATGAATGCCTTGCACTTATTTAAATCAAATGCTGAAAATGTTATGCTTTTAACCTAAACAGATAAAATCCCAAAGAAAATCAATAAAGGAGAAAAAGGACTTAGACATTTACTTGCTTTAAGATCTGCGGTTCATTCGTGGCTCCAATCATCCGAGACATTTCCTGTGAAAACGAAATAGCAAAATAAGAGTAAGAAAATGATTGTCATTTGCTTTTCTACCCTTTTAGGGAGGAGATGCCCTAGGCACTCTTTATGTTGCTATCATTACTTGTATTGTTAAGTCCCATTGGTATTTTGGTCAGTGGATCTTAATATTTCATTTCAATGTTTTAAGAATTTTTTATAAGAAACCCACTAGCACTAAATCCTAAGCACCAGCAATCTGTAAGAGTTCACAATAGCAGATAGATTTAACCAAGCATAAGTTACAACTACAGTTAATCCCTCTTCATGATATTTACATTATTAGTGATGACCATATCAGCAGAAATATATGAAAGGAATTAGCTGAAATACACTTTAACAGGTATAGATATCAAATTAGAGGAAAAATAAAAATGATAGCATAGTGCTTCTGACAATAGACAACAAGTACAACAGGTATATTGTCTCTAATTACTTGATAACTGTGTACAACAAAGGTGAACTACTGAACATACTGTTCTGTAGACCGGGGTCCAGAACAAAGAACCTTGAATGGAAATAGCTCAAGAAGACTTTCGTTGTACGAGGAGCATCTCTTTTGGCCACACTATTGGCATACTGCTTAATTCATTGTGCAATATGCAAAATGCTAAAAATAGATTTTGGAAGGGTGTTTAAACTTTAAAGCAATGAGAGAAAGGTATTTGCAAACCCAAACTCTCAATAGCCTGTAAAACACCAAAACTGCACATCATTAATCAAGACAGAAGTTGAACTAGGCTTCAAAACATTTTCTATCCATCACTAGAGTTTCGTGAACATCAGGATGGACAAAAAAATTACAAATTAACAGTAAACCAGATGCAAAAGAAATCATTTTAACCTTGACATTCACAGGACCAAATATAGCCTATATGACTCATACATCACTTGTCACAGGTCAAAATACAATCATCTGAAACCTACATATTCTTATCAAATGAAACAGGCATTCTGAAACTCAACCATGTAATTGACTTAGTAAAATAGACAAGAAATGAAGTACAGGAAGCACCACAAACCTCAATCTTGTGGACAAGAACATATAATGTTTGGGAAAGCACAGTACCCGTGTTTGACGGTAAATCTGCCTGTAAAACAAGAATATAAGTTGGGAACTGTTGTGCCTAGAACCCAACCTTACAGACAAATCTTTATAGAAAAACAAAATGCATTATCTTAGCAATTACCAATGTTGCCTGCCTGCCTGAATCTTCATGAGATAGGACTCTATCATTGCTTCTTAATGCCCTGTCAATGCCCACATGATATACATCATTAGGAACGGATCCTGCGGCAGAATAAGGCACTGCTGTTTGAGTGATTTCCAATAGACCTTCATTTGCCTGTCTGAAGTTGCTCAAATGGTTTGGTCTTGCCTCAGCTTCCAATTGTTGAGCAGAAGCTAAGGCTGTTGTTCTTGGTGGTAGATTGTCCATGTTTCCGCTCTCAGTAACAGGATCATTTACAATTTCTGCTTCCCCGAGACTTTGAGATATATCAACGCAATTTTCCAAAATTTGAGTGGCTGCATCCCTCTCGCTTATAACCCACTGTGAACAACTAACACAATACATCCTTCTTTCTCTGCACAGAATAAAAACAAGCAAACCCACATATCTCATAAAAAAAGAAATCTCTTTCTAAAAGAGAACTTAAAACAGATTGGATCACATTTTAAGATTTTTTCGATGTAATGAATATGATACCCTAAGTGATTTTACACCAGTATATCTGTATATATTAAAAAAGCATGCCACAGAAAGAACTTGTAGATAATATAAGTTCGAGTAAAGAACGTCTATCAGTAACCCTAACACAATGTCAAGTTGTTACAGCCTATGCACTGCACCAGATAAACAGAACAACTTGACTAGAGGAAGCTGCATTTAACTCTTGTTCATAGATTTTCTAATCTACAAGGATGATAATGAAAGATGAAAAATTAGAATAAGAATGGACAAGACATTCTAATGTTCATAAGTATGACATTTTCTAATATGGATTATAAATATGCTAGACTCCTCTAGCTTCAACCCAATCAAAGACAGTAGGTAGTTCAGAAATGACAAAGAACCAAAGTTTGCTAATGAATACATGGGGTGCGGACCATCAAATTTGGATTAATGGATCAATCCATCAAAAAGGTGTGCATGCCTAATTTGAAGATTACAAAAGGGCCAAACATGATGTTAAACAGCAATATAGAACAAAAATGTGTTGAATTTTGGCAAAAGAGGCACACCAAAATGAAGGGCCATTCAAGCCTATATCATGAGTATGATGGCAGTGACGAATGAGTCAAAAGACTCGAGAGCATAATGCATTAACAACACCGGCATGGCTAAATTAAAGGGGTGAGGGAGTGCCGAGAATAAGACAATAAAAAAGTCTAAAATACCATAACCTACATGCAACAGAGAGATTACATAAACTGGGATAAGACAAAATCCCAAGATTGACAAATGGGCCAACCACTGTAAACTACTAAGCCCTTGAGGCTTGTATACAGATCGCATTCACGTGCATCTAGCAGAGGCACGTTATCAAAAATAAGTTTTTCCCAATAAGCTGAGACCTCACTCAAATCAAGTGTCTAATGAAAGTAAGGATGCCTCCAATTGAGTGCCTCCCAAATGAACATTGCTTTGTAGTCAAGGGTATATGTGGTTGTAGTATCTAGTCAAAAAGATACTTGCAAATTTTTGATGATTTCTCAAACCTAGAATATCTGCCGCAATGGTACAGACATTCCCACCCTTAAAATCTATACAACTCTATTCATGAGGATTCTTCAGAGCAACAGAGAATTTCATAGTTGTAATGGCACTGAATTCCAGCTTCTCAATAGCAAAGTCCAGCAACATTTGTGGAAACTATGAAATTGCCACAACAGTGCAAGTTCTACAACATTGTGAACACCTGAGCTTGTTTGACCACTCTCCAAAAGTAATGAATCCACATAAACTTGACAACATTGTTTGTTGAATGGTACCATTGATGCTACTCCTCCAAACAGGAGCCCTAACCAGACAAGCACAAGTATATGCCCAGTGCCAATAGTCAATACAGCTAACTTCAAAATGAAGCCACCCTAAGAATTATGTTCAATTTACTATATTATACATTCAATTAAATTAAGTTGTTATGATAAATGAAGTCCATCTGCATAAGAACATCTTGATTTTACATTCTCACCAGACTGCGAAAGACAAATTGGTCAAAAGTAATTGGGTCTCATAACATCTCAACATGGTCACTGCAGCCCACTTGATTAAACCCTTTAGTCGAAAAAACCAGAGATTACCAGTTCAAGTCACCTTGAGAGCTGAAAATCTAAATTCTAATTTATCAAACTTTTTAAGTTTCTCCTCTTTATTTCAGCAGTTGGTTACACGTTCTGTTACATATGAACATAGACTCATGCGGCAAAGGATCTGGAGGAACAAAAATTCAAAAACATTGTAATTTTGACAAATATTCATCATTTCTCCATCTACCTGTTATCACATATATAGTAGTCGGGCTACCATATACTATTTTTCAGATTTCAGTACACTATTTCATCCAGTTCCCCTACATATGAGATGTTGAGAAAACTTGAGAGGAGTATCTATGATGGATCACTATTTGATGATGGACTAGTACTTTCCCGTGCCATGACTAAATCTCAGGACACTCAGATCTGAGGACCAATGTAGCCATTTAGCCATTTACAAAGCAATTAGTATTGCCCAGAATTGCAGCAGCAGTTTCTCAGTGGACATATGTTGGTTCAGATTGGTTATTTACATGTATATGACTCAGCAGATATTATCTTGTGTTATGGTTATTATTGCTTTTATACTCATTCTTGTGACATGTTTTAGCATCTAGTGTCATGATCTGGCGGTCATATAAATATGTGGACCTGGTTGTATTGATATTATGTATGTATGTCCCTACTTAGACCCAAGAAGTTCTTGACCCATACTCATTGGTTTTACCCTCCTTAGGGAGAATAGAGGTGATCATTCCCACCATACTTTGGCTTGCTAGTGTTGGTTTCATCGTTCACTATCTCCACTCATCCATTACCTTCCAGTTATGTTTCTAACCCGACCTACTACTTGACTTGTCGCATGGAGGACCTTTCCTCACTATAGCCTCTTTGTTGGATAAGCTTCCCTGTTTATTTGTGTCTCGGCTCTGAGTTGCCTAGGTTGTGTTGGCTAAACCTGAAACAAATAGCGCTGCCATCAATACAATGTATATAGAAATGAAATGAATATCTTGTGAAAAGCCCATTCATGAAAAGAAGTGTTTTTGAACATACATGAATGCAAGACAAGCCTAATGAAATTGGCTTTGAAGTGTAAATGTGAAATGTGAAATGTAAAACCCATGTAACAAGTGTTTTTAAACACGCATGGAGCATGAAGCCTTAATAAATAAAAATCCATGTAACAAATGCATGGATCAAGGCTATGGAAACTCGAAGGCCCAAAAAGCAATGGTTCTTAAAAAAGTTGTAACTTGTATCTAAAGATTGCTGGCCTCACTTGTATTTGATTTGGATTGTGAGCATTTGTCAAGGTGAATAAGAACCTCTAAACGTAACTTACCCATTTGTGAGACATTGACATCCCCTATGTTATTGATTGTCCGGCATATGCTAGAGTGAGTATCCCCTTTCCATATCCAAAGTGTCATAGTGTCAAGTCGGTAGTCATCATTTAGCCTAGCCTTTTGATTTTTAGCCTTCACCCTTCACTAGCAAATTGATTACAACTATGAAGTGAGTATGGTCTTGAAAGTCTGGTCTGAATAATTAATAATTAACAAAACTCTATATATTTGGTTGATAGATCGCCAGTGAAATGATTACTACTTGTTATAATTGTTACTTGAATGATTTGTAGAGCATGTCCTAACCTGTAAACACTTGCAGCAGATTGATGTTAGCCTGGGTCATATCATAGATTATTTGATCGTTTACAGATTATTATTATTTTATCTGTCTGGACATATTAGATATTGTACATGATCATGCAGAGATCTATAGGGTGTATGAGTATACACCTTAGATGGATTTGGGCTCCCTAAGTCCAATGAGACAGTTTATTTTCAGTTTCGGGCAGTCACAGTGATGATTTGTCTTAGTATACCATTCTGGTGCAGTTTTGCCATGCTAAGTGGCCTGTCATAGCAGAAAGATGATTTGATGGGTTCACCTAGGGCGCTATATGAGGAGGGGGTGGTCCAGCCACTTGTTTTTACCATTAAACCCCCCTCCCAGAGAGCCCGATGGGCTCAGTTGGACAACGCATGCACTCCAGGAGGCAATTTTGGTAGGTTCACATTTCTCGAGGCAGATTAAAAATGATAAAAATGGCTACTGAAGAATTCGATTTGGGCTACTGAGGCAAGGAAATGGCATGGGGATGAGTTTTGATGATGAGTGTGATGTCTTCCACCCCTTCTCCAGTAGTTTCAACATTCAGATGGACCCACACCCATCTCTCCGGCATATTTTATGATTTTTTGGAGCTTTTGGAGGCTCACGATTTTCCCAAAGAGGCACTATTTTGCACTTAAAATTATATTTTATTTATATTGTGCCATGGGGACACACTAGGGGTGTTATTCAATACCCCCTGGACCCACCATGAGCTTTATTCATTTTTATTTTATCATGTTGAGTGGGATCCCCTCTTCTAGGGCGATTTGGTCCATTGATATATTATATTATTGTATTGATCCATGTACTTTATGTTGAGCTCATCTCAACTGTTGATTAGAACATTTTGATATTTTAATCTTAGCCATCCATTTGAAAGATGGTTAGGATTTTGGTATCTCTCATTCCTATTTAAAGTAGAGAGCTTCTCATTGAACTAATGCTTGAGTGGAGTGTCTGGATGCTTTGTAAAGACCTCCCTCTCGAACTCCGATCAATTCAGCTGAACTTAACTCCTCATTCTTTTCCCATAGTAGAACCTTCCTATCCATGAAGATAACTTTGTAGCCTTTATCTTCTAAGCCAACAACTGAGAGGAGGTTCTTATTCAAGCTAGGAACATATAGTTGTCTTCGATGTGCAAAACCGTCCCCGAGTCAAGTTGAAGTGAAGTTGAGCCAACTCCTTCGATTTTGTAGGTGGTGTCATCCCCAAGTTCTACTTGATTAGCGAATTTCTTCATCTTGTAGCTTGTAAGAGCTTCACGAAATCCCGGCATATGTCTTGAAGCTCCATTATCCACTAACCAGAGTTAGCACTATTGGTGATGGATCCTGAGAGAGCAGAGATCAAGTAGTAATCTCTTCTAGATTCTTCTTCTTTGGAAGACTTGGCACTCTTCTTCTTCTTTGGTTCTTCTTCCTCTGTTGTAGATGCTTGGAATCTTCTTTTGAAACTTCTCTTTGGCTACCTACAGTCCCTGGCATAATGTCCCATCTTATGACAATTGAAACATTCTATATTTGATGCATCTGGTTGCTTACCTTGTGGCTTCTTTTCTTTCTTCTTCGGAGGGAAGGACTTCTTGAACTTCCTTGTTTTGCCTATAAGGGCAAGGTTCCCTTCCTTAGCACCATTAGATCTGCTTTGGATTCTTCCTTCTTCTTCCAAACAGTCATGCCAAAGTCTATCAAATTTTGGCCGAGTTTCACGTCCACTTACAATTGCCAGAAAGGTTTCCCAAGAACTGGGAAGACCATCGAATACAGTCTGTAAAAGATCATCATCATCTACTGGAACACCAATGGTAGAAAGTCGATCTCTTATCGGAGCAATTTTTGTGAAGAAAGGGGCCACTCCTTCATCTTTTTGCATCTTCAATGTACGAAGTCTCTTCTTCAGTACTCTCTTTTGGCTGGGTGCTTTCTTCTTGTATAGATTTGTCAAGGTGTCAAAGCATTCTTTGGCAGTCTTCAGTGGTGTTATGGCAGACATCAAGGTCTCCTTGACTGAGTCATATATGATTATTCTTGCCTTGGCTTGCTTCTTCTTGAAATCTATCCTTACTGCATTACATGTGGGTTGATCCATAGCATTGATGACCAAGTCATCAAGGTCGTTTTCTTCCAAGGTGGCCATAAGCCTTGTTTTCCATGAGTTGTAGTTGGATGACCCTTCAAGTCTTTCCTCGAAGGTGTTGGAAGCCATCTTTGATCAACAAGTCTGCAAGTGTCCCAAGTGTCCCAAGGTCTATGGAGGCCACAGTGGTCTACTCAAACACTGTAAACTTCACATGCAAAGCTCTGATACCATGTTGAAATTTGACATGTGTATGATCATTTTAAATTTTGCAGACTATTAGAGAGATAGTACTTGAGATGTTAACAGCAATAGAACAAATGCAGTAGTAAAACAAGCATCCACACAATTGAACACAAGATTCTTCACGGGGAAACCTTTTAAGGACAAAAACCTCAAAGCATTAATAATTCATCCTTTGAATGAGATGACTGAGTTTGTACATGAGCAGAGATCACTTTGTTCCCAGAACTCTGAGATGAATGTAGATAAACAATTTCCAAGCAAGCTTTTACAAATTGTGTTCTTTCAATCTGAGAAATCCCTAATGAGCTTACTGTTCACTACTACGATCAATGACTTGGTTGCCACGTGGACTGTACCTGCTGATGTACCTGCTGCCACCTCATGGATGCATGTTGTTGCCTTTCACCACCCCACCGAAGTCTACTGCTGTAGTATATCAGCCCTAATAGGGCTCCGAAGCAAGGGAGCACAGCCCTAGTAGGGCTCGGGGTGTTGTAGTGTATGTAGGGAAGCTAGGGTGCAAGTATAGAAGACCCTAGTTACCTCACCACCCTCTACTGCTACCTCCACCGTGAGTTGCAGTAGCTCTGCTACTACGGCTCCTCACCACCGAGAATACCCTCCACCGTGACTGAGAAATGTCGTGAAGGAAGAAGCCCTAGGCTAAGAGCTGCCACATTGAAGAAAAAAAAGAGAAAGATAACCAGCCACCGAATTTTTCCTTAGTCAACCAGCTACGATGAAGTAGAAGATCTCAGTCAACGAATTGTTTTGGAGCAGTCAAAAATTCTTGGATGATGACAAAAGAGTTGAAGTGCTTCTATATTTATATTCCATCAAACATAACATGTTTCCATGTAATTAGGAAGTTGAGATTAGGGTTTCCATTCTTTTTCGTCTTTGACCCTTGACTTTTAATGTTTTGTGGTTCAATAGCCTTTTGGTGTTTGTCTTTGTGCCACTTGGTCCTTCATTTGATGGCCACGTGGACCAAGACAAGGGTTTCATGGTCCTTCAAGTGTTTTTGTGACCACGACAAGTTATCTCAAGAGTTCTTCGGAGTCCCCATGATTCATTCATGCCCACTCAAAGTACATCTTCATAAATAAGGAGGATTATTAAATGCTTTATCTTGATCTCCTCGTTGCCACCAAGATCAAGTGCTAGGTCTCTCAACCAGGGGTAGCTAATCCCTGGGAAGGTCTCATAGCCCATAGATCAAGGAGAGGAGTGCATCACTTGCCCAGACCCAGTCTAGGGCTTATGGTGATGACCTGATAACTGACCAGGTGCCTCAGCCTCAGGCTACACCATATGACTCAATGCCACTTACTTGGTAACTGACCAAGCGCCTCCATTCTCTTAGAGAATGGCCCTTAGCCCCAGGCTGAGGTCCTAGCCCCGGACTAGGTTAAATTCCTAGTAGGTAACCGGGTGCCTCCATTCTCCCAAAGAATGGCCCTCAGCCCGAGGTTGAGACCCCAATCCCAGACTGGATTAATTTCCTGGTAACTATCCAAGTGCCTCCATTCTCCCAGAGAATGGCCCGAGGCCAAGGCCCCAATCCCAGACTAGATTAATTTCCTGGTAACTAACCAGGTGCCTCCATTCTCCCAGAGAATGGCCCTCAGCCCCGAGTTGAGGCCCCAGCCCCACACTGGGTTAATTTCCTGGTAACTGACCAGGTGCCTCCATTCTCCTAGAGAATGGATCTCGATGCTGCTTAGGAAAAATCAACACTTATTAAGGCTTACGTGGTCAAGTTTAACACGCCACTTAGGATAAGTTATTACCTATCATAAGTCCCCCAATCTTCATAGTCTATAAAAGAAGGGTAGGACAGATCGACTTAGCAAGTCTATGTGAGGTGAAGAGTTAGTGTTTTATTAGTGTGTTGCTGTGAGAACAAGTATTTGTAGCCAGTGCTAGATGTTGTTGTGATATCCTTCAGTAATGGACTAATGCAATATCCTTTTGGAGCCTGTGCTTAATGCCCTGAATTTCCAGATTGCAGATTCATGTAGAATTGTTCCTATTTATCTGGTTTTTTAAATTAGCTCATAAAGTACAGAATTCTTCTGTAGAGGCAGATCTGAAGTTTTGATAGGTGGTTCCTAGATTTCCAATTTGTAGCAGTAGGTTCAAGGTTGTAATTGTTTGAGTGCAGTTCTAACCCATTAGTTAAAAATTAACCTGGTATCAAAGAGGAAAATCTGAAATCTTTCAGGGTATCAGTTGATGGAAAGGGCTATTTCCTGTGAAAGGGAGTTGTCAAAGGATTTCAGCAGGTGTGATGCCCAAGCTTCAGTGATCAAAGTCAGGTCATGCCTGTGAGAGGCACAGGGACTATGATAACTTGTAGGATGAAGATGCCAGCACCTTCCAGTGATTGGAAGGTTGATTTTAGCAAGTCTATGTGAGGTGAAGAGTTAGTGTTTTATTAGTGTGTTGCTGTGAGAACAAGTATTTGTAGCCAGTGTGCTAGCTGTTGTTGTGATATCCTTCAGTAATGGACTAATGCAATATCCTTTTGGAGCCTGTGCTTAATGCCCTGAATTTCCAGATTGCAGATTCAAGTAGAATTGTTCCTATTTATCTGTTTTTTTAAATTAGCTCATAAAGTGTAGAATTCTTCTGTAGAGGCAGATCTGAAGTTTTGATAGGTGGTTCCTAGATTTCCAATTTGTAGCAGTAGGTTCAAGGTTGTAATTGTTTGAGTGCAGTTCTAACCCAT
>LPNX010612699.1:469899-513896 GCA_001517045.1 Pseudotsuga menziesii
AGAGTCCCCACAGTTGTGGGGCACTAGGGTTATTAGACTCTCCTAGAGAAGTCGACCCTAGGTGAGTTAATGTAAGTCGGGTCATTAGTACCCCAGTTGTGGTTACTCGAGCCTACATAACAGAGTTAAAGGTTATGTGAACGAAAGAATATAAATAGAGAATGAGACTCTCTATTTATGACACACACACACACTCACTCATTGGGGCGCATGAGTGAGAGAGAAGAAGCTGGGATCAGAGAGAGAGACTACTGCTGTCGGGAGATCATATTTATGTTTTCGGGTTTTACTTTTGGTGTTGATTCTATCTCTGAGGAAGTTGCAGGGTTTTCTCCTTTATGGTTTCCCTGAGGAAAATTCTTTGTGTCTCTTGTCTCTTGTGTTTATTACTATGCATGTTATTCTCTCAGTTAAAGATCCTAAGATAATTCTAGCTTGAATTATAAAAATCTAACATATTACGTCCAAGGATAACTTGAAAGCTTCGCTAGGACTGATTACATCCAAGGACAACCTACAAGACTGATTACGTCACCAATACAACCTGTATCTCCGACTACGCTAGAACTCATCACTCCCTCTTTCGAGCGGTCTCATTCTGGATCAAACCAAGTCTTTCTCTGAAGTACTCGAACTTCACTCTGGCTAGAGGCTTGGTCAATACATCAGCTATTTGCTCGTCTGTTGCCACATACTGGAGCTTCACTGCTCCTCTCTGCATCATACAAAAATGCAAGTCAAATCAAACAAATTAGATAGTAGCTTTCGAAGCCATACTACCTCACAACTAGCCAAGCAATCAGTAACATATTATGCCTTAGTTGTACTCAGCGCCACGCAGGACTTCTTCCTGCTAAACCAAGAGATCATCCCGAATCTCAAACTGAAGAAGCAACCTGAAGTGCTCTTTCTATCAGTGGCGTTGCCTGCCTAATTTGAATCAACGTAACCGTACACATTAATATTCTGATTCATATCATACTTGAGCCCATACTCAACTATACCCTTCAAGTACCTCAATACATGCTTTGCAGCAACCATGTGAGCATGTCTCTGATCCATCAGGAACTAGCTCAATGTGTTCACAGCAAAGCATATGTCTAATCTCGTATTCGTCGGGCACATCAATGAACCAATCATTTGACGATACATCGTGGCATCAATCGACTCTGATGAAGCATCACACAATAGCTTCAAGTTCAATGCCATAGGTGTGGTCATTGCCTTGCGGTCCAGCATTCCAAATCTCTTCAAAATCTCCACTGCATACTTTCCTTAACCAAGGAAAATCCCATCTGCATTCTACCACACCTCCATGCCTAAGAAGTATTGCATCATCCCTAGATCTTTCATCTCAAACTCAGTAGCAAGTCTCCTCTTTACATCTTCAATAAGTTCGTCCTCTCCTGTCATGGATAGGTCATCGACATATAGCAAGAGCATCACTGGTCTTCCACCTTCAACCTTGAAGTAAAGGTTGGAAATCGCTTTACTCATGGTAAATCCTAAGTCCATCAAAAAGTTGTCCATCCTATCGGACCATGTCGAACTCGAAGACCTATTGTAGTCACTCCCTCTATAGGGAGCATCATCCTCCCTCTGCATTTTGTACTCTATGTATCGAAACATTCTGCATTGGAGTGACAACTAGCTTCCTCTGCTATTGATCTTCTATGTATCCATCTAAGGTCACTGGATACCAAGATCTTCTATCTTGAACTTTGTTAAAAAGTTCCTCTTGCAACCATATGTGAGATTGTCGTCCTCTATAGGCTTTCATCTTCAACTTTGTAGCAAAGGTTAAGATCTTTATCACTCTAGGTGATCTTCAAGCTCCTCATGTAATTGTATGTGATATCCCATGGGTGCCCTCTAAGCTCATACAAACCCTTCTACACACATGTGGTTCTCTGCTCGATATACACTTCTACTTTATTGGGGAAGTGTGTCTAGTCAACGGAGTATGCCATAGTCTACTCCCTCTTTACAAACCTTGCTTTGTATCCCTCAATGTTGCCATCTGTTGCATGCTTGATCTTGTAGATCCACATGGAAGACACTACGAACTTCCCTTTAGATCTCGGAACCGCATCCTAGACATCATTCTTCTTGATCAACTGGTACTCTTTGATCATAGTCTCCTTCCATTTCTTCTTGGCTACTTCTTCATAGCTGGAAGGATCTGCATCAACGATGTCACTCAAAAGTGCCACATAACTGGAGTGTGTCCGAGGCCTCTTACTTTCTTTGGAACCCTCGTCATACTTTTCTTCATCTTGGATGATTTCTCATGCCCAAGATGGTTTCTCGTGCCCAAGATGGTCTTGATCTCTCGATGTAGATCTACAATTCTCTTTAGGTCATTCATGATTCTTTATATTCTTTTGAAGCTCTTTCTTTTGCCACGTTGTCTCTGACCGAGGGAGCTTCAGGTTCTTCTTCTGAGCTGTCATCACTTGTTCTTCAGAATGATCTATTCTACAAGTCAAGTTCAGCTACATGATTAGAATCATTTCATTATTTCCAAAACATATTAATCTAATGCATCAAGATATATGTCACATAGTCATGCAACTATCTTAGCCAATGCTACAACATTCATCCATGTCCCATATACATACGGTAACTTTCTAGATGCCTTCCATCTCTCCCAATAATGTCATCACAGAGGTTTCATTCTAGATAAGTAGCAATGGAATGTTAACTTTCTAGATGCCTTCCATCTCTCCCAATTATGTCATCACAGAGGTTTCATTCTAGATAAGTAGCAATGGAATGTTGTACATCACCATAGGCTACTTACCCATCACATGTAAGTCAGTAGTATAAGTGCAAACACTCAGACATGTATAATACATCAACTGAATATAAACATGTGCATAACCAAACAATATCATTTAAGTTAGTAGATATACAAGAAATGACAATTGAACACTCTTTGTTTGTTTAGTGGGTACTCCCTCTTGATCCTTATGCCCTTGCAAGAATAATTGGAGTCTTTGACAGTGTGTTCTACTTCTTCATTCACAACTACATTCCTTCTTAACCGAGTACTGAGATGGAGGAGAGTATGATCTTCATCTTCACTAGTAGAATTCATATTCCTCATCACTTGAGGAATCTTCCTTTTCTTCTTTGACTTCTTGTTGAAGCAGCCTCTATTTATGGGACAGTCTCTGGAGTAGTGTCCCTTCTCATCATAAGTGTAGCATCTAATATTGGAAGGATCTCTTTTGAATTCCTTTTGTCTCCTGTTGTGATGATGGTCATCCTTCTTTCTATGATTTCTTTTGGTGTGAATTATGAGAGCTTGATCTTCAATTGCTCTCATCTTCTCCTCTCTTGTTATGAGTCGAACTTCTTCTTGTGTGCATTCTTCCCATAGTCTGTTGAAGAAGATCAACTTCCTTCTTGCATGTATTCCTTAAATGAATGAATACCATGATCTTGGGAGGCCATTCAAGGTGGTCATAACAAATTCTCTTCGACTACTTCAAGTTATTCCTTAATTTGAGCAACCCTTGTGAAGTACAACTGCATGGTCTCTGAGTTTTGTATATTCACATTCTTCAACTGGTTCCTCGATGTCATCTTTTGATTGATGTTTTCTCCTTCGAACAACTTCGTCTAAGCATCAAACACTTATTTTGGTGTCTTAAAGGATGACACATGTGGAATGAGATGATCCTTAATAGAATCTGCAATGATTCTCTTGGCCTTAACCAAGTTCTTCTTATGAGTAGCCTGAGCCTCATCTTCCTCTGACTCTGGAACTTTCTTACTGATATACTGATCCAACTCATTTTCTTCAAGGATCAGGGAGATCCTATACTTCCATGGTCGAAAGTTGTCATCTCAACCAAGCTTATTATCAAGTCGGGTGTGATGAGTCATTTTGAAATGAGAACCTCAAATGGAAATAGCAAAGATTTAGATCTTGCCAATTTGAGGTGTCTGACATGGTTCTGGAGCTAGCTAATCTAGGGTTTGTCAGAGAAACCCTAATTTTCCAAACTTGAATTTCCAACTTCTAATTGGACAGGAAGATGCGCCTCTTCAAGGCAAGTTGTCCAATGTACTCATTTTCTGAAAACTATGGTGGGAAGCCTCTTAAACTTGATGCCTTAGTTTCTTCCCACGGTGTCCCACAATGTCCCGCAGTGAAAAATTGGAATTCCACATAATGAGAAACTTCTTGCATATAAATGTGCGGCCTCCTATAGCGAGTTTGATGGTCTTTCTTTTTCAACTGATCGGTGGAGGGAAGTGCCCGAAACTGGAAGCCCTAGTTTCTTCAATTTTTTCTGCATAATTGCCTGGTCTTGTTTTTGTTGTATCTCCAAAGTTTCTGCTCCTCAAGATCTGAAACTTCGTGGTTAGGTAACCTGTTCTATCTTCTTTCCAACCCCACAAGTTAGAGCGGAATTGGATTCACCAAGTGGGACTTATGTTAAGTTTCTCAATGTGACTTATTTGAGGACTGATCAGCATAACGAACTTGTACGAACTGCCACGTGTCACTATTTCACCTTCAGAGTCTGAAACTTGGAACAAAGAAACTACAGTCCATGCCCTATCTGCAACATCTTGCGAAATTTGATTTGGACCTTCCTAACCCAAGATATAGCAATTCTCCCTAGGTCACATGTTTATGATTGTATTCTGGAGGAGGCTGAAATCCTAATTTGGAGGAATCATATCTCCTAAAGTATAGTGAATCTGTGGCTAAAACTCGCACACAAGTTACAGAAAGATTTCATCTCCTGCATGTATAAGTTTTTAAGTCTTAGCCCTCTCCAATAGTTGCCATTGTAGCAGTATTTCGGCTGCACAGTACCTTCTTTCAAAGTGGCTCTAATACCATGTTAGTTTTTCTAAGTTAATTCACTTAGGATCTTTATCTGAAATAATAACAAACACAACAAGATATCAAAGATACACAAGATGCACAAGACACTGAGATTTTCATCAAGGAAACCATAAAGGAGAAAACCCTGCAAACTTTCTCATAATAGTTCGGTCACAAAGACAAGATAACAAGATGGAATAACCCAAAAACAATATGCCTTCTGCAGCTCTCTCTCTTCATCCTCATTGTCCTCTCTCTCCTAATGCCCACATGAAAGAGTGAATGAGTGTGTGACAAATGAAGAGGGCGCATACCTATTTATATTCTTTCCTTGAGTAACTAACTCAACTAACTAGGTCAGCCAAGTTACCTTTGGGGCCGAGCTACCTAAGAATACTCACAAATATGTTTTTCTTTATGTAACCTGGGGACTATTGCCCCGACTTACAACGAAGGGTTTACTTTAGTGTCCATACAAAATGATGACATCCCGAAAGGAGGGAAACACATCTCCGATGGGGGTACAACAATATACAACTGTGTTGCATGGGTACCCGTATCGGGGGGTCGGGTACACGAACCAGTACCGGGTACTTGGGTACTTCAATGGTACATCCCTAACCGTACCCATTCGTACCCTAATCCAATCTCACGTACCAGGTACTTCATGTATGAAAATAGGGTACTCGCGTGGATTTTGGTATGCTTAACCATGTGTTTGGGTACGCGGCCGATACAGCAATTGGGCAATTTATCTTAGCTCGTTGTTCGGGATGAGTCAACTTGCAAAGTTTGAAGTTCAAAATTTTAAAAATTAAATAATAAAACACTAAAACACATGTTATGTGGGCCCTTGCCCCTTACCTAAACTAGCACAACACTGCATTTCTCACTACTAGTGCACTGTGCTCACTACTCCAGCAATGACGTGACAGAGGACCTTAGTGATGCTAATGACATTGATCCTAAGGCTGCTGATGACATGGATTGAGGAATCCAAATCAACCATCTCTTCATGTTCAATGTTAACTGTTTTGAAGTTTCTTTTTCATGTCTAAAAATGCCTTTAGGCAAATTTGGATGTAGTATGGCAATGAAGTTTGACCTCATGGTGTCATGGACATATAATATTTTATGTTGCTAATTATATTAATATAACTTCAGGCTTCCAGTTGATATCTACTATGAGTCTATGTCATCTAATTGATCAAATTTATTATTTTATGTTTCAAATTTTCAATGCGAATGTTCATATGAATTATTGAATTTAGAAATATCAAATATGCATGTATGATGTAAGTGTGAAATGTTTTATTTTTATAAATTTTAACACACACATAAATACATACATACATACATATATATATCACAATAACAGGACTCGCAAGTCAAACCGGATTAATCGAGAGTTTGACTCGGCTCGGCAGCAGAACGATCCGATTTGGATTGAGGTGATTTAAACTCGGGCTGAATGACTTCAAACCATTTGATGGAAAAAAATACGCGAGTTTTACTCAGCTCCACGAATTCGGGTACCCTATAAATCGCGATTTTTGTCAATTTGAGCTGACAGTTTGGAAAAGGAGCAGGATTATTTTTTTAACCAAAGCAAGCCGCCCCAATACCAATTACCCTCGAATACTTCTTATGTCAATCGTGCATTTGTTGGGCCAATAATGTGTTGATTGATGCCGAAATATAGCGACTTTACTGGGCTGAAACAAAAATTGCGATTTTGGCCCCAGGTTTGGACGTTGATTTGTTCTCGGGTTTGGGATGTTGTGTTTGCCCCTGGTTTGGACACAATTTTTTCCTAATGATAATGATCATGGCAAGTTGTATGGGTGGTTACTTTGAATTTGCAACCGGACTCCGTAAACATTCTTTAAATAAATAAAGTTTACATTCAATTTGAGTAATTAATTACCAAAAAAAATCTTGAATCATTAAATCATTAGTAATTAATTACTGAAAAAAATCCATTAGTAATTAGTCCAACATTTTATTATGAGTAACATTAGTAATTAGTTCAATATTTTATTATGAGTAAAAGAAATATATTATAAATTATTATATTTTTAAATTTATTATAATTATAAGTAAGATGGTATTGGCTAGTAAATGATACATGGTATGTTTTCACTTTTCATCAATTTTTAATATTATTTGGCTTTAATCCAATACTTAAAAGTAAATATCAAATAAATAAATTTAATATGTTTTATATAAAGCCAATAATTAAAATTAATATTAAATTTATATAAATTTAATAAATATATTAATATTAATAAGATGAAGTTAATTTAAATGTATTTAAAAATTAATATCTATCAACCATATTTGTTTAATATGGTTATTTTGGACATCTATATTGATATCTTGCAGTATATGGACATAGTTATTTTGAATATCTATGAAAAAAATGTGCTTTTTAATTCTAAATGTATATATATTTAATTTTTTGGGTTTGCCCAGTTTTTCTCGATTTTTTCTCGATCCGATTCAAACTCTTCGCTCTTTTGCCTTGCCGATTTATTGCTGATTCCGAGTCTGGTAAGTATGATATATATATATATATATATATACAGTACCCCCGACGTACCCAAATACCCCATTTCAAAAAGTGGCGTCCCCGTCCCTGTACCCACGTTTCCTGGCAACTTAGATATACAATAGTACTATACATCAGAATATCTTCCAAAGTTACAATTACAACAACAAAAAATGTTATGTCATATGATTTCACATTCACATTTGATGGAGCATTTGCTGATATTCATTTGAGTTCAAGTTCATAACTTCATGTCATTGTCTATGGCTTCTTATGTTGTGCTTAGTAATAGAATAGTGCGTTATTTTTACATTATAATATTCCATCAAGTGTAATCTTTTCATTTTTAATTTCAAGACAAAAGTTCTATATTTTTTACGATATTATGAGTATTTTTCCATTTGCGTTCTTTGACTTGTCACGAGTCAAATCCAACCTTCGGCGGAAGCGAGTCTTGTGAATCTAGTGGTGACATTGACAATCAAATTTGATCAGTGAGACCAACCTGTAATATATGCGAACCCGAAAATAGCTTAAAATTTTGAAAAGGCGCTTCAAAGCCCTAAATTTAGCTTTTCACATGCATATGAAGCGATATATAGACTCGATATGTCAAACACCTCGAAACTAAGAATCTATCGATGACATAGCCTATTGAGGAGGAGGGTTTCCAGAGAATATAAACCCCCAATCTATCTTATGGAACAAAAATAAAATGATTAGGCGTGTAATGGAATGCGAAAATAATTGACTGGAATCAAGAATGGACCTGCTCCGGACGAGAGGAGTGACACATTGAGGGCAGTGGTCGCTCAAGAGAGCCCATCCTTGTAAAAGTTTCTCTGCAATGGCCGCACTCGAATCATCTGCTCTACTCCTACTCCTGTTACTCCTCTCTACGTTTCCATTACTCAGGAATCCGTTCTCATTAGGCTCTTCCATTGAAATCGCTTTCCCCAGACAACCAATTCGATCAAATGGCATAAGCACGCTACGAAACACTCGACCACGAAAAAAGGACCTCGATGCGCTACGCTAGGGAGCGAATAGAGGGGGGTATATATAGCAGCATTGCTCAGTACATTTTACTTTAGGATAACCCAAACATCATAATCAGTGGTGGTACATTTTATGAGCTATTTAACAATTTTTTATTTTTTAAGTTGCTCAAATTTGGTTGGTATGATTTAGGTTGATATGGAGTTAGATAAAATTCATCATGCTCTACACTAATCTTGGATTATGATAAAGTTATGCTCATGTTTAAATTTGCAAATGTAACAATATCAAGTTATAATGGAAGTTATAACCTTAACATTATTTTAAAGTGTTTGTTCAAATATCCACATATGTTTGGTTGGTATGAATGGAGATCTTGACATTTTACTTGTGGATAGATATCTTTAACCAAAACACCAAACCAAGGTGTGTGTGTGTTTTCTTCCAAGAAGAACCTCATAGAAAAACCTAAGGGATGCTTCCCTACATAGGTGGATAGCATCCCCAATAAACTCGACACTATAAATGTGTCGACACCTAATGCAATGGGATTTGAATCTATCATGTGTTGTCATAAAACTAACCAAATTCCTAATGAACATTGGTGACAACTAGTTGTGCTAACTCGAAGGGATTTTACCAAATTTGAACCTTTGACCTATGGTCTCCCTATTAAAAACATGCCTTAATGTATGTGTGTGCATGTGAGTTGACTTCACGTACATTTTTCATTTTTTTACTATCATATTTGTCGACCTTTGTCACATCAACGTTGTTAAATAACACATCTCTCCCATACTAGGTTATAGAAGCACCTTTCAACGCAATTAGAAGAATTTTTTTAGACCATGATCCTAGCTATCATACAAAACTTGACTTATGAAAACCCCCTTCTTGAATACACCCACCCCACACTTTGAATTTCAATTGATTAGGGAGTGATTCCATTATATCATGTGGTGGAATGATTACAACAACTTCAATAAAATTGCTAGAAAGATTGCTCACAATTGTTTTATATGTTAATCGGTTTCACTTTTACACACCCTGCAACTTCCTATTTGGGTTAGTCATTTTAAGTTTAACCTCAAGCCTCATTTGTTTGTACTACATCACATCCAAATCAAAGTCCCTTAACTCATCGCGAGAATTGAATTCTTTATTCATCTTTCCAATTTCACACATCCATCATGGCATGGTGGTTGTCTTATGTTTCATCGAAACACAATTTCATGGTTCATCTATAATAGTGTGTGATTTACATGTGCAATTGAGATTAAGTAGTTGAAGTGACTCACATTAATTTATCTTTTACGTACGCAAAAATCTTATAACTAAGCAATCAACATTTACCGAGGATGGGGCATTTTTTTAGCTTACTTTTGTTCCATTATGATTTTGTCAAAATATTTTGCAAGGTAGAAATTCAAGGTATGGGGTGGGTGTATTTTAGAAGGGGGGGTCTCATACGTCAAATTTGGTATGATGACTAGGATCATGCTCCAAAAAAATCACCAATGTATATATTACTTTTTGAATGTGAAAATAAATTTATTGCGTCAAGAGTAGTGAGGTGCTCTACAGCCTAGTATGGGGGAGATGTTGTCACTTACGTAATGTAACACTACAAAAAATAAAAAGTAGTTTAAAAAAATAAATTCATGTAGGCTCATAAAATAAAATAAAAATAAAAAATAAAAAACAAAAAAAAAATGAAAAGTAATTAAAAACTCCATGTCGGCTTATAAAATAAATAAATAAAACCAACATAAATCCCCCAAACTTACGTGTAAATTTTTCTAAAATGTAAAAAAGTTAAGATAAACAAAGAAAAATTACACCTCAAGAAATTGAATTCCTCTTGGTGCATGGTAAATCCGAGTTTAAGATGGATTTATGTTAGTTTATGTACTAGCTTATTTAACCTTATTGTAACATCTCCCTCACCCAATCCGACCAATGAGAGGGGACATTAACTAAATTCAAGCTTCCAAATTTTGCCCCATAGCCAACTTATGATTTCAAATTATCTAAAAGATGTGTGCACATGCAAAATAAACATACACATTGGAAATAGACTCTATCCACACACATCTAGCAGGCATATATGAATCCAATCATCACGAGTATCAATTAAAAACATTGCACATTGAAATATAAAAGAATACTTATCTTTTACCAATGCAAATCCAAGCAATTGGTTGTGTAAGAAAGGTTTTCCACCCAATCGTAGGCACGTTGTCCAACATATACTCTTTCTACTAAGAGGCCACCCCCAAGCTAGGTTATGAGGCCACGCAAAGGAAACACCTACAAGATTCTCTCTCCCAGCCCAAAACTCATTATGCACTCTATGCTTAGCCAAATGTTCATATAGAGCTCTACAGGGATCTCACTCAACCCTCATTTCTTTGGATCCCACGATACCTTCCCCACACAACACCCTTCTTGGCTTAAGCATCCCCTTCATCGATCCATGGTTCTCTTGGGCAATCCATCTTGCTAAGTGCTTCTAGTGTGTGCATAAAAGGAGGCCAACCTGGTGTCTATTGTTGGAGAACCACCTGTATCCTTAATTCATGGCTTCTCAAGCGTTTATGAGCAGTAAAAATCTACAAGTAAGGGTTCCTAGCTTTCCCAACCTCTCTTCTCACCTACAACAACCTATTTTTCCTTCCAAATATATAGCTCTATCCCTATATTCGAATTTTCTAGGTTACACACAGTCCAGTGGTGGTCTGGAACAACAATGGAGATCTCTATGTAGTATATATCTGTGTGAGAGAGAATGCGAGTTGACTCCAAGGAATAGGTGATAATGGTGAAAAGACAGATGACATGGCTTATAACCATAGAACAAAGTACTCCTGGCAGCAACAAATTGACTTTTGACATATGGAAGAACTAACATAAAAGTGCACTCAACCCCATACTTCAATAACTGCATGAGATGATCTTCCATGATTGATCTTTTGGGAGAGTGACTGGTTGACGAGTTGGGTCGTTTGCAAGAGATCGGTTGCATAGGGTTTCATGCAGGTCGTAGTCATGGGCTGGGGCAGGCCGTTTTCAGTTGGGCAACCCTTGTCCCTGTGCTCTCCAGGCTGGCTCCATGGCTTCTCATCCACCAGATCCTCCTCCGGACGAACCTCGAAGTAACCTAGATCTATCCTTTCAAGCCTTGGTTGTAGCCACCCCAATTTCTACAAGGCTAACGCCAATCTCAAACTTTGTGAAACGAGTAGCAGTGTCAAGAGTTCAAATCATGTCGGAAGCTTCACGAATGAAAGCTTTAGCTATGAGTGAGCGAGGTTTAATTGGGAAGTTCTCAGGGATCTAGCCATCTCTGAAATCCATGGAGATCTGGATCTCCAAAAACTGGATGCCTCTCATCACCGGGGGCTTGCATCACTGTTTTTGCGGCAAGGGTTTTTACACTTTCCTATTTGAAAACAAAGAATATAAAGATCTTATTTTCCAAAGTGGCCCTTATTTTATGGGCCCCAGAGGTCTATATCTCAACCGATGAACACTTTCTTTTGATCCAGAAAAGGATGTCCCTTCAGCAGTGTCGGTCTGGGTTCGGTTACCTCATTTACCTCTTCCACTGCTAGAATGATGAATCCTACAGTCAATCAGGGATTCATTAGGAAGATACATAGACAAAGCCGAGCCAAAAGGTCCTCTATCCGCCTATGCCGGGATCTGTGTAGAGGTAGACTTAGAAAAAGGACTACCATAAGGAGTTAATATGTTCATGAACGGATGGGAATTCTATCAAAAGGTAAACTATGAGCAACTCCCATTCAAATGCAAGAAATGTCACAAATACGAACACTTCATAAAGGACTGCCCTAAGTCTTCACAGGAAGAAGCTGAAAAAAAATCCAGAAGAAGGCTGGCAACAAGAAAAGAGGAAAAAAAAACAATGCCTACCTCTTCTAGTAACCTCGGAAAAGGGTAGGAAAAAACTCAGGAGCAGCCTGCAAAAGGCACAGGAACTCTCACCAACAATCAATTTGATGCCCTCCAAGTCGAAGAAGGGGAAATACCAGATCTAGAAGCCCAGAACAAGGAAGATAGAATAGAAGGTAGCAGGACTCAATCCTCGATTTCCATCTCCCCAACACTGGTAGAAGAGGTATATAAAAAGGCTTCTAATAGATCGACCTCCCCTGGTGGGAACTGGGCAGAGATGGTGGCAACAAATGAAGAGAACATGGGGAAAAATTATGAAAGATTGCCATCCCCTGGGGGAACATGGGAAGAAATGGTTAAGCAAAGCAGGATCAACCCAAAGCTGGCATCTCCAAGTTAATCATCATCTTAAGAAACCTAGGAAACAACAGGGCTAGGGGCATCCCAAGCCACAAGAGGAAGAAAATATCAAAAGCAATAGCGAGAGCAAGAGGTGGGAAGAGAAATAGAACTAGGAAGGCAACTCAACATAGAAGATACGAGACTGCTTCAGAATGTCAAAGCTTCTGGAGCTAGAGACTTCAGACCCCGAGCAAGGTCTCATGCAACCAAGAAATAATGAAACTGGTCTCTTGGAACAACAAAGGCCTGGGAAGATCAATCAAGGTAGAAGCTTTGAAAAACATTATAAATACTGAGAAACTAGACATTTTGCTCATCCAAGAGACAAAGATGCCAAAAGATGAGGTTATGAACAGGTCATTTGTCTTTTGGAAATACAGTGCTAGGAAGGCCATTGGTTCTAGAGGCGCTTCAGGTGGAATAGCAACATTTAGCAGAGCAGATAAATTCAACATAAAATCAGTAAAAGAAAACACGTATTGGCTATTAGTAGAAGTGCAATATAAAAGCAATCTGGAAAGGATTTACATTTGCAATGTTATTGGGCCTACCCATTACAGAGAAAAAATGGACTTTTGGGACTCTTTACTCTCTTTGAAGACAGATCTACAGGGGAAAGATGTTATCATAGTTGGAGACTTCAACATAACAAAATCAAGCCTTGGAAAAAGAGGAGGCTCTATCATCAGAGATCCTTTCGAGGAAAAGCTAGAAGATCTGATGGCAGAACTTGATCTACTAGACCCTATGCCCAAAAATGGGAAATACACATGGAGCAACAAGCGATCTGGATTGGGACACATCGCTGCAAGATTAGATCGGTTTTTGGTAAGTACAACCTTCATTCATAAATATTTTCTTCCTTCTACACATATTATTTCTTCAACTACTTCTAATCATAAGCCCATCTCCCTTTCCTTCTCCTTACCTTCAAACCTGGGACCTATTCGCTTCAGGCTCAACCCCCTTTGGCTGAACAATACCAAAACTCTAGACCTAATTCAATCCACTTGGAATTCTTCTTTTTCCGTCTCCCCCAGCTTCGTTTGGGAATCAAATCTTAGGGTTGTTCACTCTTCCTTGAAATACTGAGCAGCTACCTCCTACTCAGAACCTGCCATCGTTAAAAAGAACCTCCAATCAGGTTTGGATGCTCTCCACTCTAAAATGGATGAAGAAGAGATCACTCCTAGAATATTAGCTCAAGAAAAGGCCCTAAACTATGAGATTCTAAAAGCAACCAGACATGAAGAAGAGTATCTGAGAGTTAAATCTAGACAACTTTGGCTAAAAGCAGGAGACAAAAACACAAATTATTTCCATAAACAAACCAAAATCAGATTGAGCTTCAACCTCATAAATGAATTGAAAGACAACACTAACCAAATTTTCTCTAGGCAAGACAATATCAAGAAGTTGTAAATGCATCACTTCAATCAGTTGTATTCTGACAGTAGCGAGACAGATCCTCTATCCCTAACGGACTTGCTATCAGTCATTCATCCTAGCATTTCTAATGAAGAAAACAAGGAGCTAGAAAAACCAATCACAGAAAATGAGATTATTGAAGCAATCTAGACCCTTCATCCAGACAAGTCCCCAGGACCTGACGGCTTCACGATCGGCTTCTATTGAGCTGCTTGAAACATCGTCAAAGAAGATCTCAAAAAAATGCTAAACTAGACCAGGAAAAAAGATAAAATCGGAGGAGCCACAAACTCCACCTTCCTAGCTTTGATTCCAAAAGAAAAAAACCCTCTTTCGATTGAAAGGTTCTGTCCCATTTCCTTATGCAACACCTCCTACAAAATTCTTACCAAAATCTCGGCAACAAGAATGAAAAAAATCATGGCGAAGATTATCTCAGAAACTCAAGGAAGCTTCATCGATGGCAGGAAAATCATGGATAATATAATCATTGTCCAAGAGGCCATTCACTCCAGCGTAGAACGCAAACAACAAGTCATGGCCATTATGCTATACATGGCAAATGCCTTTGATAGGATCAATCACTTCTTTCTTTTTGAGATCATGTAGAAAATGGGATTTTCCAAAAACTTTTGCAGATGGATCAAAGCCTGCATAAGCAGCCCATGGATCACGCCTCTTGTAAATGCTAGGCCTGTTGGTTTCTTTCAAGCCTCTCGAGGACTCTGCTAAGGCTGCCCGCTTTCCCCACTTTTATATCTCAATGTAGTTGAGTCTTTAAGCAAGAAACTTCTGGCCATGCAAAACAATGGAGATCTCAGAGGTCTTAAAATCACTAGAGGAGTAAAAAATGCAAATCATGCTCAATATGTAGATGACACTATTCTTTTAGGTGGAGCCTCCATCATAATTGCTGAAGGATTCAGATAAGTCATTTATACTTTTCTCAAAGCATCAGGTGGGAAAGTGAATATGGATAAAACAAAAATCTATGGTTGGAATTGTCCTGCTAGAACAATGGCCAGGATTGCCAGGATGCTAGGATATAAAGGATGCACATACTGAAACTCATTCAGATATTTAGGAGTCTCTATTTACAAAGGAAAAAAGAAAAAAATAGACTGGAAAGAGCTAGTATAAAAAATTAAAAACAAAATCCAATATTTGGGAGCAATTTGGCTCAACCCGACTGGGAAATTGATCCTTTTAAATGTTATTCTGACATCCTTCCCAATTTTTATTTGCTCCATATCATTAGCTCCCAAATCGATTGCACAGGAGATTGAGAAAGAGTTGAAACACTTTCTCTCGCAGGGTGGAAAACAAAATGGAAGCAAGAAGCTACATCTGGTCAATTGGGAGACGGTCTGCAAGCAGAAAGACAGAGGAGGAGTGGGAATGAAAAATCTAATAGCCATGAACTTAGCGTTGGGAGCCAAAATCATCTGGAACTTGATTTCATGAGGCAGAGCTTGGTGGAAGGAGGCGTTGAGGAAGAAATACCTCATAGGAACTAGAGATAGATGGTTGGACATTATTCCAACTCACCACAACGCGTCTTCAATTTGGAAATTGTGCCAAAATGCAATTTTTGTCATCCAGGATGATCTACGTTGGTCTGCAGGAAATGGAAAAAATATTAGAATTTGGGAGGACAGCGTTGGCAACGTCCAATAGAGTGACAACCTCATGGATCTCAAGCGATGGATGAATTGCCAAAACCTGTCAATGATCAGTGACATCTCGAACTGGCACAACAGTGGTAGATGGGATGGATGGAGACATCTGGAAATGCCAGATCGACTGGAGGAAGACTATACTCTGCTGCAAACGCTCCTCTAAGGATCATTTCCAATCCACGTCAACTTTCCATACTACAGATGCTAGGGAAATTCCGGAGTCTACTCCGTGAAGGCTGGGTACAATTCAGTTCATAATAATAGCAGGAAAGAAGGCATTTGGAAAAAGATTTGGTGCAGTGATGGGCTACCTAAAATAATAAAAAAATTGTTGGCTCTTTACCCATCAAAAAATCCTGACAGCGGAGAACTTAAAAAAGAGAAGAATAGAAGGCTCGTCTGGTTGCATTTTGTGCAAAAGTGCGGAAGAAACACATAACCATCTCTTTCTAGAGTGTCCATTTGCCAATGAGGTATGGTGTTCAGTTCTTAATGAGCTTGAATTTAATATTACTCTCCCTACTAAACTAAAATATTTATTTGCATGTTGGAAAGACTATTACCAATGTACTCTCTTTAAAAAACCAGACTTCTCAAAAGCGTGGATGGCTCTCCCAAAATATGTCTGTTGGAAGATATGGATAGCCATAAACAAAAGTTTATTTGAAAACTTGAATTATCCCCCTGTCAGAGTCTCTTCCGCTGCCAAAGCTTTATGGTTTGAAGCTATTCTTTCCAAAGGATTGCGGCACTTACAGCTTGAGCCATTAAATTCTACCGAAAAAATATGGATGAAAGATCTCCTATGCCCTATCAACCCTGCATCGAAGGATGCTAAAAACCTACCTCTTGAAATTGACAAATTCAAAAAAGCTCAAAAATTTCCAGAAATTGGTGGACAAAGTTGGATTGCCATACTCTATTCTTTTATGGTGCCTCCAAAGGGAACCCGGGAATGACAGGTGCTAGTGGGGTTTTTTTTTCATCCAGGGGGGAACAATCAGAAAAATTTTGCTTGGGGACTTGGCAGGAGCACCAATAATCATGCAGAGTGGTTAGCTCTATTGAAAGGGCTAGAAATTGCTCTCACCCTTAGAATTCGAGATATAGTAGTGTTCGGTGACTCATTACTAGTCATTACAAGGGTAAGAAAGCTGGTCATAAATTACAAAAATCCTTCCAACAAGATGCATCACATTTTCAACAGTCTTATCAGTGATTTTAATGTTGTTAACTTTCTTCATATCCTCCGCTCAAACAATCAATCTGCAGACAAAATGGAAAACGTAGGAGTGCAGCGTGATTATGGTTTTATGGTTTGCAATAGGAATAATCCAGAGCGTTGTTGGGTACCTTGATAAAGGAGCAGCTTCAATCACTTTCTTTAAAATATTTTAGGACAGTTGCAAGCTTACATCTGAAATGTTCAACTTTTGCATTCTCATTCTCGGGAAATTTGTAAAAAAAATTAGCCATCACAGATGCGGGTTATTTAGAGAAGGTTTAATTTGTAAGGGAAGAGCAATATTTTATGGTTTTTGAAATCCAATGGATTCAATCCATAAATTTGCTACTGTAATTTCTTTTTTAATATAAATACCACCTAACCGTTCTTGCTAAAAATAAAAAATAAAAAATAAATAACTACATGAGGTGACTTTTCCCATCAACCTCACATCTGCATTCAATGATTGGGTTCAATAGTCAAAAGGAGGTAATTGGCTTATTCAAAGCACATGACAAAATTTGGGTGAGTTCTAAGGTTGGAACTTGGCAACAAAGGATTAGTTTCCCATATGCCACCTTTCCTCTTCCCCTTTGGTAGGATCATAGCCCCTTTGGTGCTCTTTACACAAACATGTTGAACCATTTTATTATTCATGAATATAATATTACAATATATTTTAGGTTAACATGACAAGCCAAACATACAGTCTAAATGAAATATTTGCATCATACGTGCCTAGCCATTCACTAATCGGGGCTTGGCCTTAAGCTTTTCACTAGGAATCCATACTAGCATATTACATGATTTACATAATTTTGCTTAAATACATTCCAAACTCAAAACTAGGGGTATTACACTTATTGTGCCTATGTTTATCAATTATTGTTACTTTATTGTTTTATGAATATACATCAAACATTTAATTCAAAACACCAAACTTATGCAATCACACATTGTAGAAGATTGAGAATTTAACCTAGAAACCCCAACGAGAAAAGCATCATGAAAGAGGATGTTGACTCAACTTCAAAACAATCTCATGAAAAGGAAGATATACAATTTGGGTTTAATTAGAGCTATGTTATTCATGCGTCGATGATTGAAAGATAAAAGGAAGTGTATCGCAATTAATCTACTATCGATACACACAACTAGGCAACATTGTTGTGCAATGAGGATTCTTCTTTTCTTTGGAATATGGTTGAGCAATTACAACACGGTTTTCTCTTATTTGCAAGAAGACTCACCATCCATACTATAGATAATCTCTTGTTGTAGGAAGAACAAGAAGTTTGTCATTCTTCCACTTCGTAATCTTTGCTCTTATTTGTAAGGTTACGATCATGCAGAGGAATTTTCCTTTATACATGAATGACTATATTTTCTTTCATGGTTGATTGGAAGGAACTCTTCATCTCACTCATGTATCATGGGCAACTTATAAAATCGATTCAACATCACTAAGTGAGAAACGAACACACAACCTTTTGCTTGTAGTTATGGATCCTTAACCAAAACACTAAATTAGGGTTCCTCACAAGGTATCAGTGTTGCCAATACTTTTGATTTTTATAATGACACCAAGCAAGAATGGTACTCATCGTTTTTTATTTGTTGATATGGATCCTTGAACAAAATACCAAATGAAGGTGGCTCATAAGATAACCATGCTATTGGTACTTATTTCAAAATTTCCTTAACCAAAACACCACATCAATACATCCTTGATTTTGAGTTAACTGTGTATATATCCATGTGTGTGTGTGTGTTTTCTAAGGAGAACCTCGCAGGAAAACATAAGGGATTCTTCCTACATCTGTGGTTGGTATCCCTAGTAAACTCGACATTGTAAACTAGTGCACCTAACACAAGGGGATTTGAATCTAGCATGTGTTGTCATATAACTAACCAAATGCCCAACAACATTGGTAACAACTAGTTGTGATAACTCCGAGGTATTTAACAAAATTTTAACTTATGACAAATGGCCTCCCCATCAACAACATGCCTTAGCTAAATGGTTCAACTAATTAAGCTAACCCTTGGGGCCAAACATGCATGCAGACATACATGTGTGTGTAGACACCCACCCACACACACATTATATATATATATATATATATATATATATATATATATATATATTGAGTTCACATACCTTTTTCATATTCCTTTTACTATCTTATTGGGTTAACCTTTGTCACATCAATGGTATGTTACTTTACACATTTCTTCTATACTAGGTTATAGAAGGTACCCTTCAACATAATTAGAAGTATTTTTTTAGATCAAAATTTTGATTTATAAGAACCCCCTTCTTGAATACACCCACCCCACACCTGAATTTCAACTAATTAGGGTGTGATTCTATCATATTCGGTGGTGGAATGATTCCAAGAACCTTGAGTAAATTACTATAAGTCTTTATCATTTTTGTTTTCTATGTTAATGGGTTTCATGTTGACACATTCTACAATTTCCTATTAGGGTTGGCTATGTTAAGTTTAACCTCAAGCCGCATTCGTTTGTACCACATAATGCCTAATTCAAAGTCACCTCACTCAAAGTGGGAATTGAATCATTTTTTGATTTTTCACATCCATCATGGCATGGTGGTTGTTTTATGGTTCATCAGAATACACAATTCCATGGTTTATTCACCATAGTATGTGATTTCCATGTACAATCAAGATTAAGGAGATGAAGTAACTCACATTAATCCCTTAGGTTTTCATGTTGAGGTTGTCCTTGGAAAACACAAACACACACATGGGTATATACATATTTAACTTTAAATCAAGGATGTCTTGATGTGGTGTTTTGGTTAAGGAAATTTTGAAATAAGTACCAATAACATGGTTATCATGTGAGCACCCTGATTTGGTATTTTGGTCAAGGATCCATATCAACAAATAAAAGATTATGAGTACCATTCTTACTTGGTGTCACAAGAAAGATCAAAAGTATTGACTACATTGATACCTTGTGAGGAACACTAATTTAGTGTTTTGGTTAAGGATCCATAACTACAATCAAAAGGCTGTGAGTTCATTTCTCACTTGGTGATGTTTCATCAATTTTGTAAGTTGCCCATGCTACATTAGTGAGATGGATACTTCCTTCCAATCAATCATGAAAGAAACTATAGTATTCATGTAGAAAGGAAAAGTCCTCTGGATGTTTGTATGTTTTTTGGCCATTAAAATGTGACAAAAATTTCCTTGTAAAATGTTGTAATTTTGTAGTCAATCTGAGTCATTCATTAGATCTCAGATCTGATGGTAGAATTATGTTAGGTATTTTTGCCCTATAAGGAAAACCTATTTAGTATGAGGAATTATATTACGGTTGTGTATTGCATTGTGAAGGACGAGACTGTGAGAAAGAGCAAAGAGTAAGTTTCAGTAAATGTGTTGTAGGTTATATCCCCTCATTTTGTTGGATGGTTTAATGGAAAGGACTAGCAATTTTTGTGTGGACATAGCCCATCTTGAGTGAACCATGTTATATTGTTGTCTCTCTTGTATTGTGTTTATGTGTTTTATTTTTGCATCTTGTCTTATGCTATTGTTCTGCGATCTTGTTTTCTAATATATTACAAAGTAGAAGAAGGACAAACTTGTTGTTGCGTCTACAACAATAGATTATCTATAGTATGGATGGCGAGTCTTGCAAATAAGAGGAAACCATGCTGTATTGCTTGACCATATTCCAAAGAAAAGAAGAATCCTCATTGCACAACAATGTTGTCTAGTTGTGTGTATCAAGAGTAGTTTAATTTTGATACCCTTTCTTTTACCTTTCAATCATTGGAAGACAAATAACATAGCTCTAGCTAAACCCAAATTGTATATATATTTAATTCATGGGATTCTTTTGAAGTTGAGTCAACATCCTCTTTAATGATGGTGTTCTCATTGGGGTTTCCAGGTTAAATTCTCTTTCTCCTCCTACAATGTGTGATTACATGAGTTTGTTGTTTAGAATTAATTGTTTAGATATAGAGTCATGAGACAATTAAATAACAATAATTTATAAACATAGGCAAAATAAGGTTAAATAAACTAGTACATAAATAACATTTATTTTCACATTCAAAAAGTAAAATATATATTAGTGATTTTTTTGGAGCATGACCCTAGTAACCATACCAAATTTTTCGTACGAGAAACAAACAACAAAATTAGCTAAGAAAATTAACAAACACTTAGCATACCTCTAATGTTTATTGTTGTATGGAAACTTCAACAGTAAAGCGTTCTTCCCAAAAACATCTCACTGTAATTTACAAGTAGAAATATATTATGCTAAGTAAATTTGGAAATTAACAACAACGGAACATTAATAGTGAACAACTGTCATTTAAGCTCATTTGACATAGTCATTTGGTCCAAAGACCCTAGGAAAAAACCCCCAAGTGGAAAACCAGTCAAGAGAGATTTAATGAGCTTCTTATGAAGATATTTTTGAGAGTACAAGAGCAATAAAATAACAACAAAAATTACATTGTACTTTACTCAATCATACTGCTTTACAGTGCCAAATATCTCACTAAACAAACCCTAAACTTTTGCCTTGAAAATAGTGCCCAATTATCAGTAGTATGGTATATAAAGTACGATCTCACTGACAACATAATTATTTCTCGAAAACAATGCAAAAAAGAAGTACAAATTACAACAAAAGTGACCTCAAAATTTGTTCCCACTAGCTACCTCGATTTATGAGTAGACTTCTTTGTTATATGACCCACTCTTTTAGCTATACGATCTTCATGTTTGTTGCTATACAAAACAATATTTTCTCTTTTCTACAAAATGCCCAGGAATGTGTGCCTAGGTCCTTGGGAAATGTTCCCACACTTGATGTAATAAATGTTGTTGTTGCTCTTGGGTTTCGAGCCCCTGTTTCTCCTGGAAAAGTGTGGCCATCTAGCTCAACCTCCTCTCTCCTCTTCACTTACTCAATTCATCCTCTACCTCTCTCTTGAAACTCATGCCTCTCACACTTCCCTCCAAGCTCTCCTTGTAACTCATGGCTGTCCAAAAATTCTCTTTTTGCAATGAATGCAAATGGTCTCATGAAACTCCTTTTATAATTTACTTAGGGTAACTACTTTGTCTTTTCATATTCAATGGACAAGATTAGATCTTGGCCCACAAGATCTAAGGATGTGATTTAATTTCAAGTTGACTTAAATCACTAAAGTCATGACTATATAGAAATCGCATCTTTTTGAAAAATCGCATTAACCCTAAAATAATAAAAAGCACACTTTTATAATATAAAGTACAACTCTTTTTATATTATAAAGTCACTTTCACAAAGTACTTTACAAACATATTTAATAAGTCACTTTATGTCATTAATGAGACCCCATGTGCTTGGACCTCTACACATAGGCACATGGTGCATAAGTACATCCAAGCTACCCAAAACTAGCGCTCCCTCTCAGTGAGGGAGATACTGTTGGCACCTCCTCCACCCAAATTTGTCTCCAACCTTATCTCTCCAACTGCTAAAGTTGCTCCATATGAAATTGAAGGCCTCTCAGGTACCTACCTTGGATCATGTGTTGGAGATCTACGCCAAACAACTATGAACAGAGAATTCTCCTCACTCACTTGCTCATCCTCAAGAGTCATCTCATAATAGCTCAGACTTCTCACTAAGCTAAAAGAATAATCTCCATTGGTTGCCACTATTGTTGTCCTTGAGTCAGACATCCCATCAGACTCACTATAAATAGGATGATCCAATACTCGAAATGTCCTGCCATCTCTGATGCCTAACACTCTCACTGCATCCACACTCTCCCTTATTGGATATATAATAACCTGTCCACCGGAGTAAAGGACCACATTTTCGTCATCCTCTAGAGCTAACACTGAGAGTAAGTTCTTTCTCAACTCTATAACAAACGACACTCCACCCACCTTTAAATAATCACTAGACTTGAGCTGGAATAGAACACATCCAACTCCTTCTACTACATGGGTGGTGTCAAACCCATCCTCTACAAGTATAACTCTGTTAATATATGTCAACTCTAGGAACATATCTCTTATTCATGTTATGTGACGTACTGTCCCCTGTCCACATAACGTGCTCTGGTGTCCACTCTCTTGACAACAATGCTACCCAAGACAATACTCACTAAGGACAATTCCTTCTTGAACTTCTTAGTGTACTCTTCAAATTCAATTGATGCTACAACTGCCTCCTATGTCTTGTCCTTCTTCTTTCCCTTCTTCTTATTGGGAGATTAGATTGCATAGTGGTCATTATTTTGACCAACAAAGCATCTCACCTTTCTCATGTCTTTCTTAGACTTGGATCCACTGCTCGAGCCCTTTTTCTTCTTGCCCTTTCCTTAAAGGACTAGAGCCTAGTCTCAACTCTTCTTGTACTAAGTCATCCCATAGTTCAATCCATGTCAACATGTTCTCTCTAGCAACAACTAATCACACAAAATCGTATCAAGGTTGTGATAAACCATTCAAGGTAGTTCTCACAAACTCGGTTTCTTCTGCTTTATCACTAATAGTCCCCAACTCATCACGTACTTGTGAAATCTGGGTCAAATATGATGTGACATTCTCGGTCTTGGTCATCTTAGTATTCTATAACTTCTCCCTAAAAACCATTTTCCAGTTTTGATAATTTCTTTGAGACAAATTTATCAAAGCATCCCACATCTCATTTGCATTTTTCTTACTAGTCACATGAGGTATCGGGTGGTCTTTGACTACATAAAGAATAAGGTGTTTATCCCTCACATTCTTCTTGTTGTACTTGGCCAACTCATCAGCACAAGTGGAAATCATGACAATTTCCTTGGTTATTTCCCACAATTCAAGTTCCTCCAGAAGTAATGAGACCCTCCCCTTCCATGGAGTGAAGTTGGACACTCCCACAAGCATGTCCTCAAACTGTAAGCAACCGAAGACAATTAAGCAAATAACTTGCTTCCCACTAAAAAAACACTGTCAGTTGTAATAACTAGCAATACTTTTGCACACAAAACTGCCACAAAAAATGGCCATTGTCAAACTCAAGGACCCCTCTTTGATACCATGTTAAAAATAAGTAAAAATTGTGTCGAACAACTAGCAAACTTAGCTTAGCATATTGACAAAAACTTAGCATACCTTTGATTTCTACAATATGTAAACTTCAATAGTAAATCATTATTCCCAAAAACATCTCACTGTAATTTACAAGCAAAAATACATTGTAGCATGTAAATCTAGAAATTAACAGCAACATAATATTAACAGTAACACGAGTCATATAAACTCATTTGAAACAATCATTTGGTCCAATGACTCTGGAAACCCCCCCAAGGGAAAAACCAGTCAAGAGAGTTTTATTGAGATTCTTATGAAGAGTACAACAACAAGAAAATAACAACATAAAGTACATTGTGCTTTACTCAATCATAGTGCATTACAGTGTCAAATATATCACTCAACATACCCTAAACTTCTGCCTTAAAAACAATGCACAATTATCAGTAATATGGCATATAAAGCACAACCTCATTGACAATAGAATTATTTCTCGAAAACAATGCAAAACATGAGAACAAATTACATCAAAAGTCACCTCAAAATCCGTGCCCACTAGATGCCTCAATTTCTTAGCACACTTCTTTGTTATACAACCCACTCTTTTAACTGTAAGGTCTTCATATTTTTTGTTGTACATAACAATATTCTCTCTCTGTTGCAAACTGCCTAGGAATGTGTGCCTATGTCCTTGGGAAACATGCATGTACACTTGCTGCAATAAATGACAGTGTTGCTCTTCTTGGTATTCAAACCCCTCTCTCTCCTAGAGAAGTGCGCCCCCACTATCTTAACCTCCTCTCTCCTCTTCACCTACTCATCTCAGCCTCTTCCTCTCTTGAAACTTGTTCCTCTCACACTTCCCTCTAATCTTCTTGTTGGAACTCATGCCTCTCCGACAATTCTCTCTTTGGAATAATTGCAAATGGTCTCGTGAAACTCCTTTTATCATTTACTTAGGGTAACTGCTTAGCCTTTTCATCTTCTATGGCCAAGATTAGATCTTGGCCCACAAGCTATGATTTAATCTCAAGACTACTTAAATCACTTAAGTCACGACTATATAAAAATCACATCTTCTTGAAAAGTCACATTAACCCTAAAATAATAAAAAGTACACTTTTATAATATAAAGTACAAGTCACTTCAATATTATAAATTTACTTTCATGAAGTTAGAAACACATTTAATAAAGTCACTTTATGTCATTAATGAGACCCTTTGTGCTCGAAAATATGAAATATCATACAAATCAATATCGAAAGTGGACAATATTTAAGTCCTTGACAACCTCAATCTTTTAGGCAATCCAAGGGAAAACATACCTAAGTGTTCCAATAAGTTCCAACCCTTTACAACAAAATCAACATGCTAAAAACACTACTTACAATAATAAAACAACCCTTGACTTCTTCAATTAGGATTTGTTATGGGAAAAGAAGCACAAAGGTGTGCAACTCTTCCCACTTGAAGACTGAAATCCCTAGAGGTTACTACCAAGGCTCAATATTGTGTCACTAAATCAACAGAGATAACTCCAAAACGATCCTGCAAGTTCTTGTTAGAAAACAAAACAAAATAAAAACAAATAACATGAAACAAACATAGAGAGCGAAGATATGCAAATCACAACAATAAGAAGATGCCAAAACCATGTTAGATTGTCCAATGGTCAAGTTAGTTACAAGTAGTGTCACCTAGGAGGTATAAGCTTCAAGGCAAGCCAATGATCTCCCTTAGGGAGGTCCTTCTTGTCCACACCAAATGCTTAATAACTTGAAGAACAATGAGAGAAACACTTGCCCCTTCGAGGAAGGTGGAAAGGGTGCTTGGGGAATGCCAATGAGTGGAGGAAGAGGTGAACTATAAGGAAGTATCAACATAATTATAGAAGCATAACCTTCATTTGATTTTCCCTTCTTAGTTGCATGCCCATGGCTTCCTTTTATAGGTCAATAGGTGGCCAAGAAACATCTAGATCCAAGTGTGAACTCCTTCACTTCATGATCCATCTCCAAAGTACATAAGGGGGGCTATTCAATGCTCCCAACCACGTGAAGAGCCAAATTTGATTTCTGGTTAGGGATGGAGCTCTCATGAGTCTTAATGCGTTGTGGGTGGTTGAGATCCCATCGTTACTACAGTCGTGCAGATTTGAAGGGAAATCTGCATGAGGCCCACACGGTCATAAGACTGATAACTCATGCTTTAGCGCGGGTGAACAAGGATTTAACCACACAACCTCTTCTTTTGACTGTTTTTTGAAATTTTTAGACTCATATTGCTTTATGGATTTGATGAGGATGTCTTTGGTGAGTTGCATGCTATATGTTGATGATGCTGGCGGGTTGTTTAATTGTATTAGTAGAAAATTGGTGATATATGACTATGAAACTAAAAAAATTGTTCACCATGCAAAATAAATGACTAACCCACCAAAAAATTTGGTCATCACAATTTTTTAAGGGGAAATATGACCAAATTTGAGTAATTTTAAGTGATTACAATTAAAAATGACTAAAATAAATGACTAATTTAGTCATGAGATGAAAAATATCACTAATTTAGTCATGGGATAAAAAACATGACTAAATTAGTCACGGGATAAAAAATACGACTATACAGTCTTGGAGATTGGTCGTTTATCGTTCAAAGTATCATCATGTCTTGAATTTTATGTTAATGTGTTTAAGTTATCACATTGATCGTGCTCATATTTTGTTTGGTCAAAATTACTATCATTTGACCCGATCGCCACTCGATTGAGGTTTCATCAAGTAATTAGTCTTTTGCAATATTGACTCATCGGTAGAAATCCACATATTTTGTACCTCTCGGTTAATTTGTCGATCTTGTCTATGGATGCCAACTCATCACACCTATGTCTATAATGTTAGAAATACCATCTTGGTGTGCCCCTAGAGAAAAAAAACCAATATAAATCCCCTTTTTATATAAAATTCCCATATTTTATAATATAAATTACATATCCCTTCTAAAATTGTATAACCGAAAGGTGTAGGTTCATTTTAATGGAGTAGTAAGTTAGTAGTTTGGGGGCCAATCAAAGGGCATGTTCATGTCTGATATTTCGTTTTTTTTAATGGTACAATTCATTAGGTAAGCAGTATATGTGTGTGGGGGGGGGGAGGGGGGATTCACCAACCCCCTAGTGGGGCTGCTACTTCCACAGGAAGAAATCATAGGGTTCACCCCATTCGCTCTAATTATGGTGCTAAGCAGATGGGGACATAAATTGAGGGCCTTATATAGCAATTTATAGCCACCTAGGGATTTGACCCTAAGACCTTCTGCTCACAACTTACACCACTCAACCACTTGAGCTAATCCACCAAGCTATATATATAATCTTACATATAATAATATGATAATATTAATATAATGTGTCAACGTGATAATATTAATATAGTTTGTTAATATAATAATAATAATAATAATAATATCTTTTTAAGGTCACCACCAAGAGACACCAATTTGGTGTATGAGACCTTATTATTTGTGGGACAAGGTACCCCCCTCTGTGCAATGATTTAATTGCTAAAGTCTACATTGGTGTACATACCCTACCCCCCTCCAGATTTGAACCTATGACCTCCTAGAAGGAGACACACTCTTAGGCCCGTTCAGGCTTATATACAACATTAATATAAAAATATATTATATATTATAAAATTATTGGATTATATAGAATATTAATATAAAATGTTTTAACGTAAAAATATAGTATATATAATAATATAATAATATAAATAATAAATTAAAAAACACAATTTCAAAATTCGTGGCGGAAATAAAAATAAAGGGAATAAAAAGAAAGAAATAATGATTGGGTTGAAATAATTGGGGCAAAGAAATTGGGGAAAAGTGTATTCTTTGTGGGGAATGGGGGAATGAGCAAATTAGAAAATGGCTATGAGGAAGTTAGTGGTACTTTACCATTCATGGAATTGATAGTGGATCTCCAGACAATAGATCTTCCAAGGTGTCTTTGTGAAAGGTAATCTAATGAATTCAATTCTTGACATGGATAAGCTTAGGTTTTGTGTGTTTGCAGGGGGTTTTATTAGAAATCAAGTTTAATAATCTAGGATTTTTGTTATAATTTGTAAATTTCTTCCAACTATTGATGTTAAATGGATTAGCCCTTTCACCACCAACAAATTGAGTTGCTAAGTTGTCAGCCTCAGATAAAGATCCATATGAGAAATGGCCTTGAAAGTGGATTTGGATCTGCATTCTGATAAGCATTAGCACCTGCTAAGGAATATCCCCCCCGTCAATATACCATCATCTAGCTCTAAATTGTGCTAAAAGAGTATATAAATAGTAATGATGATACTTGTTCTTCTTTTACACAATGGATCTCCCCGACGTCTTGGTGAAAGATAACATAAAGAATTCAATTCTTAGTATGGATAAATTTAGGTTTTGTGTGTTTACAATGAATTTTTTTCAGAAATCTGTATTAATCTAGGATTTCTAAACTATAATTTGTAAATTTCTTCCAATTGTTGATGTTAAATTGACTATCCCTTTCACCAACAATAGATTGAGTTGCTAGTCATAGATAAAGATCCATAAGGGAAATGGCCTTGAAAGTGGATTTGGACTTGCATTCCGATAAGCATTAGCAGCTGCTAAGGAATATCTCCCCCCATAAACTAACTATAAACTGTGCTAAAAGAGTATACAAATAGTAATGATGATACTTGTTCTTTTGTTACTGATGGATCAGATGTTGAAATCACTGCTTTTGCTCGAAAAATCGCCTCTGCACTTGAAAAAATTGTGTATGGATTTGGTGATTTGGAGAAATCAATAACTAATAGGATTTTGAGTGAGCTCTCTTGCCATATTATTGTTTATGGTGCTAGGTAAACCCCTACTCTACCTGCCTTTGTCTTTACTGTGAGGCTTTGTTGCTGGTTCATCAACTGATTTATTATGATTTATTATATTTCAATATGTGAAGCCCACTAAACAAAAGAAAAGCAAGAGACTATCATTGGTCACCCTCAACTCAGTAAACTGTGATCAGAGAATGGGATCTATGAATGCGATGTAATGGGTTTGGACCTCGACTCATCAATATGTAGTTTATAATGGATACCACCAAGTTCTATAATGTAGTTGCATTTGGGTGGAGCCATGCCATTAGATGCATTTGCGTGGTTCATGGGAAACTAGTTTATGCTCGTGAAACTGTAGTTAAGGCAACAATAAAGGTATTCTCTACCATGAGAATGGGTTTGGGAAAATGATTATTAGTTTTTCATCTAATATTTAAGATTGGGTTCACCAAACTGGTAAGGCAAAATGTGCCACTTCCAGAAAAAAATCAGATTATGTTTGAACTAGTAATAAAAAATCACATGTACAGGTAGGTATAATCAAAGTCAAACTCCAAACATCCTAAATGTTTTAGTTTTTTTGTGAACACCTGCAGCATGGGTCTACAATGTATCTTGATGAGTTTAATAATTACTTTCTAAATAATGGCATTGATCAATTTCATGTCATTCGGATCTTAGAATATCATTAGTAAATCTCTACTTTGCATTAGTGTAGTTCTCATTCTAAATCGAATTACCAGTGAGATTCATATTCATTTCTCTAAAATTTCGAGTTGCACCCGTATCCACATCCAACGTACAAGCAGGCATGTCTCGGTTAAATTATCAAAATCAATAGACATCAGTTGACTAGAACTTTGCTGTCATGGTTAAATTCATTTAGAATTATGTTGTTTATCCATCGTATCAAGATAAACTCATAGATCTGTCCTTCCTCAATAATTGTTGTGATGTCAAGGTAATTTTCTGTTTCGCTGCCATTAAACATTGCCTTTATAATAATAGAAATGATGAAGTATTTTGTTAACGCGAGCTTGGCATTGATGCAATCTAAAATCAAATTGATTAGAAAAACGATAAGCTCGATGTTCGAAACCCTTTTTAACTTGCATTTGAGATTGACGAATAAACTTAGGCCTAATATTTTGATTATGTTGGAATCAACGTCAACCATTCAAATGGAGAGAGTGTTGGATAGTAAATTCAATAAGCACCTCTCCAAACACAATGTGAGTACACAGGGAAGCAGGTCGCCAAAAAAAACGGTTGTGAAGGTCATCTTATAATACTTGGCATGCTTGAAGCATGGATGCTTGCCAAGTTTTTTAACATCATTGTCTCCTGATGATGGTCCCAAATTGTGGGGCTGAAACGTTCAATTTTGAAAACCTTAACACAATCTTCCTTCTTCTCCAAGTGATGACTATGTGAATATAATATATCAGGATATGACCAACCAAGTGTAATTCAATTGTAAATGATGTGTCAAAAATCAACAAACATTCATTTCCAATTCACATGTTTCATCATACATGAAAAAATTAAAATGTATGATTGAACCAAAAGTGGAAAAATACTATTTTGACACGCTAACACAACCCGAGTATGAGCGAAGAGAAGGAATTATGTAATTTTTTCACACGTGAAAGTCTGTGCCTTGAACTTACTTTTATGTCAAGGCCCAGCCGGAATTGATCATGGGTCTGCTCCATTACAAAGATTTTAAAGATCCGAATTAACCGGTACACTGTCCCCATAAGGACTAAGGAATTGTGTAAGCAATTACTAGATTGGATTGTGCAAAAATTATATTTGTGGCATAGTTTGTCTATTGCATAGATTAAACTGAAACGATAATGAGTAACAACTGTTCTAGCAATTTTATATATTAATAAAATTGACTAAATAAAGTTACAATAGAAAGATACACAACTTTGAGCGTTCCGAAAATTATATACATAAATTTAATTGTTTAACCACGAGCATTCTATCAAAGTGATCAGGAAGTAAACTTGGGTAAGAATGTATCATGTGGTTGTCTACAAGTTACTTAGGCAATTGATCATTCATCTTTCTAATGCGAACTCTCATTTAATCACCAAGAACATTTTTACTCAAGTTTAAGGGTAGCTTACAACTGACAAGTTGACTCAACGCGTTAATGTAAACCTTGGTTGTAAACATAGACCCACAACTTAAGTATTTCCCTCTTCGAACATGTAGTTCTTCATTTCAAGCCATTTTTTGCAGATGTGGAAGAAAAAAAAACTTTGGAGAAATCCAAACTGGAAAACAAAAGCTATCCAATCAAGTACTATTGGCAAATGTGATCTCAAGGTACATTTTAATAGGCCCACTTAGTTTGTAATATTTTTTTGCTTGTTATTTTTGTACATGGAACCATTCCTCTCACTAGTAGAAAAATGGGTGATAAATGACCTTATGACAAAAAAAGTTGGTCACCAAGTGAAATAAACGACTAAACCACCAAAAAAGGTTGTCATCGCAGTGTTTTTAAGTGAAATATGACCAAATTTGAGCAATTTTAAGAGAGTACAACTAAAAATGACTAATTTAGTCATGGGATAAAAAATATGACTAGTTTAGTCACGGGTTACAAATTATGACTAGAAAAACTAAGTTAATATTTATATAAGATGTCCATTGTTAAAATTTATGAAAATGTAATAATTTAGAAGCAATCAATTTCACAAATTTTAGCGCTGTAAATGGATTCAGAGACCCCTTTCTGAATCAATCTGCAAAGTTAAAATTTATGAAATTTAAAAAAATTATTGTCAAAATTACAATTTTCCATTGTTCAAACAATGGATAATTTCCTCTTCTTCAATAGAATTTGCTTCAGATATTGTCTTTATTGTCTAATTCTAATCCCCAATTACAATTTATCGAAGGAGAATTGTTAATCACTAGTATGAAAATGGGTAGCCAAATGAGAACCTATCAAATTTTGTCGCAAAACCATTCCATCTGTACTTTTGTATCTAGGGCAATTATATGCTAGTTGTTGTTTCCATACCTTGTTTCACTATTTTTACTTTCATATGCCCCCTTCGACACACTTGTCAAGTTTCATCTTATGTGTCATCATGTGTCATATTGAGTCGTGCCATGGAGTTAGTCGTTTCTTGCTATAAGCATCGTCATGTCATGATTGCTATGGCGTTGGTTTGGCTCATCATGGCAGTCACATTGATGTTTCATTTGATGAAAATTGTCACCATTTGACCATTTCGACAGTTTGTCAAAGTTTTGACAAGTGCATGTATTTTGAGTCATGATCACCAAAAATTGTTAAATTCTCATCTTCCATTAATTTACAAGACACAATCATCTGCCATGATTGTCACTTTGTTTATGCTCAGAAAATTGAAAATCTCCCTTTGGCTATCTGCCTACATTTGAAAGCACCAATGATCTCTATTTCAAGAAAACAATATCTCCCCTCCTTCGACATAGTGTGGTTGAGTTGCATTAAATAAACAAAATAATTAAATCAGTGCATTCAAAATAAGTATTGTTGAAAACTAATATTGATATAATATGTTTTTAGTAGGTTTTGATATTAATACATTTTTAATAATAATAATAATATAAATATGTTTTAATATTAATATTAATGTGCATATTAATATTAATAAAGTATTAATAAAAATATTAATTTCAATATTGATGTTTTTAAATATTAATATATAATATGCTTTAAAAATTATATTGTAATCTTCCATGAGCTAGCTTTTGGTATATTTTTATTTTCGTGAAAATATTTTGTTATACCTTTTTTTATGTTTTGCCTTTTCATATTAAATATCTTATATAGCCACCAGTGATGGAATTTGATGGGTGAATTTCCCATCATGGGCCAAGTTACCCGTCAAATACAACTATTATTTCAGAGAGATCGTCAAAATTAGGTTTAGAATGCAGAAAAAGTTTCAGGTTTTGATTGTAACTAACAATTTTAACGTCTTTCTGCCATTTGAAATTCCAACCCTGATAGCCACTGGTGGAGAGGTACAAAACCAATTTGTTGCTTAATTGAGATTTGTTCCATAGTGAAGTACATTTGAGAATAAGAACTAAAGTAACAAAATGAGTTGTTAGCAAAAGAGAAAGGTCAGAGCTTTATTCAGATAATTATAATTAGAATAACAAACAACTAGTGGAGCAAAGAACCATAGTTATTATGGGGTCCACCGGGTTTTGGAGTTATCTCTAATAATGCAATAGTATTAATTTATTAAAAAAATTAAATTTACAAGTGGGAATGGGGGAAAATAAAATGGGGTTTTGGGCCTTTAACAATATAAGATTTGCAATGCAAATTGGCTTAGGATCATCTCCAGATCTAGTGGTTTTTGCTACCTCTGGATGTAGTTATGATGGTTTTATCCCTAGGTAGGTTTTAGGTGGTGGTTCTGAATTCAGTGCATATGGAGCACATACCAGACCTCTGACTAGAGCATCATCCATTGTTTATTTAAAATTTAGTCCATATTCTAAAATTCTATACCAGTAAGATTCAAGTTTAGCTTTTTTCATCTTTAAATTTACCATAGGTTGAATTTGAGGCCAATTTTATTTACTCACCCATGTATTTTCTTCACAATTGGCTACTGCATCACTAGGCGTAGGACACGAAGACGAGGATTAACATTAACCCGTGATCGATTCTTGGTAAGTCCTAATATCGTCCACATTGTATTTATCCTTTTTAATCCCTTTCATCCTATAACTTGACTTTGGATGGATGTTTTGAGGTTGAATCCCTCCCTATCTATACAAAAAAGAAGTTAAAAGATCGAAACCCTTTAATCATCAAGAATGTCGTTGGAGGTGACCCAAATTCTCCTGAATGCCCAGTCCATAGATGGTAGGTTTAGAAATATCTCTGAAGAAAATATTAGTCAGTTTCAGGATGAGAATCTCGTATCCTTCTTGATGTCTTTATCCTACAATCTCATTGATCACAATAAGCCCGATGAAAGCCATAAGTTTGTGAGGTTAATCTTGATTTTGAATATGATACAACTGCATTATTTCTCAACAATGTAAAGATAAAATGCAGGTGGATCCACTGCTACATCTCACAACTAAGTTGACAAGAAGATCTCATCATATTTGCTTCTTAGAACCTTTTTCATGGAATATAGGAAAATTCATGGAATATAGGAAAATAAGCATTATTTGTCTTCACTCTTTGCTTTTGGAAGACCAGTATTTCTCTTGACCAACAAGAATACATGAAATTTGCAAAACCCTACAAAAGGATTTATTTAAAAGAAGAAGAGTTTGGAATTATGATACAAAGGGAAACCAAGCCAATACAACAACTGGTGTAAAAATCAAGAGTTCCATTATGAATTCATGACCCTAAGCAAGAGCCCACATAAATCCCCGAGATACTTCACTCGCGCACTCATCATTCTCTTTGAGAGCAATCCTCTCACTAGCACCAGAGGATAAATCCACCACTAATGCTGCAACCTCTACCTGGGTATAAGGGTTAAAGAAACCTGCCAATAATTAACCGCCAATGCTGCAACCTCTACCTGGGTATAAGGGTTAAAGAAACCTGCCAATAATTAACCGCTAATGCTGCAACCTCTACCTGGGTATAAGGGTTAAAGAAACCTGCCAATAATTAACCGCCAATGCTGCAACCTCAACCTATACTAGTGGAAGTTCTGCAACCTCTACTTGGGCATAAGGGTTAAAGAAACATGTCGATAATTAACCTCAAAATATGAGTGCGTTAATTATTTGTATATGGTCTAGGAAATCGAGCATCAATTCTATTTATGAGTTAGAACCAATTAAACGTCCTCTTTTTAGGTAAATCATGCAATGGAGCAACCAGGTTGAGTGGCATTTTTTCTCTCCATGCGGCTTGATTAACAACAACCATGATTCAAGGTGGAGACTATGGTGGATATTGACTGAATATTGAAGCTACAGGGGATTATGGATCCAATTGATCAAGAGGATGAACAATTTATTGGATGGATAGATCTACCAGTTCTTCCAAATTTTCAACAAGAATTGAATCCTTAGTGTATGAGGCTACTTTCTTGGAAGCTTGCCTTCTAGGTAACGCATGAATTACTTTTAACCCCCCAAGTTTCTTGACGTAGGATCTTGTATGTCTCCTAAACTGATCTACTTCCTCAAATGGGACAACATACAAATGTTCTAATTCTTCTTCCCTAGAACCTATATGTTCTTGTTCTTTAAATTCAAGAATAAAATCTTCAGTGAAAATATTTTCAGATGTTTTTCCAATGTAATCTTCTCTGAAAAATGAATTTCCTCTACCAGCCATGCACTAGCGGCCCTCCTTCTAGTGCCAAATCTGTTGATGCCTAGAAAAATCCCAGGTACCAGATAGTAGGGATTCTCCCTGATAAACAATCCCAATTAGAGCGTCCACTGTTTGGTGTGGGAAATCCATCCGGTTTATGGTTCCGACTGCCATAGATTAATTTGTTTAAATCTTTTTTTGGTTACGGCCCAATCCACTATTTATATAATTTTCTTGTTTAAAGGATGAAATGCATATGCCCAAGCTAAATGCAGATCTAATCTAGATCTAACACTAATCTATTTTATCCCTGCATGGAGCAAATTTAGAATTCAGAGTAATATACTGCAAATGTTCATATAAGTCTAACAGATAGTTGTACCAACACAATAATCCCACTCACAGCAGAAAGAATACCAAAGATAGCTCTAATATAATCAAACCATTTATTACCCTATCAACACAGACATTTATACAGACAACAGACCATTCATGACCAAGGAAATAGTTCAAGGAGGTTAGAACAATCTCACTATATGATGTACAGAAGCAAGAAGAAAAAGTTCTACAGTATGCATTCCACACATTCCGATTAAATCTCTGCGCAGGCCTTTGTTCCAGCAAAATGATCCTTCTTATTAGCAAAAGTTAGCTCTTTTACAAAATAGTCCAGCATTCTTTTCACTAGCCAAAAGTCCTTTCTATGGTGCTCTGCACCCCTATTTATACTATCTCTATATGTCACCCTGGAGATCCCCAAGCTTCTTATTCGCCCACCTGGTTGAATACAAACAATTTCATAAAACAAAAACAAAAAATTATACAAGGCTTGCCCAACTGAAGAAAAAAACACGTGACCAAAGGTCCCTCTAGTGCTCAACAAAGAGCAGATTTTGAATCTGCGGTCAACCCAATTTCACAGGGGATTTTGCTCCTGTATCCCACAATGATCTCCCTTGCTAGTTCAATGGTGAAATGGCTGAAGGACCGTCAGATCTGGATCAATGGTGGAATTTAATTGTCATAGGGCGGATTTCATAAATTATCGCGCCCGTCAGGATTTTCTCCGATCACGCTAGTTCGCCCAACGAAATAGCTCACAGCCATTGATATGCTTTGTTGATCAATTTTTGTCGATCTGCACTTTCCAAATTATCAGCAAGATTTTCCCTCCTTGCACCTTTAATCCGCAGAATCATATTCAATCGTTGATCTGTATCAAACTTTCATCTCATTCATTGAAAGATGCAGCCTATATCCAATTCCGCAAATTTCAAAAGTTATTTTCCACGAGCATGTTGAATCAGCGGAATTCTTTAGGACCGTAGATCTTGATCTGCCATGAATCTCAGCCATCCAAAGATGTAACCTTAACCCGATTTCATAATCCCCCATCCTAACTTGGTGAACAATAATACCCATGATACAAGAAGAAGACATAATGAGAGATATATCTGATCTGGAAACAATAATAATTTGCCAATGATATTGCAACTAATCATCATATTTTCAATTGTAAGTTTAATGATATGTATCAATTATTAAACAAAACAAAAATAATGACTAGATCCCTGTTAGGCAAGCAATTCTACTTAATTTAAGCTTCGAGAGGAAGATTTCCTAGTTTCCCCAATGGTTCACGGTAAAAAACAAAACAGATATTGAACATCTCAGATCATCTCAAAGGATGGATTGAGTTTGATTTGATCCGTTAGATCATGCAGATTCACCAAATTTACATTCTAACTTCTGCGATTTGGATTTTCGTGTTTTCGTTTTCGCAACAACGTTTCTGCACCGTTGATCCTATGCAGAAACTTTCTAGACCATTTATCTTTGGATCACGGGTTTCCAACTTTTTCGAAGTCAAACTTCTAACTTTCTGCTTCTGCCTTTCCGCATCGTCGATCATCATGGAATCCATCTAGACCATCGGATCTCGAACTGCGAAAAGCATAACTTTAACTTTTTTTCACAATCGAAACTTGATCTTTTATGCATCTGCCTTTTCTTTTCCGCCTTTTCGAGCCGTTGATTTGTAGGGAAGACCTCTGGACCGTCAAATCTCGAACTACAAAAAGTAGAACTTTAACTTTTCACAACTGAAACTTGATATTTTCTGCTTTCGCTTTTCTGCTTCCGCTATTTCTCGACCATTGATTTCTAACTGTGGAAAGTAGAAGTCGGGATTCTAACTTTTACATGACCAAACTTTGATCTTTCCGCTTTCGCTTTTTTTCTGGACCGTTGATCTATGTCGGAGCGATTCTCAGTTGTTGATCTGAACTCAAAAGCAGATTTTTTATGTAAGGCATGTTTCCAAGGTTGCGCCTACAAATTTTTACAAAAAAGACACTTTAGGCTTAGGAAGACTTCTGCTCAAACTTCTAGGAAAGACTAGGTATGCAGGGAGGGCTTATCTGAGTTGGAAAACAAGTGTAAGTGTGCTTTAAAAATAAAAAATTGAAGGAGGGGCCCTAAAATGTAATTTTTTGGGGGGAAGTAGTTGCAGCAACAACAAGACAAAACTTTGCAAAATTTTAACGATCATGACTTAAATGACCTTAACATGCCGAAACATCGACGGAGTACTGAAGGGGTCAAATGGTAAGAGTTTTAGCCAAATGAAATATGTGCATTATCAATAAAGTGAGTTGAACACAATAGTATAAAAACCATGACATGGTGACATGCATGACGAAAATTGATCAAATTCTACGACACAACATCAACCAAACAATATCAACAAAATAACGCATAAGGCAAAACTTGACAAGTCAATCGCAGGGGCCGTACAAGGGTGTAAATGGTGAAACGAGATACATATGCAATAAGCATATCTTTTAGACGTGGTTGTGTAAACATAATGGTTTGGAAGAAAAGTTCAGTATGTTCACCTTTGGCATCATGCTCCGACCTCTTCAGAAGCATTTTGACGTTGAGCATAAAAACCTTGAACTCATGCCTTATTTTTATATTTGGCTTCTTCTTATATTTATTAAGATGAAAGAATTAACACATGTAAATATGGGGATATGAATCATAGGTGGTTCTGATTTATTTTTTAGATTGACACCATAATCTTTATGAACTCTATGACACATATAGTTTATCCATATCCATTTCTTATGAATAAATCATTTAATTTACTGAACTGTTGGGATGGTTTTCTTATTTGACAGGTCTAGTACCAAAAAGGAGTCTACCCTCGTCAGAACAACTATTAGTAAAAAGTGACTTCTTATTTAATTCATGTTTTGAGTTCCTTTTCTCCAACATTGAGTGACAATTCTATGTATCATAAGCATTCTTGATGCTTTGAGGACATTTAATTTTGTTTCCTTTACTATTCTGTCTTTCCAGATAATTTTCATTTGTATAAATGCAATACCTTTTGGAGAACTTTAAAAGATAATCATAAGTCACACTAATATACGTGTTTTATTAATTTTTAAAGAGGAATCACTACAAGAATTAGTCCCTTTAACTAATAGTGCATAATTTTACTGTTGTCAAGTACATCTATTTTTGGTTCAAGGAACTTTGATTCAGTGTGAACTTTGTTTCTACTTAAGGGTTCTAGCTCAATGGAAGAGCATCTGCCTTATAGGAAAGAGGTTGGTGGTTTGATTCCACCGTGGACTATCTACATAAATCAACGGCTAATTAAATGGCTAGTTAACAACAATTAATGACTAAATAAATGACCAGTTAACAACAATCAATGACTAAATAAATAACTAGTTAACAACAAATAATGACTCAATAAACGACTTGTTAACTACAATTAATTACTAAATAAGTGACTAAATGTACTACCAAACAATGATAATTAATGACCAAATAACAGCAATTAATGACCAAATAATATATGGCCAATGCTTGAAACAATTCAAACAATTTATGACCAAGTGATAAATGACCAATTTGGTTGGGTGATAAGTGATTGCTAATTTATTACCAATGGTCATGTGACCAAATTTAGTCATTTATCACCCATTTTTAGTCTTTTTTGGCCACTTATCACCCATTTTGTACTAGTGTCTTTGTAATGAGAAGCTAAAACAAAAGTGCCTATGACCTTAGAATTTAGTTCTAAGTTCTACACCAATTTTTCGTCAATCAATTGGATTTAGACAAAAAAATGATCAGATATGCAGAGTAATATGCCTTATTATGCAGACATTAACTTGGCACATTGAGAACTTTTGAATAATTTCTTGACTTTAGTTGACATCATTTTAGCCTGGAAATGAATATTTTGGATTTCATAATGTTGGTTGATTGAGGATTTTTGTTTTCTACATTGTCTTTCTTTATTGCTCTTACTTTACAACAAAGCTTTTACCTAACATCACAAATTTCACCTAGAACTTGTTGGTTGATTCATGTGTGAAAGAAAACCCTAAAATGCAAAAAGTTTACAATCATATTCTCAGACATTGTGTTTTTTAATTTTTCATTGTAGCTTGTATTCTATGGTCGATGATTCATTAAGCCATTTCCTTCCATTTCTTTTTGGAAAATGTTGCTTACAAAAACTTATAGTGGTTCCTTTCGATAGCTTTCATGCGATTTGCGGTGTATATATGTTGTCAAAATCACCCAGGAATTTTCGAACTCGGGTCTCCACTTTAATACAAGTCTGATCACCTCACTGCTTGCCTCAAGAGTATAATCTTGTGGCCTTCCTTCAATTTATGTAGTTACTAAAGCTAAGTATTTGTGTTTCTTTGTTCATTATAATGGGAACCTTGTAATCGTAAATACTGATAGTACTTTTTTTGTTATACAACTATCATAGAGCTGCTTGATAATGTAATTAATGGGATAACATAGATTTAACTTTATTATATGATTTAAGCCAATGTGAAGCATGTGTTCAAATTTTAAAGTTATTTTTAATATTTGTTTTCTATTGAGATGAATTATTATTATTAATTTATTTTGAGCCTACTAGTTGTGAACTTGATGGGGTCATCACACTGTTACGGAGAGAAATTCCTATGGCTTGGGGTACCACAACAGACAACTTGACTCCAGAAATCAATCCTTTCCAATATGCAATAGAAATTAAATGTTTAACACTAAAGGATCAGACCTCGTACTTTATTCCAGACGGTTGAAGTAGATCCCCATTGAGCTTTCCAGTCTTCAGCTTGAATTGATCTGTTACTTCCTCAACAACAAGTAAACAATACAAGCGTTCTATATATCATGGTGTTAGATCTATTCTAGCATATATAATCAATAATGTACAAGCATTTGACATAATCCAATGGAGTACATATTCATTCAAACACACATTATTGGATAGGAAAAGATATTTCTATTAATATAAATAAGAGATTACAAGATACAACCTCTGACGGCACGTCTGTGAACCGGAGAAACTGAATCCCCCACTTGGGCCTCCACCACTTCAATCCTCCATCTCTTGATAGCAAGTTCACAAGAAAAAGGCAAGATTGGGAAGAACACAAAAGTGCTCCAAGGGACAAAGGGGTGCAAACTCAAGCATAAGTTCCGGCAACAATGGACTATAGTTTCGTTGCTCTCAATTCTCTCTTATGCCTTCAATGTCCCAAGGGGTTCTGTATATAGCTTTTCAAAGGGGTAATGAAAGGTCGAATCCGAGCGATCTCCAGGCATAGGGAAGGCCAGGAGTCGAATGAGTCAGATCCATGTCAAGGAAAAATCCAAAAGGATTTGGATTATGCACACATCCCGATGTACACAGTTTTAGTGGTCAAACCCGCGTATGTACGCGCTTATATGTTTAAAAGTCGCGTATAGCATTTTTCATGTATTTTTAGGGATGATCAAGGAAACATCAAAGGACAAAAAGTGGTCCATAGGGTCTAAGGAGTCTGCAGCGGGACAGGGGAAGGCCATACAAAGTGTGATTCACCTAGAGTGGTGAAATCCGCTATAACAGATGCCCCCTAATGTGTGAGGTCAGAGGGGTCATACGATGGCCAAAATACATTATAAGTCCATCCCAGCAGTGGAGTGATGAAGGATCCCAAATGGAAGACCAGCCACCCAATCAGCATAGTACAATAATACAACTCTGCATACAACTACAAATACATATAGCAGTCTCGGATACATAAGAGTACAATGGCCATGAATAGGCATGATACATGATATCACATATGTCGTCATCGCCACGTACAATATACATAGATCAGAATCTCCATGATGAAGATATACAAAGGACCATGATCTTCAAAATGGCTGAAGATATATAATAGATCAAGATCTCCATAGTGGCTGGAAATATCTGACATATACTGGAATCAAGTCATGAGAGCTGAAATCTCATGAACACTGGAACGATCAAGGAGGTAGCATATAACAGATTCCACCAATCTGGAAAGTCTTCTACATAAACCGCTACGAGTACATGTCCTACTATGCGAATAGAGGTGTCGAGGTCGAACATAGTAGTCCATCATCTGATTACCGGTCATTAATGTATACCGTTAACCGACGCGAGATCACCCACCGATAATGAAAATGGGAATCAAGGTACTAGAGTGCAAGCTAACAAGTGTGAATAAATGTGTTGGGGTTGAACACTTGAAAGGATCCATCGATCAGGGGACATTGATGTATTCCCAAGAAACTGTCGATGGCGAGAGAACCTGCCACTGATGACTGCAAGTCTCAAGGTACTCAAAATGACTCTAGACTCCAATCCCAGAATAAATGATTTGAAGTCAATGGGATGAAATCCGTTGGAAGGAGGGCATTAAGGCATCCCCCATAATCCAACACGATGTACTCAGCAAAGCTGTATAATGTGGAAGGACTCGATCATAAAGTGCATGAACCAGTAACTGTACCAGGAATGGCCGACATGCAAAGTCAAGATAACTGAGGAATGGCCGACTCAGGTTTCAAATTTCTTCGAACAAGAGAATAACGGCGTATGGTGACTGAATGAAGGTAGCATAGACTCGATATACAAACTGGGACATCTCTGTGACACAAGAGGCATCAACAGAGGCTCCATAGGGACTGGAAGCTTAACCAGTCGGTGGAGATAAAATTAGATAAACGAGTACAGCTCCTAAAGTCAAACTATAACCCAACCAATGGATGTGATATACAGTGCTCTGTTCGAAGGCGACATGACTCGACAGCTGCCAAAGATAACATATTTTCTTGTCCGGCTTTTTGGTTTTTTGATTTTTTTTTGGACTTTTTCAGTTATTTAAAAAGCTTGAAAAAAGAATAAAATAGATTTATAGTTACAGACTAGGAGGAGACGAGTGTCATAAGGGAAAACAAACTAGTTCCAAGTAGTGGAACATACCTATGCTCAATGCAAGGATACATGTGTAGGATATCGACACTCGGGAGAAAATCCCCTCCCGGTAAAAAGGGAATCAAGTTGCGAAGTATAAAAAAATGGCTCTGCATGGCTAGACATGAGACAAGCTCGGGCTATATGGATGAAACACAATGTTAGGGGAGTCGGCATAAAGCTCAATAAGGCAGGCAAAGCTCATGGTAATGCATTCACAACTTGACATAAGGGAGTCCTGAGGGAGATAGGCCAGCAAAAGATCAAGAGGAGTATGAGGCTCTTGCGAAATGTCATGGCAATACTATACAATGGACTCCCGGACCTAAGAGAGGATTCACAGCATGGGTACCAAATGCAAAGGGGAGTTAACTAGGACACCCATGTATAGGAAAGCTCTACCATTCACATAGTACCACTTCTAACAGCGGCATGAAGGTTCCGTGATACCATGGAATGGGTTCATACCTAAGGTTAAGATGGAACGGTCATAAGGCAATGCATAAATGCAAGTGGATGTGAAATCCTAACCTATATGCCAGTTCAGACATAATACCTATGATAGGCATGAACAGGTCGAAACCTCAGAGAGAGTGTACAAAAAGTGGACCCTACATGACAACCATATTAGTCCAAAACAACCCAAAATAATCAATAAAGAATCCAAACTATAGGATATAGGGAGGAATGATCATGACAACAGCACCCAAAGGAAACAATGCGGTGAACGATGAGACATAAAAAGGAAACTACGGTGTATACCCAACGTTCACGCATACACTACCACCCCAGTGAGGGTGACCACTGGTGTAAAGACTGAGCGAAGGGAAAAAATCCTCCACAAATGGAGTAGAGGATGGAAGATGACCATTCCCAAATCTATGAGCACGGTAAGGGGCTATGATGCCCCCAAGTCTGACACCAGGGTCCGTACTAGGACCAAGGACGGGTGATAGGATACCAGGCATGCTGAAAATAAAAGGACCCGAACTCAAAAGAGCATAAATATACTCAAGTAACCACGATCCCAAAGGCCAACTAGCGCACAAAGAGCACACTCCTAAGAAAATCTACATCCAAAATACAAGCAAACCAAGGGGAGGATATGTGAGCTCCCGAATGTAGCAGGTATGTCTCGCCTAGGAGAGGCTTGAAACTCCCATACACTACAAGCGGAGGTGCGTAACCAATTATAGTGGCCCTCGGCTTCAACGCATAAAGCGACTGTGCTGTCCGACCCCTACTTGGCTGGGACACCCGTAGAATAACACCTGCAAAGTATCCCCTCGATAACCTAGGTAAGGAAACTAAGGTCACCTCAATATAATCAATGCTCAGGCGGACAGTCGCAGGCGGGATTGA
>LPNX010612699.1:514235-581430 GCA_001517045.1 Pseudotsuga menziesii
TCACAGACTCACCTAGACAGACACATACATGTTGTTGTTTAGTGATCTTGGAGAATTGACTTACAATGAACTATTCCAAGATCCTAAAACCTAAGCTTGTTGGTGCACCCTAGAAAAGAAAAGAGTGTAACTCATTTTAATTTAGCGTTGATTTTAGTTGGCTATAATTACTCAAAGGGAAATGGCTGTGCAACTAGTGAAGTTATGACTCAGCAGTGAAGTAAATATGCACACCATAACAAACAATGCTAAGTGCAATCTTTGTCAAATGAAAAATAGGGTATGCCACTACATGAGATGCATAAATATATATTCCTTTCCGAATGTGAATGCAATCCTTCCTATATGAAAGCCTAAAAACAACTCTCATCTAAGCAATCCAATGCAAGTACCTCCTCAAATCCATATCTAAGATGCAACTAAGAATGCAACTACTTTGTATTTTTCAATATAAAAGAATGAAAAATGCAATAAAAGTCATCTAAAACTCTCGGTCTCTGCAGCAAGCATAAAAGACAAGCCCAGCAAGACACTGAGACAAAAAGAGTAATGCACTAATGGCAAAACAAAAATGATAAATGACTAAAACTACTTTCAAAGAAAAATCAATGAAAATGCGGTCTCTGGTCACAAAAGAAGCATCCAACAGACAACAACAAACCCAAGAAAGACCCAACCACACTCACAACCCACCCAACAACTTCCCACAACATCAAACTCACCAAAAGGGAGGATGTACGCGACTGTTTAAAGAACAGCTGCAGATATACGTGACTTTTGGCCAAAAACCTGAGTGTATACACGGATTTTGGCCAAAAACCTGCGTATACAGAGAAGGCAGTGGTAAAAAGTAGGCCAAGGGTCAAAACAATAAAGGGGAGTGTCAATGGATGAACATACTATAACATGCAACATAGAAACAGGGAGAAACAGAAAGCAAGTCAAGAATATCAAGCCCATTATGCCCCCAACCCCAAAGAAAAACAAGGAACATCCCCAGCGGAGTCGCCAATTCTGTTACGGAGAGAAATTCCTATGGCTTGGGGTACCACAATAGACAGCTTGACTCCAGAAATCAATCCTTTCCAATATGCAATAGAAATTAAATGTCTAACACTAAAGGATCAGACCTCGTACCTTATTCCAGATGGTTGAAGTAGATCCCCGTTGAGCTTTCCAATCTTCACCTTGAATTGATCTGTTACTTCCTCAACAACAAGTAAACAATACAAGCGTTCTATATATCATGGTGTTAGATCTATTCTAGCATATATAATCAATAATGTACAAGCATTTGACATAATCCAATGGAGAACATATTCATTCAAACACACATTATTGGACAGGAAAAGATATTTCTATTAATATAAATCAGAGATTACAAGATACAACCTCTGACGGCATGTCTGCGAATCGGAGAAACTAAATCCCCCACTTGGGCCTCCACCTCTTGATAGCAAGCTCACAAGCAAAAGGCAAGCTTGGGAAGAACACAAAAGTGCTCCAAGGGACAAAGGGATGCAAACTCAAGCATAAGTTCCGGCAACAATGGACTATAGTTTCGTTGCTCTCAATTCTCTCTTATGCCTTCAATGTACCAAGGGGTTCCTTATATAGCTTTTCAAAGGGGTAATGAAAGGTCGAATCCGAGCGATCTCCAGGCATAGGGAAGGCCAAGAGTCGAATGAGTCAGATCCATGTCAAGGGAAACTCCAAAAGGATTTGGATTATGCACACATCCCGATGTATGCGGTTTTAGTGGTCAAACCCGCGTATGTACGCGCTTATATGTTTAAAATTCGCATATAGCATTTTTCATGTGTTTTTAGGGATGATCAAGGAAACATCAAAGGACAAAAAGTGGTCCATAGGGTCTAAGGAGTCTGCAGCGGGACAGGGGAAGGCCATACAAAGTGTGATTCACCTAGAGTGGTGAAATCCACTATAACACACACCATGCAAGAAATAAATTTATATCTCAAAATGTTGTCACGTTTTTCATATCATAATGCACAAAGATGGCTTTATTTCCTTTAAATCCTCAGAATTCACTATATATCATTCATTTCAAAATGGTCTAACTTTTGTCATTGTGGACAAAATTTGTAACTCTAGGGACAACAATCCATCTCTTATTTTTCAAGGTATGTGGAGAATGCACTCAAGAATAATTAGGTACTTTTAAGGCATTGATGTTTCTAGTTCATTTTCTCCTAGAGACAAGTGGATACTCTTTTGTTGAGATATTTAATTATAAGTGGTTTTTTATCTTCCAATCTATTAGTGCCAGAAATTGTTCTTAGACTACTAAAGAACAAGCCAACAGAATCTCATAAAATAAAATTAAGTAAAATAGGTTTTTATGGTTTTGGTTTATGGTTTTGGTTGAAAACTTCATCAATCAAAGAGGAAATAAACAACAACAAGCTAATACAGAACTGAATCATGCAAGTTGGATAAACTGGGGATCAAACACATCCCAATAAGCCATAAACATTACACATGAAATACTAATTCCATCCACATGCTACAAGCATTTACATGAATAAACCTTTAAACAAGAAATGAAATTGTAGACTGAGCAATCAACCAGATCAGAAATGAAAAAGCATGACAGGTAAAAGGGCTTATCAGTTTATATATAATCAATAGCAGTCATCCACTTACATAAGAGTTATAAGTGCTAGCTTGAAAAATCAAAGCTCCAAAAGCCTCTCCTTGAGTGAAAAATCCCACTCCAAAACTGTAAGTTTGTCTTCCTTTTATCATTACAAAAGTAAAGTAGTTCCATAACTACCTTCTAGGTTGAAATTTGAAACAGTTACATCAATTAGTTACATGATAACTCAAAATATTTAAAGACAATTAACCCAAAAATAGCAAATCGGATTTGGGGAAATTTGGTGAATTTATGAAAATTTGGGTCTCAAAGACGCTTTCATATCTCTCGATCCGAGACACCTGTGCAAAAATTGAGAGAGGTTTTTTTAAATGAATATGTCATGAACAAAAATATCTCTTGGTTTTTTTAAAATTCCTCTTAAATTGATCGAAATACATGCTGCAAATTTCTGACTAAAACAGGAAATTATTAAATAATTCAAACCCTGAAAATAGGCCACAAAGATGAATTCGAATCTCTCAAATGATAATAGATGTTGCAAAAATGAGAGAGGTTTTTGTGAATGAGTCTGTTTTGGACAAAAAACTCTTTTGGTTTTCCTGAATTCGTTTCCAGATCCTCGTAATTTGCTCCCAATGACAATGACAAAAACAGGAAAAACAGAGCTGCTACAGGAATCTCCTCATGAAAATATTTGACAAAGGACTCAAAAATGAGAGTTAGATTATAAATCAAAACTTGGAATAAAATTTTATTATAAGTTTTTGAAAGCTTAAAGATGTACATATTAAGTAATAAGCCCAAAAGACGAACCTTAAAACTAAAATAATGAAATAATTCAACCATTAAAAGCATTAAATCCAACCAAAATTATTGATTGTCCAAAATGATTAAAATCAACGTAAAATGTAAAATCATTTTAAACCAACGGTTGAAAATTAGGACAAAAAGAACAGATAAACTAAGAACAAGATCTAGTTATAACACAATATTTTTAAGAAGTGATTTATCTTGAACAATTAAAATTAACAAATATATTTTTCCTTGATTTCCATATAATATATGGTGGAGTGGATCTTGCTTGCATGCGACAATGTATGAGCTTGGGTTACTCAGTGAAAAATAATAGCACAACTATAGGAAAATGAAAGTTAGACAGACTGATATTGTTGTGTCCCAAATCTTATTAAAGCTCATTTATTGCACTCAAAGGCGATGTTGAAAATTACCAAAGATAAATTTAACATAATTCACGCTTTTTTAATGTTTTTTTGTTAACATGAATGCTATTTGATTTATATATTTGTTTAAGTCCATTTTATGCATCTTTGGCACTTCTATAAGTAGATTACAGTTGTTCTAGATTGATTATTTTCATATGGAAATGGATTCAAAACAAGTGCCATGATATTAGGTGCAGATGCAATTGTTTTTCAGTTGTTCTTCTCATGGTAGGTATTTTAATTTCTTCCCTTTATGTAACAGATTGTAATCTAGACATGCACACATAAAATGCTCAAATTCTTGAATTTTATAACTTTTTATGCTATGCTTACTATCTCAAAAACTTTAGCCTAGACTTTGTGCTTTATTAGTAGATATCCTTCTTATATGAAACCAATGTTCCCTAACTTCTTCATTCAAGCTCTCACATGCCACTAATTCTTTTGATACCAATATCATCCTTTAAATACTAATACCCCCCTAACACAATGCTTTTGTTTAGAATGCTTTCAAAATGCAAAATTGACTTGCATTTTGGGCAGTAATAATCAGTACAAAGATGTTCTACATGCACTTGGAGTGGGTCTAAATATTATCTCTATTTACCACATTACTCACATCAATAAATAAGTGGAATTTAGGCAAGTTAGATGAGCTATTACAAGACATCAATGATAACTTCAATGTTGTTGCCTCTAAATATTGTGATGAAGTTAAATGTATGTACAAGCTATCGCACTTTTGTCTCGGTCACACCAACTATGGATCCTTGAGGCACATGAGCACTCTTTGCCTTGTTGAAGGCCCTCCACAAATCAACATTTCCAATGTTTTTCTATGTGTAAGATCCAGGACGAATCCTCCTAGTGTGTTTTTCTTATTAGAATTGGTTTGTTAGAGAATTCACCATAGATTCTCTACTTCATGATTTCTTACACCCACTTGATAAAAATCTAAATAGAATGGGTACCCATACCTATGGGTAGGGTATGCATACCCATAAGAGATACTCTTACCTACGTATTGGATAGTAAGTACCCCTGTACCCTATCATACCCAAAACTTGGCCAAAGTACCTGACATGTTTGTCATGGATTGAAGGGACGTTGATCGTAGAGGGAACATGATACCTCTAATTTGGGGATGCCTAGGGAAACAAGCTTATTCTCTAATCTAAATTTGGAATTTTATCTCTTTTAAGTTTTTCCCCATTAGTATTTGGTCATACTTTATAGTTACTAGGATCACAATTCTTTGAATTTTAAAGTGTAAGGATTTATTTGTTGGGTTCTACATGTACTTGATAATGCCATTTATTTCCATGGACACACTTATATAGTGTTGGGCATGGTAGAAGTGCATTAACTCCACTTTTCTCTGTGCAATTCATTCTTGTGATAAATTTCATTAAAATATATACATATTTAAAATATGATTAAGTAAATATGTACTGTGTACAAGTTATTAAGGAATTGGTTAGCATATACCTCCATTATTGTTTAAATGTTGCTAGAATTTTTATAACAATGTAGATGCACTAGTGAAAAGTGATGTTATTTTTAGTGTGAGCTTTGATTCTATGTAAGGGTGCTATCTCAATGGAAGAGAACCTGCCTAACAAGAAGGAGGTTGGTAGTCTGATTCCTCCATGCCTTATCTATATAAATCAATGACTAATTAAATGACCGGTTAACAACAATCAATGACTAAATAAATGACGAAAAGAAGTAGTAGCAACAACAACTAAAGATGATGAACATTATTAGAACGAGACTTTTGAATTGCAGGGACGATGAATTGATCGAGGAGAAAGAGCTGTGAGCGACCGTGAAGCAGATATGTGAGATCGGTGCGCAGGTATGAAGCTCCACCGCTGGAAGAGGCCGATGCACATGCAGAGGATCATTCTTCCCTTGAATACTGTAGATAAACTAAGAAATCTATGATGGAAAAACATTTAAAGAATATATGATCGAAAAACACCTTCCCTTGCACTACTGGAATGATGAAACTCTACAAGCAATCGAGAACTCCCTCAGAAATTACATTGACAAAGAGGAACCAAAGGGCCCTCTATTTTCTTGTGCAAGGATCTGCGTGGAAGTAGATCTTGAAAAAGGGATACCATAAGTCGTAAAACTGTACATGGATGGATGGGAACACATGCCCAAATTATATTAAGAACAACTGGTCTTCAAGTGCAAGAAATGTCATGAATATGGACATTTTGTCAGAAAATTCCCAAAAGTAGTCGTGAAATTCCAGAAAAAAGCAAGATGAAGGATGGATACAGGTTAAAAGGGGAAGAAAAATGCCTTCACCAACCCCATTATCAGGTGGATCGCAACCAACGACAAGCAAGGAAAAGCCCCAAGAAGGAAAAGAAACGTCAACCGACAACCAATTCCAGGAATTGCATATGGAAGAGGGAGAGATCCCATCCTCATAACTCAAATCAACAGAAGTAGGAGAAGAAGAGACCCCTACACCTGCTAGTGTTCTTACCTCATCCCCAAGAAATGAAAGTACTGAAAAAACATTTGAAGGGTCCACAATACCAGGGGGCTCCTGGGTAGAGATGGTAAAACATCGCAAAGTCACACAACAAGGTTTCTCCCTAGAAAAATCGCCTCCACAAGGTTCACAGGAACTGCATGATGTAGGTTTGCAACCGAACACAAGAGGAAGAAAGTCGCAAAGATATCATAGAGAACAGGAAGGAGAAAGAGAGTTAGAATTAGGAAGACAACAAAGCCTTGAAGAAACAAAACTTCTACAATACCCAAGAAACCCAAGAGGGACAAAAATGAATGGCAAATCTCGAGCAGGATCTCAATCGCTCAAGAAATGATGAAAGTCATCTCTTGGAATTGCAGGGGGATGGGAGGCTCTAGAAAAGTAGAAGCAATCAAATATATAATAAAATCAGAGAGGCCATACGTACTGCTAATCCAAGAGACACAAATGCCAGATGTGGAGATAATGGCACTCTCACGGTTTTGGAAAAATTACATGGTAAAGCCATAAGCTCTAAAGGAGCATCTGGGGGAATAACCACCTTAATTTCAAACAAATTCTCAATAAAATAAATGAGGGAAATACATCATTGGATTCTTACCAAAATCCATGAAAAGGATGATTCAAATTCACTATACATCTGTAATGTATATGGGCTAATGGATTATAGAGACAAGGTAATATTTTGGGAAGATCTTTCCAAGCTTCATGAGGACATGAGAGGAAAAAAACTAATAATTGTTATGGATTTTAACACCACCAAGTCGCAACTGGAGAAACATGGAGGAACAAAGGCCGGGGATCCATTTGGTGAGAAGATGGAGGACTTGATTTCATACTTTGACCTGTTGGATATTCCTTTAAAGAACGAGAAGTACACTTGGAGCAACAAAAGAGCTGGAGTAGGCCATATTGTGACAAGACTGGACAGATTTATGGTAAGCTCTATTTTCCTTCAAAAATATCTCCTCCCAGCCTCCTTTTCCCTCCCTCCAGTAGTGCCTGATCATAAGCTCATCGCCTTGAATTTAACCCCACTTGTAATTCTTGGACCCATTCTATGTCGCTTCAACCCGATCTGGCTGCAAGATGGAAAAATTACTGATTTAATTAAAAATGTGTGGAATCTGCAATGTCATGGATCGCCAAGCTTTATCTGGGAATCAAAATTAAGAGTCGTGCACTCTGCTATTAAGAACTAGGTAAAGATTGGCTATAAGAATCATAGCAATCTTAAAACTAGGTTTCAAACATATATGTCCGCTCTCCACTCAGGGATGGAAACGAGAGAAGTGACTCACACACTCCTAAACCAGGAAAAGGAATTGAACATAAAGATCTTAAATGCGACCAGGCAGGAGGAAGAGGAATGGCGAGTAAAAGTCTAGAAAGTTATGGCTTAAAGGAGGAGACAACAACACATAACTTCCATAAACAAAAAAAGCCTCAACAATATCAAAGAACTAAAAGACAAAAATGGTAACAAGGTAGTAGGACAAGAGGAAATAAAAGATCACACATTCAACCACTTTTGAGAGATTTATACTCATAGCGAGGAGACTGACCCGAAAGCTCAAAAAGATCTCCTTTCTGGTATACCAAAGAGATCGTGGTGGAAGGAGATTCTCCCAAAAAAATATATGATTGGGGATAGAAGAAGATGTGTTGAAACCATTGACCCAGGAATAAAAGGCATGCCTATCTAGGAGCTATGCAAGAAGGATGCAGACATCCTATAGGACCAACTCTATTGGATTCCACGTAGTGGAAAGTAGATAAAGGCTTGGGTAGATAATATTATACCCACCTCCCCTGCAAACTTCAAACATGAATTCGCAGAGCTTAAACATTGGGATGGATTAAGCAAACATCAACACATTACACAACCTCTAAAGCTAGATGAGCCATGGAATATGGGTCGACTGGTATGAAATGGAGATCCCGAGCAACCTACGTGCAGATTACAGCGCATTCCTTTCCCTGCTACATGGGTTAGCTCTAGTCCATCATAGTCTACCAGATGGACGAGGTTGGGGAAGGTCTAGTGTTTACGAGGTGAAAAAAGGATATCATGCAAAAATTGTTTTTTTAAATAGTAGTCAGTATGACAGTAAATGGGTTAAAATTTGGAGCAAAGATTGGTTGCCAAAAATAAATTTCTTTTACTGGACTCTGGCCCATTGAAAAATGCTAACCGCCGAGAATCTAATGAAAAGAGGCATCACAGGCCCCATGAGATGTATACTGTGCAAAAAATCAGAAGAGTCCTTGGAGCATCTTTTCATCAAGTTCAAGTTTTCCCAGAAGGTTTGGAAGTGATCTTTCAAAGACTTGAACTTCAATTTAACGTTGCCAACAAAATTGGAATGACTTATTCTCTTGTTGAAAATACTACTACCAAGGATCCCTAACTAAAAATCTAGAATTTGCAAGAGCATGGGAAGCTCTCCCAAAATACATTTGTTGGAAGTTATGGACAACAAGAAACCAAGAGATTTTCGAGGGGAAAGTTGCAGCCTCTGCAAAGGCACTTTGGGTGGAGGCTTTATCCATGAGGAAAATGCCCAATATCAATAAGGAACCTTTGAAAATGACGAAAAGAGTTTGGGCTTCCGAATTTTTTGGGGGGCCACCCTCTATTCCTTGGATTCAGCCAAGAAAAAAATCCAAACCTCAGAATTGGAAAGTTAGAATGAATTCTGAATATTTCAATGTGTGGTGGAAGAAACTTGGTTGCAAATATTTGTTCTTTGACAGAGTCTCGAAAGGAAATCCCGAGCTAGAAGGTGCAGGTGGATTCATCTTCGACTCTAAAGGAAACAAGATAAAAGAGTACTCTTGGGGAATTGGAAAGAAGACAAATAACTGTGGTGAATGGCTAGCTCTAATCAAAGGTCTAAAGCTTGCAAGGAATGTCGACATTGAAGAGTTTGTGGTCTTTGGTGACTCGATGATGGTCGTCAAAGAAGCAAGGAACTTCATGAAGAATCGCAAGAACCCTGCGACCAAGACACATCACATCCTAAAATGCATGGTCAATGAATACAAAGCTATCAATTTCCTCCATCTACTAAGAGAAAATAACCAACAAGCGACATCATGGCTAATAAGGGTGTTGATGTAGATTGTGGAGTCTTAGTTTGTGATCAAAAGGACTAGAAGAGAAACTAGATACCTTAATAGTGACTACAAGTTCTTTTTACATATGTTTTGTTTTTGTGTTTTCTTACTCAGGCAGTTTGTCAGGAGATACAGTCTCCATAGATTAGGGAAATATCATGAGAAGTATAGGCTGGCAAACGATGAGCAAGGGGTCAAGGATGTGGTTCTTATTTGGGAACAGTATGTGCCTAGAGCTATGTAATCTTTGATTCAATTTTTTTTATAAAAGCTACTCAACCGTTTTTGTTAAAAAAATGACTAAACAAATGACCATTGATAACAATAAATGACTAAATAAATGACCAATTAACAACAATTAGTGACTAAATAAATGACTAAATGGACTACCAAACAATGATAATTAATGACTAAATAAATGACAAAATAACAACAATTAATGGCCAAATAAATGACAAAATAACAAAATGCATGAAGCAATTCAAGCAATTTTTGACAAAGTGATAAATGACCAATTTGGTTGGGCAATAAGTGACTACTAATTTATGACCAGTTGTCACGTGAGTAAATTTAGTCATTTATCACCCATTTTTAGCCATTTTTTAGTGACTTATCACCCATTTTGTACTAGTGTTTCCTTCTAATTATTTAGAAAACAACTAAGAAGTTGTATATTAATTGTCAACCCAAGGTTCGTTGGGAATTTGCGAGTTACCATGCACTGTATGTGGAAACCACAATCTCCTCTTACATTGGTTTATCTACTTGAAGTTGTAGTTCAATAACCTTACTTACAAACAATGGTATGAACAATTACATAGACTTGGAAAGGAACTAGCCAACTAAACAACTATTGAAACTAAGATGCAAGGAAAGTAAATCACACAATAGAAAAGTAAAACACATGACAAGAAAGTAAATTCACACTGCTTGTAGGTATTAGGAGTATGATTCAACTGTCTCCCAAAGCAACCCCATTGATGTGCAACAAAACTATTTGTTGAATTGAAATTCTAAATCACTTTTGCATAAATTGAAATTCAGACCGTGCTAGAAAGTAAATGCGAAACTAATTCACACTTTGCAGGAAAAGTAAACTCTAAAACTAAATCACACTGTGCGGGAAAAGTAATTCTAAAACAACGTTCACATCGTGCATGAAAATAAATTATAAAACTAAGTTCACACCACACTTGATAGAAATGTAAATTGTAGAAAAAAAATATAAAAGCTATCATTGCCAAATACAACTTATTGTTTATGATCCAAGGTAGTAAATAACATTAGTGCATTAAACACATTCATTGTAAAAATAAACATTTAAAACACTAATATATGGGTTAAAATCAAATTGCATAAATAAACTATATAATGAGAAATGCAAAATTATCTAATTGAAACAAAGCAACAAATTAAATTCAAACTACATGGTCATTAGATAAATAAAATCACAATACAAAAATAAAATGATAAAACAAAAATCTCTATTGAATCAAGATGAAATTGAAGTTATTCAATCATTATTTGGACTATTTCTCTAAGAGTCCTCCCCATAAAATGGAGAAGGAACTCTTATTTATACAGTAGTTCTCCATAACAAATAATAATGAGAATCCAAGCTATCCTCAACAAATTCTTAAAAATATGGATCTCAAACATTAAATCAGAACTAAATCCAAGATATTTGTTAACTACATTCTATTTAGAAGTCCTTGAAGTCAAATTCGAATTTAGGGAGATGAGGGGCTATAATAAAATAGTAAAAACCCATCCCAAATGTTTCCTAACAACTTTTGACTCCTTAGATCCATCATATATTTGATAGAGACCTTCAAATATCTATGGATAAGACAAATTTGCATTCCTATCCACCTCCATTTACCACCTTTAATTTTCAAATAATTTAACATCATGATTTGAGACATACAAGAATACTAGAAATAATGGATTTATAAAATTCCATTACTTCTGATGAATATCTTTCTCCAAAGTTGGTGGTTGAAAATAAATTTGAATTATTGACTTTCTGTAGCTTCTATAGGAGGTTCCAGAGCTAGTAGAGTTTTTGCAACTTCCTGTAGAGTTTTTGCAGCTTCCCGTCGAGGTTCCATAACTGCCTATAGAGTTTATGCAGCTGCCTGTTGAGTTTTTGCAGTCGTCTGTTTAGATTTTGTAGATTATGTAGAGTTTTTGTAGTTTACTGTAGACGTTACATAGCTACATGTAGAGGTTATGTAGCTACATGTAGAGTTTCTGTAGGTTCCTATAGAGTTTTTGTAGCTTTCTATAGGGATTATGCAGCTGCTTATAGAGGTCCTATAGTTGCTTGTAGAGTTTTAGTACCTTCCTGTAGTGGTTCCACAGTTGCTACAGAAATCCCTAAAAGATTTTGTAGCTACTTCCAATAGATAATTCAATATTCAAAGAAAATACATAGTACATTAATTCCCCTGATGTCAGTAAAAAATCAAAAGAAATACTAAGACATGTAATGGAAAAACACCTTGAGCATAACAAACTCGTATATGAGCATCATAATGGATTATAACATGATTATGGATAAGTGAAAATGATTATAAATAAGGTAAAATTATGATAGAAAGACGCCAAATCCAAGACTCATCATCTCCCCCAAAGTGAAAATGTTCCATGTCCTCATGCAACCCTGTGTCAACCAAGTTGAATGAATGGTGTTCATTTTTCAATGCATACCACCAAACTCACTGTTTATAAGCCGCAACCACTACATCTAATTAATAAGAAGTGTAAAATATCATCTTGAACAAGTTTTTATGCCAACATACCTTCCAAAATAACATTTTCAAGTAAAAAATACAAGAAAATGAAGTTTTGTGGCTAATGGACTAGTGATCCACAACTTCCAAAAATTAATTATTTCTCCATAAATACAAAATAGGTTTTGGGAAAACTTTGCAGGGGTGTTAGGAATGCAATTGTGCTTCTCCCAGCCAAAAAATGGAGAAACCCACATCACGGTTTTTGAAAAAATCAGAAAATGGTTGTAGGTGATTATGGTTGATTTCTGAAAAAATTTGCATTGTGTTGAGTTGAAACTTACTGGATTTTTTCTTCATACCATAATGTTTATATCCACCAATTTTTACAACAAATACCCAGTTCTCCATTTGGAAGATATTGCAAGTTCAATTTCGACATTTTTTCATAAAAACATGAATGAAATACATGATTTGCAAATGTTTTTATGAGTGCCCACTAATATGTTTTAAGCTGTCATCGATCAAGTATGCAAGACCAACCCTATGAACATATAAAAATGCCATCAATGATTTGAATCCATGAAAAAAAACATACAATATCAAGGTAAGTGTGCCTAAAGAAACACAAATTCATCCCAACAAAAAATCATACAATGGTTAGCTGTGAACTCCATAAAGGATGGAAGCAACCACTTTTTCTTCCCCACTAAATATTTTCCCTGTCCTCAGGTAAAAGGAGCCCAGTTCAGAGGGATAAGTATAGAAACCATCCCATATTGAGTTCAAAGTAGAATCCATCATAAATCTAATATGAAATGACAACTATGTAATCAACAAGAATTTCTAATAAAGACCTTCATACAACTGATGAACAGATCAACCTTTCAAAACTGTCATAAGGAGCTTAGGAAATAATCTAGAATAAATGCTTATCATGCTAATGGTATCAAACTTGGTGATGAAGAGAATGTTGATCCAACCAACACAAGAAGAATATTTCAAGTAACAACATGACCTTGGCAATTTTGAATACAAATTCCTGTAGAAAAAAATAAAGAAACATACTAATGTTGTCCCAAATTCAATACTATGTCAACCACTACATGATTGCTAGTTGAGTTTGTCATGTCGCCAATCACCTTCAATATTTCTGTAATAAAATTCATGTGATTTTGTTTGTCCACTCAGTCTTCTCCCTAAATTGATGAGTAAATCGGGCCTTTGGGAAAATAAATTATTTGTATGGATAAATTTGTGTTATTGGCAAAATTCATGAAACTTATAATTTGGGAACAAGAATATTCTACTGTAATTTCAATTCCCATTCAAGATAACATATTCCACCAAAATGCACTGTTGAACTGTGATAGAAAACACACACAAAAAAATCGATGGTTGTCAAAAAGTTTTGCATTTACTGAAAAACGTTCTTCTCTAACACAATCTTTCACTTATATTTCAACTTCAAGCAACTCTTAGAATGGGGTATGATTATGAGAAAGAAACTCCTTCTTGAGCATGTTAGTATTTCTTTGGGATATCAGCTTCTTGATAAGTGTGCAACAATAAAATGGCCATAAAGAACAAGGGGAAACACTCAAAAGATGGCAAGAAACAAAACAAACAATGAAAGCACATAGCAGGTCATTGAGGTAGATTTTTGGCCAAATGAGCCTTGCCATATGTATGATTCAAAGTTGTTTATAAGTGAAACACAATATTTTAACGTAGTATGGAAGTCATAATCAACATGCAAATGACTTTTAATGTACTATTGATAATCAACAACATTGGGTAGATGCTCTGCATAAAAAACAAAGGCCAACTACGAGAGATGGAAGAGCCAATATAAACCAAATTCTACAGAGACAAATGCTCTAGTTCCTTCATTTAAATTTGCAAATCATTATGATCAACAAATAAACATCTCTCCTACAACCCCTGTCATTTCTGTTCTCTTATGCGATATGACACAAATATCACAAGATCCCTACATTTCCAATGGCCATTAGACATATGAAAAAGCCTTAACAAACTTGAATCCAAAAGACCTCCTTCAAGAAACCATGAAGATCTATATGCATTAATGGAAGTGTTGGAAATGTAGTGGAGCTTTGAATGCTCCATTGTATGTACTACACAACATGTAATCACATATTCATCAAATGATTTTCAAACTACATACCATATGTAATGTGGCCTTAATAGCGCTAAGCTTGATTTGTATTCTTTAAAGATGTGAACCAATTATGCACCTATAAATGAACTCATAACTATGTTTGCCTCCTTCTTATAAGATAACAAACTTCTTATGTAGGATTAGCTTCTAAAATAACTTATTCTACTGTAGGTTCTTGTGGAGTAACACATACCTTCCTTCCAGTGATGGTCTTGGCTTGTATATGAGTTTCTTTGCTTGTTCTTACTACTGGTTCTTGTGTGACAGTAGTAATACTTCCTCTTCCAATAGTTTTGTTGATGTATTTGTAACTTCAAAATGTATTCACTTGTATATCTTATATTGTACCCCGATGTTCCTATCGGGAGAATAATTTGTATTTCATTGTACCCCGATGTTCCTATCAGGAGAGTCATTAATATAATAAAGTCATGTAAATTCATTGAGGTTAACCCTCCGTTGTAAGTCGGGGAAATAGTCCCCACAATTGAGTTGAGGTTAACCCTCCGTTGTAAGTCAGGGCAATAGTCCCCACATTTGAGGGGTACTAGGGTTATTAGAATATCCTAGGGAAGTCGACCCTGGTAAGTAGTTATCAAGTGGATAACTAGTTTAAATAGAGAGTGAGCCTCTCTATTTGAAACACACACACACTCAACTGTAGTGCATGAGTGAGAGAAGAGGAGCTTGCACAAGTGAGAGAGAGAACAACTATCGGAGATCGTCTTTCTGTCTTTGGGTTTTACTTTTGCCATTGGTTCTCATTCTATCTCTAAGGAATTTGCGGGGTTTTCTCCTTTATGGTTACCCCAAGGAAAACTCTTTGTGTCTCTTATCTCTTGTGATTATTTCTGTGCATGTTATTCTCTTAGACAAGATCCTAGATCATATTGATTAAATGATAAAAATCTAACATGGTATCAGAGCTAACCTGAGAAGAAGACACTGTGCAGCTGCAGAAGCTAGGGATTATTATTTTTTGGGTCCCTCTCCACATATCATCAGAAAAATGAGGCTAGGATAAATCTCCATTGAATGACACATCTTTTTGTCGAAGCAGAATTTGATTCTGGGCATTTTCAATTTTTGAACTGTAACTACTGCGGGAAATTAGGGATTTTTATAGAAGAGGAATTTTTGAGCGAGCCCAACATAGGATTTCTCTCCTCCTCAAAATCAAAGTTTAGAGACCAAGATCGAAATTTTTGTTTGGGTAAAAATTCGGGAATGTCAAACCCTAATTTGACCCCAGACTTGAAAACCCTAAAATACTAAAACTAGTAGTTTTGGTACATTCACTATATCTAGAGATTGGAGAAGGAACTGAAACTTTGACAAGTCGAATATAAATTCATGATGTACCCTCTATAAAAAATTTAGCCTCAGATTCACTATATTCTAGAAGATATGATTCCTCCAAGTCAGGGTTCTAGCCTATCCCAGGATTCATCCTTAAACAAGACACCTTTGGAGAATTGCTATATCTTGGGATACAAAGGTCCAAATGAAATTTCACAAGATGTTCCAAATAGGGCACGGACTGTAATTTCTGTGGTAAAATTTTTAGACCCCTAAGGTGAAACAATGACACATGGCAGTTGGTACAAGTTCGCTATGCTGAATAGTCCTGAAATAAGCCACCTTGGGAAAACTCTCATAAGTCCGAATTGGTGAAACCAATTATGCTCAAAACTATGGTGTTGGAAAGAGGCCAGACGAGGCTACCTCGAGATGAATTTTTAGACACAGAGGAGTAGTAATTTTGGATATATTGCAGAAACAATATCAAGAAATTCTGCAAAAGAAATTGAAGAAAACTAGGGCATCATATATTTTGCAGTTCTTATCACAGTTTTGGGAAAATGAGTATGCTGCTCAGCTCACCTTGAGGAGGCTCATCTTTCTATCCAAACAGATCTAAAATATTCCAAGTTTTGAAAATTATGGTTTCTCTAACAAACCCTAAATCAACCAGATCCGGACCAGGACAGACACCTCAAATCGATAAGATCTAATCTTTTGCTATTTACATTTGAGGTTCTCATTTCAAAATGAGCTATCACACTAGCTTGATGACAAGCTTGGTGAAGCTATCGACTTCCAAGTATGGAAGTATAAGACCTCTATGATCCTTGAATAAATTGACTTGGATCATTGTTTCAGTAAGAAATGTCTAGGAGCTAGAGGGAGATGAGGCTAAGGATCGATAGAGCCAAGAGAATCATTGCAGATTCTATTAAAGATCATCTCATCCCTCATGTGTCATCCTTGAGGACACCAAAAAGAAGCGTTCGATGCTATGACGAAGCAATCGAAGAAGAATAAGATATTGTTATAACCACCTTGAATGGCCTTCCAGGATCATGGGATTCATTCATTCGAGGAATGTGTGCCAAAAGGAAGTGATTACCTTAAGCAGACTCTGGGAAGAGCACACACAAGAAGAAGCTCAACCCATAATAATAGAAGAGAAAATGGGAGCAACTGAATATCAATTTCTCACGATCCAAAGAAGATCCCTCAAGCGATGAGGAATACGAAGGACTCAACTTTTGAAGAACCTCTTATCCATATTAGCATTTGGATAATAAATGATGTTGTTATGAATGAAGAAGATGATGAAGCTGAAGGCTCAAGAAGGATTTTACCCACGAAACGAATAAAGATAAGTATTCAATCGTCATTTCATGATATTATTTGGTGATGTATTTGTTTATATTCAGTTGATGTGCTATGCATGATAGAATGTTTGCATTAATGACAGTATACTACTAATATGCATGTGATGGGTAAGTAGCCCATGATGCTATACAACTCTCCATTGCTACTTATCTAGAATGAAACCTCTTTGCTGACATATTGGATTAGTGCACAATCTCAATGATGTCATGGTAGATATGGAAGGAATCTAGAAAGTTTCTGTGAGATGTGGATGAATGATGTATTGGCTAAATTAGTTGCATGATTATATCTTTATACGTAAGAAATTGGCATTATGAATATGCCTTATGAAATGTTTCTAACCATACAATTGGTGCATTTGAATTGTAGGAAAGATAGCATACAATCACCTACAAGAAAAGAAGGATGAGACTTGTTCCAAAGAATAAGTGACGACAGTTCAATATTCACTCTAATAATCCAAGATGAAGAATAATAAGATGATACTTTCAAAGATTTCAAAGAAGGAAGAGGTCTCAGACACAATGCAATTATGTGACACTATTGAGCGACATCATTGATGCAGAACCTTCTAGCTATGAAGAAATAGCCAAGAAGAAAGGGAAGGAGTGAACAAGTTCAAGAAGAATGATGTCTAGGATGCGGTATTGAGACCTGAAGGGAAGTCCATAGATCCAGCATGTAGTATATGGCAACATCGTGGGATACAAGGCAAGAATCGTAACACGAGGCTTCTCACAGAAAGAAGCCATAGACTACGAAGAGACATTTGCAGCCACTGGGAGTTGAGACACATGATAGGCAGACTCATGTGTGCAAATTAACTAAGGCCTTGTATGAGATCAGAAGGCACCCATGGGATAACACATACATGAGGAGCTTGAAGGTCACCTAGAGTGATGAAGATATTAACCTTTGCTACAAGGTTGAAAATGAAATCCTATAGAGGATGACAAGCTCACATATGGGTGCGAGAAGAACTTTTGAAAAGGTTCAAGATAGAGGATCTTGGTATCCAGTGACCCTAGATGGATACATAAAATATTAGTAGCAGAGGAAGCTACTTGTCACTCCAGTACATAATGTTTCAATACATAGAGTACAAAAGGCAGAGGGAGAATGATGCTCCGCTTCAGAGGGAGTGATTGCAGAGGATTTCAAGGTTCGACATGGTACGATAGGATGGACAGATTACTGATGGCTCCAATATTTACTGAGAGTAAAGCAGATTCGAACCTTTGCCTCAAGGTTGAAGGTGGAAGACCATTGATGCTCCTATTATATGTCGATGACTTGTTCCTGACAGAAAATAGGAACTCATTGAAGTTGCAAGAAGGAGACTTGCTGCCGAGTTCGAGATGAAAGACTTGGGTATGATGCACTACTTTCTAGGCATGGAGGTGTGGCAGAATGCGGATGGAATCTCCATTGGACAAGGGAAGTATGCAGTGGAGATCCTGAAGAGGTTTGGGATGATGGACTGTAAGGCCATGACCACACCTATGGCATCGAACCTGAAGCTATTGAGTGATGCTTCATCAGAGTCGGGTGATGCTATGATGTATCGTCGGATGATTGGGTCATTGATGTACCTCACGAATATGAGACCATATATTTTCTTTGATGTGAACACATTGAGCCAATTCTTGATTGCTGCAAAGCATATTCTGAGGTACCTAAAGGGTACAATTGACTATGGGCTCAAGTATGAAGCGAATCAAAAGATTAACCTAGAGGGTTATGTGGATTTGGATTAGGCAGTGCCATTGATAGGAAGAGCACTTCGGGGTGCTGGTTTAGCATGGGACCAGGTGTGATCTCTTGGTTTAGTAGGAAGGAGTCCTGCATGGATCTAAGTACAACTAAGGAAAAATATGTTGCCACTTGCTCGGCTACTTGGGAGAGAGGAGTAGTGAAGCTCTAGTTTGTGATCTAAATCGATATCTCTCAAAAGAGGGAGTTCTAACATAGCTCGTGAGACAGGTTGTCTGAACATAAAATCCTAGTGAAGCTCATAGGTTGCTCAGACGTAAATGGTCTTGTAGGTTTTCCTCAGATGTAATCAGTCACAGCGAAGCTCACAGGTTATCCTTGGACGTAATCGACCCTATTGTCATTCTATCCTAGAAATGGCCACAGTGAAGTTTGAGTACTTGAGGGAGAAGCTTGGTGTTCTCCAGATTGAGGTTCCTTCTAAGTAGAACTGATGATTCTGAGAGCCTTTCTGACATGGTGGCAAGATTGGTTCCTCCCATGGTCAGATGTAAGTGTAGGAGCCTTCCTGACATGGTTGTAGGATGTGTTCCTCCCATCGTCGAATGTAAGTGCAGATCCTTTCTGACATGGTGGTAGGATTGGTTCCTCCCATGGTCATATGTAAGTGCAGAGCCTTTATGACATGGTGGTAGGTTGGCCCTCCCATGGTCAGATATAAGTGTTGATCCTTTTCGACATAGTGATAGGTTGGGCCTCCCATGGTTAGATGTAAGTGCTGGGCCTTTTCGACATGGTGGCAGTCTGGGCCTCCCATGGTCGGATGTAATTGTTGGGCCTTTCTGACATGGTGGTAGGATGGGCCTCCCATGGTCAGATGTAAATGTTGGGCCTTTCTGACATGGTGGCAGGCTGGGCCTCCCATGGTCAGATGTGAGTGTTGGACCTTTCTGAAATGGTGGCAGGCTAGGCCTCCCATGGTTAGATATAAGCGTTGGATGAGCCTTTCTGACATGGTGGCAGGCTGGGCCTCCCATGGTCAGATGTGAGTGCTGGACCTTTCTGACATGGTTGCAGGCTGGGCCTCCCATGGTTATATATAAGCACTGAGAGGGCCTTTCCAATATGGTGGCAGGCTAGGCCTCCCATGGTTGGATATAAGCGTTGAAGAAGATGAAGGCCAGTGGTAGGATGGGCCTCCCATGGTCGGATATAAGCGTTGAAGAAGATGAAGGCCAGTGGCAGGCTGGGCCTCCCATGGTCGGATATAAGCGTTGAAGAAGATGAAGGCCTACATGGAGGCTAGGCCTACAACTAGCATGAGAAAGGGATGGCTCTGTAGAACTTCCTATGATGAGTATAATTGAGAGATAGCACCATTTGCTTGAGATAGCAGGAGCAATGATGATGATGATGATCCAACTTGATGATGATCCAATTTTGATGATGATCCAGAGATGAAGACTTGTGTTGATGAACTGTGTGAAGAGAATACCTTCCTAGTTAAGAGGGAGTGTTGATGTATTTGTAACTTCAGAATGTATTCACTTGTATATCTTATATTGTACCTTGATGTTCCTATCAGGAGAATCATTTGTATTTCATTGTATCCCAATGTTCCAATTGGGAGAGTCATTAATATAATAAAGTCATGTAAAGTCATTGAGGTTAGCCCTTCGTTGTAAGTCGAGGCAATAGTCCCCACAATTGAGTTGAGGTTAACCCTCCATTGTAAGTCGAGGTAATAGTGTCCACATTTGAGGAGTACTAGGGTTATTAGAGTCTCCTAGTGAAGTTGGCCCTAGTAAGTAGTTGTTAAGTGGAAAACTAGTATAAATAGAGAGTGCGCCTCTCTATTTGAAACACACACACACTCAACTATAGTGCATGAGTGAGGGAAGAGGAGCTCACACAAGTGAGAGAGAGAAAAACTAACGGAGATCATCTTTCTGTCTTTAGGTTTTACTTTTGCCATTGGTGCTCATTCTATCTCTGAGGAAGTTGCGGGGTTTTATCCTTTATGGTTTCCCCGAGGAGAACTCTTTGTGTCTCTTGTCTCTTGTGATTATTGTTGTGCATGTTATTCTCTCAGATAAGATCCTCGATCATATTGATTAAATGATAAAAATATAATAAGTTTCTTTGGATTGTTTATATACATCATATGTTATTCTCTTCTTACTATTGATTCTTGTGTGGCAGCAATAGGGTGGCATTTATTCTTCTCATGCTTGGATATTCCAAGGGGGATGTTGGGATGGAATCAGATGCGAAAGTATAGATGAGGGTGAAGGTTTGGATTAAATAAATATTGTGATTTTGGACAAGAGAGGTAATGGTATTCCCCTTCCCCCAAACTCAAAGCTTTTACTACCCTCAGAAATATAGGAGGAAGTAGGGGAAAATGCCCAAGTTCAATTTAAAATACAAATCCATAGTATTCAATGAACTTAACTAAAGATAAGGAAAATAAGCAAACATGTACCTACCTATGAATATTGTGAAATGTGGAACAACATCCTGAGAAGCACGAGATTTAATATGGTCCACAATGATGTAAAAACTTGCAAGAAAGATCAATGTGGAATTTGGAGCTCATAGCATGATGAATTGCAACTTAGTTATGGAGCCGAAAAATGATCTTCTAATGTAGTATCAAATATTGGAAACTTTATTTAAAGAGCAAGATGGAATAATCTATTTCTCATTTATTTGCAAACCTTGTCCACTAGCATGTTCATTTTCAGACAAAATATGTCTGACTGCGCCCAAAGGGTTTTCACAATCATAAATTTTTTATTCCCGAGGCATGCATGCCAACAATTAGTTTTCAAGCATTCCAAGGTTTGATGGCACTTGAGATAGGTTTTCACCATCAAAATTTATTTGGAAAGGGGGCAAGGAGGTGAGGGAACTTGACATTGTAAGTGATCCAAGATGACTTTATTGTGTGGGTTAAGGATGGATGAAGCAAAAAGTCATTGAAGTGATAGAATGAAGGACACTGAAGTTAATTTGATCATAGTGGTGACATTAATGATTTGTATGAGAAAAAATTATCAACCACTTAAGGAAACAAAAGCTTTATTAACTTCAACAAGCATGCATATCAAAATGGGAAGAAGGAAATGCATAAGCATACCACGACATTAATGAATGAGCATGATGAATCTTAGGTCTTCTAAAAGGATTATTTTGTATAAATTAGGAATGTCACAATGGAAATGTGGGAATGACACTTGAGCTCTGAAACAATGGTCGTCAGATTTTTCATATCAATTCTTCATATGTCTCATTCTGCAAAAAATTCTTCTTATTGTTGTCTTCAAGTGAGACGTTGTTGGATTAGGCTGAGAGGAACTTGAGTTTCAAAAGTAGCACATATAATAATAATGAATCTTCATTTTTGTATGTATGGAGGTAATTCCCATCAGTATGAAATTTGGTCTTCACAAATCACTCATGCATAGATTAACCTTCTTTGATCTTCCAAGGACCTGCAAAAAAACCAGCACTTACATGCAATAAAATGTGAACTCATGGAAGAAGAAAGGTGATCAATATCTCTTAATCCAAAAAATATGCAAGGTAAATAATACAATTTCTTATAAAACAAATTCAAGGAAGATAAACAAACAAAAAATCCCTTTTTACTTGTTGGAGAGCAGTGGCCAGCCTAGACTACTCAATGCTATTTTGTTAATAACTTCTACACTTCATGATTGATTTGAGTGATTCCAAAGCCAAATGAAAGTGGATTTAGAGGGATGCCTCAAATTGAAACAAGTTTTGAAAATGCATTACTATGTTATTCCAAATATGCTAAAGAACATCCTGCATGACATAGTTGTTTGTAATTTCTAGTCTAGACCAACAACTAATTTGAGTATAACTTTTTCGTTTGGAAACAGATTGAATGGATTGAAATTGGAGATTAAAGTATATTCCCATATGTAATTCCAATAGAAACATGTTTTAATTATAAGAATAATTTATGTATCAAATATGCCAATGAACAACCTATGAGACAAAGTTCTAGGAGTGTTGATTTAGGATAGGTAGTTAGTATTTTGGGAACAATTTTTTTATATAATATTGGAATTGAGTGATTCAAATTTTGTATAAACTAGATTCATAGGAGAATATTCCAAAGAAATATGTTTGAAAAATTCATCCATTTAGGCACCCAAAAAGTGACTGTTCCAACTCTGTTCTTGAGTTGCCTACCCTTTACCCAATCGGTATTTTAACCATATCTTTTTAGTTTTATACCCAAATTGAAAAATTCAAATTTGATTAGAAACTATATTTCAAGGGATACTTTGGACAGAAACAGGTTTTAAAAATGTCCCCATAGGGTCTCTCAAAACATGACTGTCATGACTGTGTTTTAATAACTCCAATAAGCCAATTAAATATCCCAATAGTCAATTTCTCAGTGAATGGCGATCTAGATGGAAGTGAATGTTTGTAGGGGTATGATTTCAATATAAATCATCCAAACAACAATAATATTCAAGAATATTGAATCAATATGAAATTGAAGTTATTCCATCATTATTTGGACTATTTCTCTAAGAGTCCTCCCCATAGAATGGAGAAGGAACTCTTATTTATTTATTTTCACGGTGGTTCACCACGGAAGCTCTGTTTACAAAATGGCTACATACAACTTGGAAAATATCTCTTATACTCGCTTGGAAAGTATACATGAACCTTGGAAACTACCCCTGAGAGGGTTCATGATCAATGACTCACCAGCCTAATATTTCATTACATGCAAGGGCTCCCAAGGAGCAAATGTCCTCGGCGAGATTCGAACCTGGGCGAGAGTGCAACAACCAAATCTCTCAACCACCCAAGCTATGCCCCATGGACGAGGAACTCTTATTTATATATGAATTCTCCATAACATATAATAAGTGGGATCTAACATGTCCTCAACAAATTCCTAAAAATATGGATCTAAAAAACTAATTCATAACTAAATCCAAGATCTTTGTTAACTACATGTTATTTAGAATACCTTGAAGTCAAATTCAAATTTAGGGAGAGGGGCTATAATAAAATAATAAAAACTCATCCCAAATGTTTCCTAACAACTTTTGACTCCTTAAGTCCATCATAGACCTTCAAATATTTGTGGATAAGCCAAATATGCATTCATATCCACGTCCATTTACCTCCTTTAATTTTCAAATAGTTTAACATCATGATTTGAGACATACAAGAATAATAGAAATAATGGATTTATAAAAATCCATTACTCCCTATGAATATCTTTCTCCAAAGTTGGTGGTTGAAGGTAAATTTGAATTATTGACTTTTTGTAGCTTTTGTAGGAGGTTCTGTAGCTGGTACAATTTTCGTAGATTCCTGTAGAGTTTCTGCAGCTTCCTGTAGAGGTTTCGTAGTTGCTTGTAGAGTTTTCACAACTTCCAACAAAGTTTTTGCAATTGTTTGTTGAGTTTTCACAACTTTCTATATAGTTTTTGTAGTTGTTTGTAGAGGTTATGTAGCTGCTTGTATAGTCTCTACAACTTTTTGTATGGTTTCTACAACTACCTGTAGAGGTTCTATAGCTTCTTATAGAGTTTATGCGACTGCAAGTAGAGGTTCTACAATTGCTACAAATCTCCCTCAAATATCTTGTAGCTACTTCCAATAGATGATTAATATTCAAAGAGAAAACATAGTACACTAGATCCCCTAATGTTAGTAAAAAATCAAAAGAAATACTAAGACATGTAATGGAAAAACACCTTGAGCATAAAAACCTGTATATGGGCATCAAAAGGGATTATGACATGATTATAGATAAGCGAAAATGATTATAAATAAGGTAAAATGATGATAAAAATATGCCAAATCCAAGATTAGCTGAAATATTGCTTGTGTGAAAAAATTAAGCATTAACATATGCCCCCTGATGTATGAGGTTTAGAGGCTACCATAGGCCCAATAATGTATCATCATTTCCTTTGTTCTCTCTTGTTCTTGTAAGTTGTGAAGCAACTGTGGATGAAAATTTCCTCTCGTGGGGGAAGATTGTTGACAACGACTGATGAAGATGTAACAAATAATGATGTTTTATACAAGCAAGGTGAGTATACCCATGCTCATGAAAATCTGTCAAAATTTCTTCAATAAGAGGAGGCTGAAAGGTCAATTGGTGATACTGTTGGTACATGGATGAAGGAAACTTCAATCCATGTAAGAGTAATGAACCTCGAAATGATGTTATCTGTTTCGAAGAAGCAAAACTGCTGATGATCATGAGAATCCCACTATGATGAGGGACAAGTTTACTGGTGAATTTGTTGGACAGGGCAACTCATTGTACCATATGTGCTACTACCATGATTTATAAATGTGAAAATTTCTACCTTTGAAACTTACAACTCCCCTTGATGCAATAGATGTTTTTGACATCTAGAATAGGGGATACCACTTAGTTAGGGATCAATAATGACTCTACCTACTTAGTTCAAGGCGATCCCTTATATTGATGGAAAGGGACCCCAAGGTACAACTATAACTACTTCAACTCTCAGAATATGCTGATTTGATGTCGATGAGAGCTGAAGTACATGATAAGATGAGGATCTTATCTTGAGAACCAATATTATTTTGTAACCAAGTGTAAGAATGACATACCTAACATAATATTGGTTGATAAGAGTGGGGATCATAACTTCCTTTGATCGATGTCAATTTTGGGAGAAACTGACGACATCATTCCTCGAATAGAGATACCAAATGTAATGAAGGAAGACAAATTGTAGATGAAGGGCTTTGTTGGAGACACCATACTGAGGGTAATGGTGTCTGATAATACTAACAATGTTGGGAATATAGAGACTCAACTACATCTATCAATGGTGACTAGGGGTTGCTTCCAAAAGAATCAAGGGTTCCCATAGTTTTGTGTGGATTAGGGAACTATTTGTACATAAAGAATAATTGGTGGGGTGCCTATGGTTTTGAATGTGTTGGGGGACCAATTTGATGATGGGTGGGATTCCCATGGTTTTGGGTGAATCGAGGAATCAATTTGATGTTGGGAGAAGTTCCCATATCTTTGAATGGGTTGGGAAGCTTTTTTAGTGATGATTTGAGGGTTGTTTGTAAACGCGAAAATGGGTGCCCCATGAATCAATGCCATGTAGATTGTTTCTACGAGAACAACTGAATATAATTTGTTTCTTCGGACGCCATGGTACCCATTGTTGTCTCTGCAGGGGTGGTGATATGAGAAAGAGTGCATATGGTAGATTACTCATGGTGGTATGAGTGCTTAACTATGAGCCTTGATCGTAACATGTGTCAAGGAATACAATGACATCAATTGCTAGAGGTGGGGGACTAAATGCACAACTATAAAATGATGAACTATGGGTTGACCTTTTCAAACTTGATCAGATTCCTCGAACTTGTTGTGGTTTGACATCATGGGTGCCAAATTATGACAGGGTTTGCAATAGTGCGCACACTTAAGGGGGAAACATGCTATTCTCAGTGACGACATTGATGGCACATCATTACTAAGAGCCAGGAACCTATGGTTATCAATAGGATTACTGAGAAATGAAATGTATACAAAGGGAAAATGTTGTCTACATGCCATTTTAAAAATGATAGATGTGATGAAAGTCCTGTGCCATTGCTGAAAGGGTTGGAATCTCAATTCTGTGGTCATTATCCTACACACATGATGCATATACCCATGTGTAATAGAGATCATGACAAAGGTATTGGAAATGAAAAAATAATAACAAAAATCATAGTGCACCTATGATGTGCACATGGTATTATGGAAAGAATAATTTTAGGTACAACCCATTGACAGGGCTATTGAGGGTCATTCCTTCAAGATTTTCTAAGATATATACCCCTTTGGGAAGGCATTTTTTTGCGACATAGGGCCTTTTTCATTTCGATACAAATTTACATGGTCCATGTTTGGTGTCATTTTTGGCGTTGATGGCTCAGTGGTAGGTACTATCGAGATGGACATTTATGAATTAAGCACAATTGGTTTTGTTGTCAATGTAGTGATAACATTTATGGAAGTCATTTATTGTTTTTGATGTGAAGGAATCTCAATGAAAGGGCGGCTGAGGCGGACGGTCTCCAAGGCTTCCCAAAATTGAGGGAGGTCAGGACAACGATGCATATAATGCCCAAGCTAAAAGAAAACCAAACCCGCGTGATTAGTACGTAACGACTTGGACTTAGTTGTTATGTTGGGCTAAGATGAGGTTGAAGGTGTGCCCCCTGCTATAGTATGTGTTGCATGCATCACACTAACATGGGTATTAAGCAAATTCTTGAGCTCTGATAAGGTGGGGCACAGGTTGGTCGCATGGTCTTATTTCTCGCATAGGGAACATGGTGGGGTGACCCTTGCTTTAGGAGTTGTTTGTTATTACTGGGGATTTCAACCTTGGTTGATTTATGGCCCTTGCTTTAGGCCTAGCGACTATCGATGGTGGTTGGGGAAGACAGTTGGTTACGACAGGGGCTTTCAACTTGAGTTGTCTTATGCCCCTATTATTAGGTTTAGAGACAACCGATGGTGGTCTAGTCATAGGTGTTATTGGCTTAGTGTGTGGCACAAGTGTCATAACTAGCCTATATGACATAAGTGTCAAGACTAGTACAAACTCATAGTGGGCCACTGGTTTTGAGTCCATTGCTAGGTAGGGTGGAGTATGGTGCCACATAGATGTTCCCAAAGTGAGCCTAGGTTGATTCATGTTAGCCATTACTAGTGTCCCTTTCACTCTTGTGGGGGGGGGGAGTACAAGAATGGTATATGAAATATGGGAGGCATTGATGGACTCAATGTCTGTTCAATTCCATGACTTGTCAAAGGGGTTGATGATGATGCCGATGGGATTGGAGAAGTATTTTCAAAGATGAAAATAATGCCCATAAGGCCATATGTTGATATGAATATTTAAGATGGAGGACCCGAGTATGCCTCTAGCAAGTCAAAATATTTGTACACACCTAGGCATATATCAAAATAAGAGAGTTTATTCACTTCGCCTATAGTGGGTAGGATGTTTTCGGGGTTGGTGTTAGCATGAGGGTCATAGTAATTGAGCTGGTAAATGGTGACTATCTTCCCATTAAAAGGAAACATCATTATGCATAATACCAAAGAGGCAACCGCCTTCATAAAGTACATATAACTATGACCCAAATTACGTGTCAACTACCTCAATATCAATCATTACCATCTTACCCCCTAGTTCAATGGGGAAATTTTGGTTCAAAACCCTTAGCTATGAAAATATCTTGTCATATGTGCAAAGGCTGATAGAGGAAGGAACTAACTTGGGTGAGCACAAACATTTCCAAACATTAGATGACATTATGCATGTGGATGGATAATGATGTTTTTAACTATAATTGGAACTTGGAATGCGACTAACAAGGGTAGTCGCGGTTCACCTTTATCAAGATTGAAGATCATAAGGCACGAGTTTGAATGGTTGACAACACCAAGTACATCAATTAATACCTTACTTTGGGAGGGGCATGACTGCATCACTTCCAAAGTGGACATGGAAGCTAGGGTTTGAGCCAAGTCATCCACAATACTTTAGTTGTGGGAAGATTTTATGTGAGGGTTATGGGGGGTGTGCCTAAGTAGTACCTTAAGGATTCTCAGGGTTTTTTGACTACTTGGGCATAACATTTGCAAAGGGACTCCCAAGGTAGTAGGTACATCGTCCCTTTATGGGGGTTTAGGCCCTCCATAACCTTTGGCTTGAGTTTGTAGGTTGACATTTGTCATATTCATAATTTTTTTTTAAAGGTGCCATTGCCTTGAGGGTGGGGCTCCTGCTATTGGGTGACTACTCATTGGTTGGAAAAGGGTTTCTATAAGACAACTTGTTGTAATTGTGGTGCATTAGTCACATGAGGAAGCTTTGTTGTTGTCTTTTTATTTGCTTATACCAATTGTTGATAGTATGGGAGGAGTGGACAATGGTGAGTATAGTGACCATACTCTCGACAATTCAAGCAATAATAGTTTGTCCTAAGGATATAACTTTTTCCTTGTTTGGGGGGGTTATTAGCCCATGCATTCTGGTTACCTAGTTCTTATTCTGTTGGGGAGGGAGTTTGGCCCTTTTCCCTTGCTACTGGGTCTATTTGTTCTTACCTTTCTTCTTCCCCTTATTTTGAGGATTTTATGGATTAGCTGTGTTTAACCATTCAAACTATTGATCTTTTTGTGTGAAAGAAGGTTGTAATGAATTGACCTCTAGGAGGGCACTTAAATGAGTAACAAGAATTAAAGCCCTGTGGTGGGATATACATGCTTTATGTTCCATATGATGTGGATGTAGGAGCTGCCCTTGTGTGGTGGAGGTACCAACACGACTTGTATTGCATTGGGGTACGAAGGATTATAGGGTCCATATTTTAGCTGCACAAAATGAGGATTTGGTACACTTGTATGGAGTGGTGACATAGGAGGTATGGTAGGCTATTTCATTGCCATTTTGAATGGCGTAGAATTCGGATTAGGGAGAACCTTTCCTTGCTGGGAAAAAAACCCAATAAGCCCATCTATTGAATGTGACAACTACACATGTATGGGATCCAAGGATCGATGTTGAGGGGCATCAAATAGGATGGTGTATAAGTAACTTAATTGTGCATAAATTAGATTGAAATGTTGGGCCTTCAGGATGGTCTCTTCATCAATTTGGGGAAATGAGTTTGCCGCATCTTTTGCAATCGTAGGTTGGAGTGATTTAATGAACCAATCCAATAGGAACTGAGGTTGTATGTCTATTTTTCATAATGTGTATAATCTATGCCACTCATGGATGTGGTCCGTTATGTGGGTAGAGGTATTATGTCAAAATTTAGTGATAATATCGAGGCCACGGTCATGGCGTATGGGAAGATGATAGTAAGTGAGAAACATAGTGGCTATCATCCCAAAGGTGGCATGGGTTTCCCTTAGTAAATTCACATACCATTTTGCAAATTTTCCTATAAGGGTTCGCTGGAAGAGGCAAAGCCTCACCGAGTCATCCACTATGCAATTGTAGGAACACCATAAGTGGAAAGACATGACATGGTTTGCTGGGCCATCTCCTTCTTTCCCTTCAAATTTAGGGATATCCGAGGGGAGCTTGTTAGGCATATCTAGCCATGTTAGATCATGTTCTATGGGGTGATTGATCAATTTGGCTAGATCAGGGAGATTCAAGCTAGCCATGAAAGGTAGATTGGTGTTAGGCGTCACCATTGTATGTTGTGTATTGTTCCCTTGAGGGGGAGAATGGGAAGTATGTGGCAGTAATCTATGTCTTTGATGTGAGGAAGAGGATGATGTGTGTCTTTCTCCCAAAGAGGGAGAAGAAGAGATTGGATTTCCTCTGAGGGGTGGAATAAAGGGTTGCCTCTTCCATGAGAAGATGAAGTGGAGGGGTCTAAATTATCACCAAGGGGAGAAAATGAATCAAGCAAGGAGCGGCATCGTTCGAAAGATCCTATCAATTTTCCTAGGAGAGGCCCCAACTAGAGTATATCCCTCATGAAACACGGGGAGAGAGTGGGAAAACACCCCTTAAGAAAGGAGAAATGACTTGTAGTCTACGAGGTTTCCTTAGGTGGTTTTGTTCCTCAATGGTGGAATTTTTGTGTGACAAATTAGAGTGATGTTGGGAATAGACACAATTGAACAAATGTAAAAATATGCCAACCACAATAAATTAAAAATTGTGCAAAGTGATATATGTTATGTCATTTAGTGCAAGTGATCCCACGTGTAGGTTATTTTTAATTATGAGCTATGTGAACTTGTATTTAAAAAGAAAATAGATGTAAATTTCCTAAATACCTAACAACCTTCCTCTCAAGTGTAAATGGGCCTTCCAAAGCAAAACCATTGGTGGTACCCAATCATTGGCTAGTGAAGGTAACAAAGAGTCAGTTATAAAGGTGATGGAGCTACATTCCAGAAGGGCCAACAACATTTCCCAATGACAATATATGACTTTAGGGTTCAATTGCACTCATAATTGCACCTTGGCGATATCCCAGGTTTTTCCATTAAGGTATCCATGTCAAGTGTGGAGAAGTGGTTCAACCTAAGCGGTATAGTGTCGTCTCCTCAAAAATCTGAGTGACTCTTGATGGGGAGCAAGGCAGCTATAACTCAGCTTTCATGTTCTTGGGCACCGGGCCTTCTTATCTGGGTTATCTTTTGACACTTGCTGATAGCAGGATTTGAAGGTACACTATAAGTCAACAATCTCTTATTTCATACAAAGTGCAGAAGGTTAGTGGGAATTATTTGGATGCTTAGTCCAATCAATCCTAACCAAATTTTAAATTTTCTTGTGACTTCTTGTGGAGGAATTTAGTTGGTAAGTGTCAATTTTAAGGGTTAAAATTCGATTAAGGAGTTGAAGAGAGGTATTTCTAATCCATCCAGGTCACACAAGGTACATGATGGAGAGCATACTCAAAGCAAGCAAGTATTTAGGTATCTCAGTGTGTGTTGGTGGAAGCATAGGTGTGTGATAAGCAAATGAAATTGATTGTTGTAATTGACTTAAGATCTCAAAGTAAATGCACATGTAGTTTGAACTTCAACTCAAAATATATTAAAGGTGCTTGCAACTAACAATTTGATCAACAACTCTTATCAAGTAGAAAGTGTGAAATGTAGGTATTTCACACTTCTCCCCTTTTGCTGATGTACCAAGTTCACAAAGAGTGCGAGGTGAAGAGCATACTTTTGGAGATTGGAGTCTTTAGGTCCTTTCTTGTGTGCAAAAGTGAGGTACACTATTTTTCCTAAAACACGAGAAGTAAGCGAATAATATAAGATTTCTACATTGGAAACTTCTATGAAATGTCAAGCATGATATCTTGAACATTAATGATAATTATGAGATCCGTGTAAATCCCCAAAGTATTTTACCTAAGTAGTTTTTTAGGGAATACCCCTTCTACTCCCTAATCTTGGGCTAAGTGAGTTAATTACTATAGAAACATACAACTATTGTAAGTTATTTTAATTCCTAATCATTAGTGAGCAGTCACTCAGACTGCAAGAATTGTGCAATGTCATGTCTCCATCCAAATATGACTACTAGAAAACAATGTTTCACGAACCTACTAGCTCCCTAGGTTGAGGTGAAGGAATCTATGGGACCCAAAAGAACCTTAGTTTACCATATCCACATTAAATTGGGTCATATAAATAATAAATGTGAATAAAATAAGGTGGAATTGGTTCATGGAGACACTTAGGTGGCTAGATTCCCCCCTACACTTGGCATGACCTTCATCCAAATTCAAATCCGTGGGGAATGAAACTTCCTTGGGAGGTTAATAGGTGTTAATTAGCATATCATGATCAAAGGAATTAAAATTGGTGAGGGGAAGTAACTCCCATGGAAGAGGAAGAGGATAGAAGACAATGTGTGCCACTTGGAAGGAGATTCAATGCACTCTATAACAAAAAATGATGAAAGATTCTATGAGAAGTATGAAAAATTCATACATGATTGTAGAAATATGAAAAATATGACATTATAGGGCCAAAATAGCCACCAAGAGGTCGAATTTGGGAGTTATAGGTAGCCATTCGAATTGGGGAAATAATTGGAGCATGAAGAGGAAGACAGGTGTCACAGAAGTTACTAAACGACTAAGATGAGTTGGAGGAATCCCGTGGAGGGATATTCAACCTTATGAGTCATCATGAAGCTAATAAAAGGATTTCACGAGGAAGGAGAATGGATTTTGATCATCTGATAATTTCCCTTTGGCATTTTGGAGAGCTCTTGCTTGTCCATTTCACGGTGAGTGTTCACTCTCCCTGCTTGTGAACCAATTTCGAGGGAGTTGGATTCCTTTCCAAGTTGGTTTATGGAGAGGCCACCCATACCTCTCATTTGGAGCTGAATTAAGTGTTTAAGTTGCATATTGAAGGCTGATACAACTCGAGACTCATCTATTTCTCCCTTCTCTCATTCCTATTTCACCATTCCCCCATGATCTCATGTGATGGTGCACTTGTTGGAGTGGTGCTAGCACTTGGATGAGTATAGTTGATGCCCAATATTGAGTACATGATGTTTGGATCTGTAATATTTTGCAGCTATGCTATTTAAGTCGAAATAGCATAAATACATATGCAAAAATTCCCACATTTCCAAGCTATTGATTAACTAGTTTTCATGTGTTTGGATTCCATTTCAAAGAAGTTATATATCTGATATGTATGAAGGAATTTATCTGATGTTAAATGTTTTTGATGAAGAAATTTATATGCTGCATATGGTCTCCATTCATCATGTCACGTTCTAAACTATTTCATGTACTTTTTATGATTTAAAATGGAGCTAGCAATGTCATTTCCCCTTAAGCAATTTCACTTAAAGTTATCATACGAATGTTGTACTTTATAATCAATTTGTAGAACTGATAACCATGTGTAATGACAACCCCTGATGTATGATATCATTCTCCACAAGGGTTAGGGTTTGAAAGAAAAAAAATCAAATATGTATAATAAAGCCTAGATCTGAAAAACTACGAGTTGGTATTGTAGATCGGGTTACAAAACTACAAAATATGAAGAGCCTAAGTAAAATTATGAACATATGTTGTTTAATAAAAAAAATTATCGAAGAAGGTAGAGCATAGCAACCTGCTCTGGTCCCATGTTAGAATATTGTGAACATATGAAATAATATCATAACACAATATAAATTATGGAAAGCATTACTAACCTATCCTTCTATCTACCAAGCAACATAAAACATGAAATAAAATTGTATAAAAGAGAACAACAAGAAAACACTGATATACGTGGTTCACCCAATATGGGCTACGTCTATGGGAAGATTTGTGTCTTCCATTATTATGAAAATATATCTCCAAGATTACATGGCAACTTCACATATGCATCACATCAAGCTCCATCACCCATTCATGTCACAATCATGTGTGTACAAATGGCATACACAACATGTGATGTGTGATGAACTACAGTCAACACATACCCAAAAGGGTCTCCTTCACCTCTTTTATATACCAAGAGGTTTGAAATACACTACATCCCATAACATATATGAGATAAATGAATTTCTACCTCTCTATATAGAGAATGGTTACAAAGGATATAATTACAATTATGCATGTGGGATAACTCTAGTTTATAATATAAGAGTTATTTTATGATTTTAAATGATATTTTACCTGTATGTCACACGAGTCATCATTACATATTCTAACAATTTGGACCTATTGTTTTGATACAAAAACCCTCCTCCTAGTCTCTCATACCCATAAATGTCATTCCTTAAAGTAGAAGCCTACATTGTTAAAAAAGGAGGGCATTGATGGAAAAACATTTGTTGGGGTTAGTTGGGGCATGATGTCCTCCTTCTAGCTGAACTTGCACTCGGTGAATCCTAATTGCACATTTTTATTCTTATTTTATGTCATTATGTGGTTTAGTCTCTAGATTGTGGGTGCACAAAACTACAATTTTAGACTTTGACATTAAATTTGTTGGATTGTATTTGTAAAAGGTTGAGGGTTGTCTGATATAAATAAGACAACCTCAAGTCATTTGAAAATATGGGACAAGGATTCAAATATGAAACTTTTTTTTCTTGGTTTATTGGAGTTATTAATCTAGTTCACACCTCTCTCTTGGAGTCCTTTTCTTGCTTGAAGGATGAATGGAAGGATTTCTAGGGTTTTATTTTTGCACATGACAAGTTGATGCTAAGACTAGTTGTAATAACTAATGCTCAAGAGTGACCTAAGGTGCATTTCATTGCTCATTCTTGATTAATGTTGATAATTTTATCTCTTAACCCTAGTTTAACATTTCTCTTGAATTCCTTTGTAATGAGTTAGGGTTTGTTTGATATCATTTTATTAACTTGCTGAGGAGACCATCCTACAAAGGAGCTCTACACTAATTAGGGTTTTGCTACCTAAGCCTCTAGGTTGCTAGTTTCTCCCTAGTTGCAAGTATTGAATTGACATCTTAAGAGGAGGGATGATAGCCTCAATATCCCATAGCCCTATCCTAACAAACTCTCCATCTATTTTTTCACCAAATTTTTACATGTTTTATTTTATGCAAAAAATACAAAATACTTTATGATTGGAAAAACCCTTAAAATATAAATAAATTAAAAAAATCCAAGAATATATGTGATTTGGTATTTCTAGTCTACCCTAAAAGTTTTCCCTAGGGTTTTATCCATAAACCCTAGAGGGTGTACTCTTTTGAGAAAATGCATTGGGATATGTGAAATAATTGAAAATGGGTAATTGTTATCTATTTGGTATTTTTGGTTCACCCTTAAAGTGTGCCCTAGTACAATTATTCTATTTCCCTTGAGAACACACCTTTTTTAAGACTTACTTAGGGAAACATGATATTATCTAGCGAAGCATGAAATTGCCTTAAAATGCGTGACATTTATTGAGTTTTGTAATAAAGTGAATAACTCCATTATTATATTATTATTGTGTAGTGTTTAACATTTTTTGAATATAAAAAGACACTGATCATAGCTCCTAAGGTTTTGTGGAAGGTATTTGTGGTTTATTGGTGGTTGCAGGTACCTTTCATTGATTAGGGTCTCCCCATGGGTTTGGATACACCCAAAGTGTAGAGAGGTTAGACTATGGTGACATTGGGTATACTCTCTCCTGAGCTTACTGACACTATCCTTGGTTTAAACAACTTAGTAGTATTAGGCTTCTAGTTTGAGCAATAACACTATCTATATGCTATTTCGAAGAAGTATACCTAAAAGGGTATACATGATCCTTATGAAAAAATAGAGGAAAAACCAATCTCAATGGAAAACCACACACATGAAACCAATACTACACTCTATAAGTGATTGTGAAAATAAAACCAATATTTAAAAAGAAAAAAAAAAGTAAAGCTCAGGAGCTCTCGGTACAATGAAAATAACTTTGTGCGAAAAATGGCTCCTAGGTGAAGTACGTAATCATGAAAATCAAGGGTACAAAGTAGTAGCATCGACACTAAAATTGGAGATCGCTAGAGCCCATATGGGTTGAGAGAATTTTTTTGGTTAACATATTGTTAGGTCTTAGAACAAAAATAAAAAATTATTTGTGCATTTTTTGTTTTATGGAGTTATTGATTGCCTAGATTTTCCAGAGCTCATTGCAACTGATTTGTCCATCAAAATTTGATCTAGTGACCACCAGGTAAAACGTAATAACCTCCTCCTTTTTTTCTTCATTTATTTTCCTAAATTAGGGCATGTATAACATGTACATAATCTTAAGAGGTTTTCCATTGAGTCCTATAGGATTTGAGGAAACAACTAACATGGGTGCACAACTATGCCCTCAACAATTGCACACACCATGCAAGGGATCAACAAGATAATGAATTGTAAATATAACATCATTTTTTAGTGAACAATCATGCTTCACATAAATGTTTAAGAGACAATTTCACTTTGTGTAATGTGTAGGTCGATACCCCCATACAAGAACACCACATAATTGTTGGATGAATAGTTTCGTGATGTGCACACAAGTTAGGAAAATTATGTGAAATGGTGGAAGAGAATAGACTATTATATGCCACATAATTGTTGGATGAATAGTTTCATGGCATGCACACCGGTGAGGAAAAAATACGCCTATACAATGCAAGGAAATAGACTATTATATGTGTTGTATTCATGGGGGTTTTTCCTTATGGTTTTGACGATAAAGATGGCTATTCATTGGAGGGAGAGATACATTGACAACATCTAGGATGATGTGTCTAGGAACCCATGAGTGAGAAGGCATATTTTACAATATAGGTTACTAAAGCTAGTTCATAACCTTTTGGTGTTTGTTTGTAAGGCATTAATTAGTACGATTATTAGGTTTGAGATCCTTATGTGGAGTGTTTTGAGATTTAGGGGTAGTGCCTAAAGATAACATTTCCATACATATGTTTCATGACCACTTTTCCCATTCATGAAGAGGTGGGTGACACATAATTCTATCTAGGGGTCAGGACCTTGGAGAATTTGCTTAAGGTTCATTGTGAGCAAGATATAGAGAAGGTTGATGGGGCCACCCCTATTGGTGCAATCTAGTCTCGAGACATGATTTTTGGTGTCCATGGTAGTGTATATACATGTTTTGAGATGTTCAAACATTACTAATTGTTCTAATGAGATAACTAAAGATATATTGATGATATAGTGGGGGCAACTTTGAATTTGGTGCCCTAATTTGTTTGTTTTTCTTTGAGAGGATTTTGGCACTCATACCACACCATTTAGTCCAATTGGGATTGATTTGGGACCCTAGTATGTGATGACGAGGACAACTAATGATTCATGTGGGACTATGGGTAACATCTTCCTTGTTGTTTCTTATTTGAATCAGAGCAACTGCCTATCCATGTTGAGGAGTACACTTACAAGGGTATGGATTTTACAAATGACATTGAGATGTTAATTCCTTTTTATCATGGACAAGGGAATGATGGTTAATAATGATGCTATTTTTCATGTTTACACTGGCACATATGGTAGATATATGTGTTTTTTTTGCTTATGCCATATGTGTGATATTGATACCATTTTGGTGCATGTGTGCAAATGTGGCATCAATGAGATCGATATGGGAAATACAATGAAAAAACCACCAAAATAGCGGAGGACTTGAGCTTGAGGCCCAACACTAATAGGATGATACTATAGTGTCAGATGACAAACTTTCATGACCAGTTTGATCGACTACTATTTGAAGTATCATAGCAAGGTTGGTAAAACCTTGGATGTGCCAATATTCATTATTGTGTAGAGGTATAACATGAGTGGCACCCTCTTTCAAGGAAGGTTTTGATTGTAGGGAAAGGGATGAGGTACCTATATAGAGGGAACTTAGAGATGGTACTTAGATATTTCTCCTCTAATGAGGATGATTAGGTACATGGGCTAGATGCCCCAATTTTTTACTTATGGTGTATAACTATGTATCTCATTTTGAACAGAAACAAACATGTGATGTAAACATTTTATCTTTTTATGATTACATATATACATGGATGATATTATGGATTATGCTCATGTTGTATGGTTGCAACGAAAATATATTTTTCAAGTATATATACATGCTTTGATGTTTACATGATGATGTATATATATGTAATGTTTGTTGTCTTTGTTAAGAATGTGATAAATGGAAATCCGGAATATGGTTTGGAGTATGATATACAAGGTTTTTGTGACTCCTAGGAACATGAATGATTGTGATGGTTTTAAACCATATAAGAAATAGATTAACCATAGATACTTTCTAAAAAGGTGAGGATCACACACACTATCAAAATAGTTCAATTGTCCAATGAGTAGTTAAGAGACAAGATGAACACAAAGGTGACAAATGCAAAATTGATAAGCATCATAAAGCAAGCTAACCATGACAATGTATTTATCTTGGTTATTATTGGAAAGACCTACATAAATGACAATTGAACGAAATAGAGTATGAGAGGGTGAGTATATGTCTCAAGCCACCAATGCAAGGTTATGGGTATAACGACTTATGACATTTCCAAAGATGATGTGTTACGGTTGTGTGTACAACTCTTGTATTATCCATGCCCGAATTGACAAAATATTTGTTTTAGAATGTGATGTCTTAGGGAATTGAATTGGTGCAATTTTAATACAAGAAGGAATGAATTTCCTTTGAAAGATGTAAACTTAAACGAAAAAACTTACTCAAACCATTTCATGAAAAGGAAATGTTGGCCATACTGTATGCAATTAAGAAATGGTTCCTTTACCTGATAAGAAGAAACTTCAAGGTAAGAAAAACATTGATAGCCTTAACTACTTCATGGAACAATGATTAACTTCACAAGAGAAAAAAAATGGGTTTCAAAGATGCTAGGTTATGACTTTGAAATTATCTACAAAACATAATGTGTTGGTAGATGCACTTTTAAGAAAATAAGATAACACATAGGGCTTACTTAGTGTTAATTCCATAATTCAATCTAATTGGGTACAATAGGCAAGGACATAATGGAAACAAGATTATAGGGTAGGAAATATAATTCAACAACTATAAGAGGAACCTAGTTCACTATGTTTTTTTACCAGGTAAATATCTAGGGAAAACCCTCAGGAACTTCCCCTCATTTTTAGGATAGTACCTAGGGAAAACCCTAGATCAAGGCCAATCAACGAGGGATCAAATACATTACAAAAATATACTCATTAAGAGCTCATCATGTCACAAAAGGGAATAGAACTTGGGTAGGGAGGGTAACACTCCATCCCATAACCACTTGGGCTAGACCCACATAACTAGTCTAGTAGATAAATTTGTGTGGAAGAATTATTCAATATATATTTACTATCGCTTATATTTATGTAAGAATTATAAAATCAAATAGAAATTCCTTTTGGAATTCCTCATTTCTCCTATAGGAGGACATTTAGGGTTATTAAAATCTTACCACAAGATCAAGAAGGGTATTTTCTAGGAATGTCTTAAAACTAACGTTCAAAATTTTGTGGCAAAATGTTTGGTCTTCCAACAAAAGAAAGGGGATAAAATAAAAACATCAAGTCTAATACATTCATTAGCCATACCAAGTCAGTGCTGGGAATATGTCTTGTTAGATTTTATTATAGGTCTACCAAAGTCAAGAGGAAATATTGTCATCATGGTAGTAATAGATCAATTAACAAATTTTGCTCCCTTTCTCATCATTTTAAATCAAGCGCAATAGTTGCAACTTTCATGGAAGCAATTTATATGATACATGGACTCCTTAAGATTGTTGTAAGTGATAGAGATCCAATTTTCACTAGTAATTTTTGGAGGAAACACTTTCTTGTTTGCACACTCAGTTGGATCATGGCTCCTCTTACCACCCTCAATTTGATGGGAAAACCGATGTTGTGGTTTCCCTTAGAAAAATGGTGGTACAAAACATATTTCCATACGTAATAAAAAATGTCACCATTTATGGCACTTTATGGATACCATCCTCTTTCCATCACATCATCCTTGAAAGAGAAATCTAGGGTCCAAGCAATGAAGGATCACATGGATCATTAACACCTGGTTCTCCAATTATTGAAGATAACTTGGCTATAACACAAATAGTATGAAACAACAAACACATCAACATCATAGTGAAAGGAACTTTGAAGTGGGGGGTTAGGTATTTATGAGGTTACAACCATACAAATAAATGTATGTCAAGCAACAAAATAAGGACAATAAATTAGCGTGTAAGCGTTATGGTCCCTATAATGTGTTGCATAGGATTTGAAGTATGGATTAAAAATTGGAGTTGCCTCTATATTCATGTGTACGTCCAGTCTTCCATGTTTCTTTCCTAAAAAAAGATAATTGGTGACATGATCCCAATCCAGACTATTCTACTAGAGATTGATGAAAGAGAGAAATTGATACTAGAACATAAAACAATCCTTAACCCAAGGATCAAGCAATTGCAAAATAAAGTAATTGTGGAGTACCACGTCAAGTGGAAGAAATTGCCAATAGAAGAGGTGACATGGGAAGATGAGTTCTTCATGCAAAACACCCAAATCAATTAATAAAGTGTTGAGAACAACGCTTGTTTGAAGAAGAGGTGCATGTTAATCCCTATATATTGTGACATTACATTTCTATTATTATATTAGTATTGTATTTATTGGTCGACTAGGATCTTAATTGTAATTGTATGGTCAAATAGAATTGTAATTGTACATTTTTTTAGATAATTTCAAAGTCATAATCTTTGTAACCCAGTTTTATTGTTATTTCGAAGACAATCATTGTGCCAATAAGTATATAAGAATTTCATGATTTGTTCTTAACTTGAAGTATCTTCCTATTAGGTAAGGGTGCCATTTTTTAATTGCATGTAGTGTGGCCAACATTTCCTTTTCGTAAAATGGTTTTGGTAATTTTCTCCTTTAAGTTGGTAACTTTCAAAAGTAAGGGGTCTTCCTTCTTGCATTAACATTTCACCAATGCCATGTACTAAGGAATCACACTCCACAATAATGTTTTTTTTGAAGTTAAGCATGGCTAATACAATCGCTGTAAACATATCCACTTTGAGTTTCTCAAAAGCTTTGGTTTCTTCTTGAGTCCAAGAGAAAAAGGTGCTACTATTTGACTATAATTCTTGAAGAACATGTGGTAGTTTCTTGTCAATCTTAAGAATCCTCTAAGAGTATTCAAGGTTTTAGGAATTATCCATTCCATTATATCCTAGCTTTGTTAGGCTCCACTTTTATGCCTTCATGAGATGCAATATGACCTAAATATTCCACTTCCTGAACCCCACAAGCACATTTAGAAGGCTTGGCATATAGTTGGTGCTCCTCCAATAGTTGTAATACCTTGACAACATGTTGTACATGCTCTTCCCAAGATCTCTTACAGGTTATTATATCATAAAAAAATACTAAGACATATTTTCGAAGGAAGGATAATAGAATTAATCAAGCTTTGAAATGTGGATGGTACATTGGCAAGGCCAAATGGCATCACCAAAAATTCATAATGACCTTCATGTATTCTGAAGGTTGTTTTGGAATGTTTTATTTTCTCGTTTTGATTAGATGATATCTAGAATAGATATCCAACTTGGTAAAGAAAATTTTTCCTTGTAATTCATCTAATAATTTACCATGACCGGAATATGATACTTATCTTTAATAGTCATCTTATTGAGCTCTCTATAATCTAGACACATCCACCATGAACCTTCATTTTTGTGAACCATCACCACTAGTGAAAAGGCAACACTTTGGTTAGGTTGCATGATGCATGAATCTAACATTTCTTAAGCCATATTTTCTCACACTTTTACGAATATGGATACTTGTAGGGCTTGATGTTAGGTGGTCCACTTCTTGGTTACAAGTGAATAACATGCTCATGATCTTAAGTAGGTGGAAGGCCTTTTAGAATATCTAGATATACCTTGGAATGATTGTCAATAACTTGTTGGAGATCCACTGGAATAGAGGGTATAGATGTTTGAATATTTGGTGAGAACAATTATGCAAATACTTCATTGTGTCCGTGTTTTAACAATTTTGTCATGCTTTTAGCACTGATGATTTTAGAGGTTTTCCCTGGAATACCTTTGGGTTCAATTTCATTTCCTTATGAAAATAATTTCATGAAAATATGATTTCATATACTCTTTGTCTAACTAAAGAATTCAATGTTTACTAAAAGAAACCATACAAATACTATAACAAAATAACAAAATAATAATACATGTATTCTCTAAAGACTTATATGTGTTTTCTTTTACATAATAAATGCACACAAATATGTATTTGTTACAAATGATAAAACTGATTTGGAAAACAACTAGGAAGGTCCACGAACCTCCCAACCATAAGCTTAATAATCAACTTAATCTTTTTTTAACTGCAGTAGCCACCCCCGAGCCGAACTGTGACACTATGAGGGAAATTTTTTTTAGAACTCCTTAGCTAATAAGTATTGTCATTTATAAGAGTTAATTACTCCATCACTTAAGTCACACTCTTTGACAAGTTTTCAACCCTTGTCATACCTAACACATTATAGGTACTCGTAGGAGTACACATCAATTATCTATTAGTTTTTCGATTCTTCCCTTGTCAACTTTGATTCACATAATTAACACCTTCTTCCTTTGGTGCTCATAAAAATATGATCCCTTAAGGCATCCCTCTTATTGATTTTTAACTTCCATTCCCTCACTAAATCGAAAATGGCTATTTTCAGGGGTTTGATTTAGCTTGACACCTAGTGTTCATTATACATTAAACACAGAAATCTATCTCCCAATTTCCCTTTACAATGTCATAGTTCCTCTTTCTCTTGTGGCCTTCCCTAGTTGGCTTCATGAAATAACTAAAATATATTCATACAAATATTTGTTCACAACTTTACAATCATGCCAACATTAAATATCGCATGGTGTTTGTTCTAATAAACTAATTCATTCAAATGTAATTGTGGCATAATTACAACAATAACCAAATCAAGTTTAGTAGAAAATAAAATAAAATAGAGTGCACAATTCTTGGGATATTACATCCCCTCCCCCTTAAAACAACAATGTCCTCAGTGTGCATAATTTGTTTTAAAACCTATCAATCCTGGAACAAGAATGGATATGCCATTCTCCATTTCTCAAGTAGCTTCCTCATGTTCATAGTGCTTCCATTTCACTTTTACCTAAGCGATGACTCGGTTATAGAGCCAAGTCTCTCTCTCTCTCTCTCTCTCTCTCTCTCTCTCTAGTATGCATTGGGGTTTTCTCTATAGCTCTCCTTTGGGTTCCTCCAGTATCACATTCCATTGAATGATATGATTATGATCATGGATATAATTTTTAAGTAAAGAACATGAAACACTTAATGAATTTTAATATTAATAAGTAATGCAATATGGTAGGTTAGTGGTCATCTCCTTGCTAAAATCTTAAATGGTTTACAAATTCTACGTGATAGCTTTGAACATTTTCCAAGTTTTAGTGAAATTCTATTTGGCCCAATTTTCAGAAATACATGATCCCTAACATGAAATGATTTGTGTAGTATTTTTTAATATTCATAGATTTCTTGTCTATCATGAGTTATTTTCATACTTTGTTTAACTCTGTTGGTCACATGTTCCATTTCCTTCACAAATCTAGACCTAGAATGGATATGTCTGTAGTATTTCCCAACTTATTGGTATATGAAATTTCCTTTTGTATACAATTTCAAAAGGGATCATTTTTTATGATGACTGATACTTGCTATTATATGCAAACGTATCTAAATGCAAATACTCTCCCCACTTTGTAGGTCTGTCCACAACAGACAAAACATATCATATCCTCTAAAATATGATTAGTTCTCTGCATATGCACATTAGTTTGTGGATTGCACACCATACTAAAGTTTAGTTGAGTGTTTAAACCTTTAAATAATGCTTTCCAGAAGTTTGACTTGAATTTTATAACGTTGTACGAAATTACTGTTTTCGATATTCCATGCAGCCTAAAATTTTCATGAAATAATTTTTTTGCTATATTGATGGCTTTAAAAGTAAACATGATAGGAATGAAGTGTGTTGTCTTAGTTATTTTGTTCACTACTACCATGATTGTGCCATTCTTCTTTCTTGTCTTAGGTAGGCCTATGATGAAATCCACCTCCCATTTCCACTTAGGAATGTGTAAAGGTTTCAATAAATCTACATGATGGTTATGCTCAGCTTTGACTTGCTGCCATTCAAAACATTTTTCTAAATATTCTAGTGTTACTGATTTCATATTTGGTTAGTAATATTATTTTCTAACAGCTTATATCATCTTTTGGTAGCCTAGATGTTTAGAATATGGTTTTCTATGAAACACATATAATATTGATAACTTCCAATATGATGACTTAGGTATATATAATCTGTCTTCAAGCAATAGTAGTTCATCCTCATTCAAATTGTAATCTTCCATTTTATTTTCAAACCTTTCAAAGTGCAATTTTTCTTTCATTTGGTCACAAAAAGTATTATATTCAAGAGTTGACTTAATTCTCATTTTTAAATCAGAGTGATAATTGCTAACATATTTTGCATTAATCACATGTATACTTATACTTAAAGAAACAACTATCTTATCCTATTTCCCTTTTATATGTTTTATTTCAGTTATATTCACTTAAAAATGCTAACCACCTGACTTGTCTTGCGTTAAATTTTGATGATCAAACAAGTACTTCAAACCATTGTTATATGTCATCAATAAGAATCTTCTTCCTATTAAATAATTGTGTCATACTTTCAAAGAATGAATAATGGCATCCAACTCAAGGTCACGAGTGGCGTAATTCCACTCATGTTCTTTCAATTTCTTTGAATCATAACAAATTGCATGGTTATCTTCAATAAGAACTCCACCTAGTTCTTCCTTACAAGAATCAATACAAATTAGAATATCCTTGTATGGATATGCAATTATTAAGATATGAGTTGTAGTAAGTAATTGTTTTAATTTATGAAATCTTTCCTCACACCTTTGTGACCATAGAAATGTGATTCCCTTTTTCTTTAAAGAGGTAATGGGATATGCTAGCTTGGAAGCCCTTCAATAAATATTCAATAGTATCCAATGAGTCCCATAAAAAACCTTATATCTACTACATCCTTTTGAGTATGCCATTCAATAATACCCTCAATTTTATCATGGTCTACTGCCATTCCTTTTTCTAAAATAATTTGTCCCAAATATTGAATTTGTTTTCGATGGAAATCACACTTACTTAGTTTAGAATACAACCATAGTTCTCTAAGTGTATGAAAACCTATTCTTAAATGATTTTCATGTTCCTCCTCATTTTTAGAATAGATGAGAATGCCATCTATAAATACAAGCATAAAATTTGCAAGGTACTTGCTGAAATTGTTCGTTAAACACTTGAAGGTAGCCAAGGCATTTGTAAGGCCAAAGGATTAACCACAAATTCATAATTTCCATACCTAGTCCTGAAAGTTGTCTTATGAATATCTTCACCCTTTATTCTCACCTAATAGTATACTTTTTTTCTCACCTAATAGTATCCTTTATTCTCATCTAATAGTAGCATTTTTTCCCCTATGACTTGATCGAATAAATCATCAATTTTGGTAGAGGATACTTATTCTTTATGGTCATATTGTTTAATTGTTTGAAGTCTATACACAACCTTAGTGTACCATCTTTCTTGTTAATGAACAAAATAAGTGCTCTCCAGGGAGGCACTCCATGTCTAATATAGTTTTTGTCTACTAACTCTTGGAGTTTCATTTTTTATTTTTTCAATTCTAGAATGCTCATTTTGTAAGCTGCTTTAGACATTGGTGTAGATATGAGCATTAGATTTATAGTGAAATCAATATCCCACTCAGGAGGTAATTTAAGATTTTTTTTGTAAACACGTCCCAAAATTCTTTCAGAATTACATAATATTCAAGAGAGGCTTTGTCTTCATCCTTGGAAGAATTCAATAACTAAACTGCATACAACTTGCATCCTTTTCTACCACATATTTTCAATTGCAAGGCTGAAAATTCCCTAACTGAAATTTATCATGGCACAACTGTGAATTTTCTGAAGGTTCCTTCATCATCAATATAGTTAAATGTCTTATCAAAACAATTTAAAACTACCTTATGTGTTTTTAACCAGTCCATACCAATCGGTATATCATATGATCCTGAAAACATAATATTCAGACACGCTTTAGTTTGTAGTCCTTTCATTTATATACAACAATATTTTATTAATTCGACGACTTTTCTTTTTGCACCAATGGTTAGCTATAACAACCATGCTTGTCTATGTTTAATTTATTCAATTTACATGCTTTAATTTTGAAGAAGAAATACGACTTAAACTAGAACCTGGACCATTTAAAATAAATACAGGTCATTCAACAATTTTACATTATTCCTTCACCATGGAGGATTGATGGTTAGCTTGGTGATCATCTAGGGCTATATTTATTTTAGAAATATTTATGGCCATGTCTTCAATTGCTGTAGCTTCCGAATATTATGAACAATCTTGTTGTTTCTATTTTTACATCGGAAGTTCCTCAATAAATGAGGTTCACTACAACCCCAACATTTTAAGGGTCCTTGAGTTGATCTCTTTGATAAATACCTATCTTTAAAGTACTTCTTAAATTGTTTCCAACTTATTCATTTCCCTCTAATGTATTTAACTACTTTCAAGTCATTCCACCAAATGGAATCTTTCCTACTAAAATTGTAAATTTCCAATTTTCCCTCAGATTACTAGAGTAGTTATAAATCTGAAAATTATTTATTCATGTCTAGAAACCAAGATTTAGCCTATTCACCAGTTTCCATCTTGCCATAAAATATAGGTGGTTTAATCTTCTTAAATTCACCTTGCACATCATTTTAAATTTTTTGTCACATTTTCAACCCGTGTGAAGAAGTTTTTGAATTCCTACTTCTAGAATTTTTTGTTATAAACTCGCTTTCACTATAATATTCACCACTAGAGCTAGTTTTATGTGTAGAAATTAAATCTTTTGATTTATGAGACTTTTTATCCTTATGATTTGAATTTTGTCTTGACTATTATTGGTCTTTTTCTTAGTTAAATTCTATAGGAAGACTGCATTCAACTCCTACTGTTCTTTTTTAGCAAGTTTTATCAGTCTTTCGGTATTTTCCTTATAACTTTATAACTCAACCTTAAGACTTATCGTAGTCTCTAAAATTTCAAAAGGGGTTTTTGGTTCTTCTTTGTTGTTCTATTCTACCCAAATTCCTTCTTCTTGTGGCTGTTGGTTCACGAGTGCCTATTGACTAGGGACTTATTCCATAATAGCTATTATGACTTATATACAATTCTTATTTTTGGACTGTTGTAGAAAATTAATTTAATTAGTTTACATAATTTTGATGTTCTCTTGGAGCCCAAAAGGCCTAAGTGTTGTAACCTACAACTCTGATACCAATTTGTCATAATCCAATTTTACCTAAATATCCTTTTGTTAAAACAATTACAATTGTTTATCTCTATGCTAGAGTTAGTAAAGTTATAATAAAAGTGTATCTTTGATTGATATAAACTAAGTATCGAAATCATTCACATTCTAGTTTTTTTTTAAGTAAGAAAGGGCCCTTCTATTACTGCAAGAAACTAAAAGATATTTACAAACTCTACTCCCTGAAACAAGGAGACATGCATCGACCTGGATTCCAAAATAGGAAAGTAAAAAGTTTATCCCATAGAGAGAGACGAAGAAGCATGAGAGCGGCCCAGCCTTTCAGCATGGGCGCTCGATCATGAAGACAAACATAACATAAAAGAAACCAACTACGCATGAAGGGGTAAACAACAAAGAGAGTTCCAAACCCACAAAGAGCGATGACCTAGAGTCGGTGAGAGGACTCTGCCTGATCCTGGGCATTATTGTTGCCCTGTCCCATACCTTGATTTGCTTTCACATGGCTGGATTCTTCCATACTCACATCTTCTTCCCGCATAATGCACTAAAAGGGCGGAGCTGAGAGGCAATGAAGGCTGTGCATATGACCGAGTTTGTTTTCAGATTCATCCTTAAACTTGCCCACGGTGATGTGGATGAGCTCCGCGTAGCTCTCCTTCTCATTCATGGAACAAGAGAGAATGAATTTAAGTCGCCAGTAGTGCGACATTACCACCCCATCTCCCAGCTTCACATGAAATTCTCCAAATATCTCCTCCTCCATCACAGCAATGGAATGGCATATATGAGCAGACGTTTCCTCATTGAAAAGCTGCTCCCATTGGTCTTCTTCATTGCCTCCCACCCCTACTACCAGAGCTCCCATTACTCTCCGAGACTTTTCCCTTATCATTCTGTTGCAGGAATTGCTCACTCTTTTCCAACTTCTTATTCATCGTCCTCGTCTGCGAGGAACCTTCACTCTACTATGCACTATGCATTTGGTATTTACTCTGTCGAACTGCGAATGTTTAACCCAAACCCTATCCACAATCTCTGTAGCAATGGAGTCTCGCTGCTCCTTATTTAAATACTTATTCGACACCCAACACGAACGGTTTGCAATACACACCCAAGTACAAGATGCCGTCGCTGCAGGATGGTGAGGGGATTTGCCAATCATCTCCATATCCAAAACCTACGATGAGATCCCCTCACCCAATTTGGCCTGTTGTCCTTCCATGTTCATTGTTTCTAATCTCTATCTCTTGGATTCATGGAGAGTCCAATCTTCCCGTGTGAGACCCTTCAACATTCTTACCAACCACCTCCTGCCGTGACGACATCCCTTCTTCTCCATTCGCGTGGATATCGTGATCCGAAGCCAAATGTGGTACTCGAGCACTTGCCTCGTGGCATGTGATCCTTGGCTCCATGGTTCGAAGCACCTTCTCATGTCAGTACATCGTCCCTGCACCTGGCTGCCTCTTCCCTTGTCTCTTCATGCGCATCCGGGGATTCAGATTCTAGTTGTATAAATTGATATATCTTGATATTTTTGTAATTTGAAAGTTTAAGTAGTACAAGATCCATGGTTCTTAGTTTCGGTCTATTCTTCTTGCAATACTTCTAAATATCATATGTTAAATAATAATTACATTGGAGGATCTATTACTTCTAAAGCATAGTATGCTCCACACACACACACACACACACATATTGGCTTATCAAAACCCTACACCATAGCAAGCCTTGGGTTCTTTAACATGGTAATGGAATTGCATTTTGATACTTGACTTATGCTTTTAGATTACACTATTGTCATACATCAACTATTGTTGTTCAACTTTAATTTTGCTTTCAAACTCAAACAAACAATAGAGTATTAGACCCATCAACATGTGAATTGCATTTTCTGATTTTGTTTTTACTATGTAATAAATCTAGTACTAACCTAGACCTTGCATACCATATCAAACCTTGGTGCACATTATACAATTGTGTAGATTTAGTAACTCCACTTGGCAATTAAATTGGCAATTCTTATTTGATTATTCCAAAAAAATTGAGAGTTAATGAGTGTGGACAAGTGGACTACATGTATGAGTATAGTGCTATTAGTACTTAATGTGAACATTGATTTTTGAATATGCCCCTAATTTTTAACTAAATCATATTTTTACCTCATTCTCTGTTCTTTGCAATGTGGAGATTAACACTACGTATCTTAGGGATATCGCTAGTGGGTATTCGACCCTGGCTTGAACAACAGTAATGAATAACTATGTACTTACCAGCTTGTATATTTCATCTTATGTATGGATGAATCCACTTCATTACTTAGAAAACGAAGGTACACATTTCTTAGAGTTATTTTCAATCAATTGTGTTTAATATTAAACCAACACTAGTCAACCCAATCATTTTAATAATCCTAGTAATTTTAGTTGAGGTTGTGTTTTTAGTTCCTCCTTAGCTAGATATGTAAATGCAACTAAAAACCCCATTTGCAAAATTGAGTAATCGTTGTGTTGTTTCCGTTCTTGTTAAATAATAGTTGTAATCCTAAATGTTTTCTCCTATAATCTACTATATTAATGAGCTATTTAAATGATTGATAAACGTTGTTGTTCAGGGTTTGAAATACTCGATGACCCATTTGTAATATTCTCAATCGTACTGGAAAGTAGAGTTACAAGTTATAAATTCATGAATTTGTAGAGTTATTTGTTTGTGCCCAAGGTAATATTCTTTGACTCGTTCATGCATATTTAGTTTCCTTAATTTCATCTATGTCTTGTGAATTGCCAAACTAAACATGCACTTTGTGCATTCTCTAGGTGTGAAAGGAGGTCAAACTTTGCTTAAACCAAGTAAATTTTATAATTCTAAGCCCACTTCTCATCTTCCTAATAATATTGGATTTATAGCTCAAAGGCATAATTGTTGCTTCTTTCCTTTTAATACAGGATGTGGCTCGGCCTTAAATTCTCTACTCGACCCCTCAACATGACATTGTTTGGGTCCTTGCGAACCTTGGGCTTATTGCAACTTGGAAAGTAAGTCGTATGGACCATCTTTTAGGTTATGATGTGACCTAATTATTTGTCCCCCTTTTCTAATAGAATGGAATTTAATCAATGGATACTATCCTCCTTCATAAAAGAGTGTTAAGCTCGTCTAAGTTTATAGGTCAAATGATATTTCTAATAATAAGAGGTAAAATTGTAAGTTGTGTTATATTATATATAATTTGAAATCCTAGTTTAGGGTTTTAAGTGTTAATCTCAAACTTTTTCTTATTAAAGCTTAGGTGATAGCATTTGCATTTTGCAAATAAATTTGTACCTATTAGAACAATTGTTTATAACTAACATTGAAAATTTTCATTTGTTTACTCTCTTAGTTAAGATGTGGGTATTTATCTCAGTAGGAAAAATACGATCAAGATCGCTCCAAGCATTAGCTCGTAGCTGAGCTCATCGACCCTGGTTTGTTGGTGAATTTTGCAGGATCATGAACTTTACCTGTGTCTTTGATCTCATGATCTATGAACCAGTTGATTTTCCTTCGCTCCAAGAATTTGTCTGAACAGTCGGCATTGATAATAGGTGGTTTGCTCTGTCTAAGGGATCACGTTGCCTGAGACTATTTTTTAGGAATTTGTCCTAGACTGGTTTCTTAATTTTATCCTCTGTCTGCTTGTGCTCTTTCAATGGCCTCTGGAGGGGGTCCCCCCCTCCTATTGCTCTAGAGATTGATGCATTCAAACGTCTTATAGCCTCCCATGGGAAGAGAAAAGGAATTCCAATGGTGTAGAATTTTGTGAAGAAAAAAAAATCCCTTTTGTTGATATGCCTGCCAACCATCCTTGTCGGAATGCCTTGAATCTAGCAGAGTGTGGGCTCATTAGCCTTCTTCGAATGCAATCGATGGATGGGTTCAACACAACTGGAGGCATCTAATTACTGAAGGAATCCACAATCATTTGGTTGGAAAAGGTTATTGTGTTTTTGTGTTTGAATCAGTTGAAGATTGAGATCTCATTTTCTGAAATGGTCCATATTTTATGGGTCCTCAGGGGCTCTATTTGAATAAGTGGACCCTGGACTTCGATCCTACCCAGGATGTACATTTAGCTGTTCTTTTCTGGGTTAGGCTTCCCCATTTATCTCTTCACTCCTGGAACTCAAAATCTTTGGAAACCATTGGGAATAAGCTCAGAAAGTACATCGATAGGGCAGCAAGGAAAGAACAATATACATGTGCACGAATTTGTGTTGAAGTCGATTTAGAGATAGGGTTGCCTGAGGCAATAAAGATAAATGTTACAGAATGGTCTCACATTGTAGAGCTTGATTACAGACAACTCCCTTTCAAGTGACGGCATTTCCATGGATACGACCATTTTGCTCGAAATTGCAAGAAAAAAATCAAAAGAAGAACTTGAAAAAGAGAAGGTTGATCAATGGACTCAAGTATGAAAAGAAGGCACCTCTAAAGATGATAATATAATGAAAGGTAAAGGATGAAATGCTGGGAATGGAGCCATTCCTATTGAGAAAAAACTTTTAGAGCTCAGGCTGTTGGAAATGCTTCCGCTTCTTTAAATCCTTTTGTCATTTTAAGCCCTTCTTATGATCAGAACTCTCCTATTCTCGAAGAGGGTGAAGTAAAACAACCTGATGTGCATATAGAAGAAGGTGAAGTAAACCCAGAGCCACAGGAACAAGCTGATCCAATAATATTAGAAACTCCACGTGTAGATGAAATCTTGCAGGAACTTCATAATTCTCCCACAGGAGTCACATCTTCTCCCTTTTATGCAGAAATTCTAAAGAAGAAATCAGTAGAGACTTCTGGTTCCTCGAAAGAAAGGAAGGAAGGAAGTATCGAAAGAAGGTCAGAGAAGAAGAATCTGAGAAATTAAATATGTAGGGAAGTCAGGCTACAATAGAAATGTCTTTAGGCAGAAGTAAGTGAAATAGACCCCCAAAGGGAGGGACAAATCCCTTTTTCAAGGGTAAATAATGCAGACCATCTCTTAGAACTACAGGGGATTGGGGAATCCCTTGAAGGATGAAGCAGTTAAAGATCTATTAAAAATGGAACCTTCCGACATTCTCTTGCTCCAAGAAACAAAGATAGAAGAGGAAGCTCTTTTATCCTTAATCAGATCAAAGTGGAAAAAGAATGCAAGCATGAAAGTAAGTGCACGGGGCACTTCAGGGGGCCTCACAACATTATGGTCCGAGGATAAGCTTCTTCTAAAAGCCTCGTATGTTTCTCAATATTGGATCTATACAAAATTATAGCATTTACCAAGTAAGATTTCCTTGTCTCTCTTCAATCCTTATGTCCCAATTAAATGCTATAGAGAAAAAAGTCTACTGGAAATATCTGTCAGATTTTATGGAAATCCACTCTCCCATAAACATTAAAGTCACAGGGGATATCAATATTATTTTAGATCCTAAGGAGAAAATAAGAGGTGTTCGGGGTAATGATCCACTTCAGGAGTTAGTGGAGTCGTTGATTCATGCGAAAGACCTCCTTGATTTCAAACCCAAGAAAGGGACCAATAATAGAATAGAGGCTACCATAATTTCAGCTTGTCTTGATATATTTCTGGTTCAAAGATCTTTGATGGATGCAAACATTCTAATCTCTTCCAAAATTATCCCCAATCTCACTTTGATCATCATCCTATTTCCCTATTGTTGGAAGAAGAGGAAAATATCGGTCCTATCCCGTTTCGTTTCAGTCCTCCTTGGATTGAGAGGGAGGGATTTTGTGAAACAATGTCTCAAGTTTGGTCCTAGTTTGGTGAAGGTTCCCCCAGTTTTGTATGGGAACAAAAACTTAAATGCACTAAATAAGCTTTAAAAAAATGGATAAAAACTCCTCTCACAAATCCATTAAGAAGTAGGCAAGAGTCCGTGCATGTTTTAGCTGAGCTTCAACTTAGTATGGAGGATTTTGAAATCTCTAAATCGCAATTAGTGAATGAGCAGACCGCACAAAAAATTACTTTCCTCTCCTTTCTCTAGGAAGAAGAACACCTACATCTTAAGTCCCGCCGCCTCTGGTTGCAATATGGTGATAAAAAATCTGCCTTCTTTCACAGGAAATGCAGATCCAGTCTCTCTCGAAATCACATCTCATAAATATGTACTAGTGAGAGTGAAGATATTAAAGGACAATCGCAATTACAATAGGTTGCTAAAACACACTTTTAGCAATTGTTCCATGAGGACAACATCTCTGATGATATTGTGAATGCTGGTTTTTTATCCAACATATCCTCTTTGGTTAGTTCTGAGGTTAATGCTGGATTAGTGAAACCTTTCACGAAAAAAGAAATTGTAGATGTTATCTGGGCAATGGAGCCGAATAAAGCTCCCTGGACGGATAGATTCTCTATCCATTTCTACAGAGTTTGTTGGAATATTATAAAATTAGACCTCTTCCATATGATTTTAGCCTTTCTTAAAAAAGCCAAAGTGGGAGGGTGCATGTAATTCTATTTTTCTTGCCTTAATTCCAAAGGAAGTTAATCCAACATCTTTTGACAGGTTTCGACTTATCTTGCTCTGTAATGCTTCTTACAAATCTTGGCTAAACTCTTAGCCAATAGACTAAAGCCTCTGTTAGGAACTTTAATTTCACATCTCTAGGGGGGTTTGTTAAAGGAAGACACCTGATAGATAACGTGATTCAAGTGCAGAAAGCCCTCCATTCTAGATTTCAAAGGAAGGAGAAAGGCATGCTCATCAAGTTGGATATTAAAAATTCCTTTGACCATGTCAATCTTTCCTTTCTCTATCAAGTTCTTCTCTCTTTTGGATTTAGTACAGATTTTGTTCGTTTGATAAAAGCTTGCATAGATAGGCCCTGGACAGCACCTCTTGTTAATGGTAGAGCAACAGACTTCTTCCAAGCTTCAAAAGGGTCTTCATCAAGGGTGCCCTTCGTCACTTTTCCTTTATATTTTGATGGTTGAATCTTTAAGTAGAAAGCTTACAACATAATTGGTTGCAGGTTCTCTCCCCGACCTTAATATAGAAAGAGGTGTGGATCCTATAAACCATGCCCTATTTGCCGATGATTCTCTCCTCATAAGAGGGGCTTCCTTAAATATTGCTCGAGCCTTCAACGAAATATTACAAAATTTCTATTTAACCTTAGGAGCTCTGATTAACAAAAGAAAGAGTGTCGTGTATGGTTGGAATGTAGACCATACGTCTATTCTCTGAATTGCTCATTACTTGGGATTCCCTGGTTTTGATAAGTGGGATAAAATCAAGTATTTGGGCCTTCCATTAACCTTGTGACCTAGTTCTCCATCACTGTGGTCAGAAGTGATAAGTAAACTAAAATAAAAAATAGTATCCTGGGGTGGCCAATGGTTAACAAAGGATGGGAAGTTGATTTTGATTAAAGTGGTCCTTTCGACTCTCCCCATGTTTCAGTCCTCTCTGCTTCTTGCTCCCAAGTCCATCTCAGCTCAGATATCCAAACTTCTTCATGAATTTATTTGGGAGAGTGGAAAAAGAAACCAGAAAAAGATCCATCTGGTAAGTTGGGATATTCTCCAAAGACAAACTTCAAAAGGTGGTTTGCAAATTCAAGATCCTAAATTGGAAAATATGGCGTTGAGAGGTAAGCTCATCTGGTAGTTGTATGCAGATAAAAACCATTGGTAAGTAATATATTCTAGATGAAATATCTAAAGGGTGGCTCTCTGAGAAATTTAAAAACTGCAAACACCCCTATAGGCACAGTAATGTGGAATTTATGCAGAAGAGGATTAGATAATATTCACTATAAGCTCTATAGAATTCCTGGCAATGGGAAGAGGATTTTTTTGTGGGATGATAATATCTTAGGAAATCCTCCTCTTTCCTCTTTCATCTCGCTAAATGAGATCAAGTCATGGTTAACCAATAAAGGCCTTCTTCGGCTGGCAGACAATTGTTTTGGGGACAACGCTGGGAATTGGGTTGGATGGTCTTTTCCTGAGATCCCAGATCATCTTCTCTCCCAACAATTTTTTTTTGATTTCATCTTTATCAGGACTTGCACCAGTTCATTGCTCTTACAAAGATAAATGGGGTTGGGGCTGATCTGGAAATTATTCAGCTGCCCAAGGATTCTCTGATTTGCAAATTCTTTTTGTCTCTTGCTTACCCCCTGCATTATGGAAAGCTGTTTGGTATTCATACAGTCTCCCCAAGGTGAACTTCTTCACATGGCTTCTCATGCACAAAAGGGTGTTGACAGGGGAAAATTTGACCAAACGCAAGCTTTTTGGACTATTTAGGTGTTGTTTCTACAACTCTGTTGTTGAAACATCAGATCACATTTTTGTTTACTATCCTTTTTCTCAATCGGTGTGGGAATTGGTCCTCAATGGTTTGACTGCTTTTGTTCCTTCCCAAATTTCAGCTGTCTCTCTTTTCATCTCCTGGCAAGATTGGATTCCATAGGCAAGAGATAAAAATTTGAATGGACCAAACTCTGGAAAATAGTCCCGAAATGTATTTGGTGGAAACTGTGGATAGCAAGAAACCATTGGATTTTCAACAACAAGACGTCAAATCCCTTGATCATGGAAAAAAAAATCAAATCATTCATATCTAAATCAGCAAGTAACTTTGTTTCCCTTTCATCACTCTTAAGAAGCTACTGTGTGGATGGGAATCTTCTAAACGGGATCTCGAATGCCAGTCTCCTCCAAAGCTATGCGTTCCCCTTCCTAGAGAGTGCGGTGTAGTGAAGAAGTTTTCTTTGTATGGTGGGAGAAGTCCTCCTCTGCTACTTGGAAAGTAAGTCGTATGGACCATCTTTTAGGTTACAATGTGACCCAATTATTTGTCCCCCTTTTCTAATAGAATGGAATTTAATCAATGGATACTATCCTCCTTCATAAGAGAGTTTTAAGCTTGTCTAAGTTTATAGGTCAAATGATATTTCTGTATTTGTATATTTCCAATAGTAAGATGTAAAATTGCAAGTTGTGTAATATTTTATACAATTTGAAATCCTAGTTTAGGGTTTTAAGGGTTAATCTCAAACTTATTCTTATTAAAGCTTAGGTGATAGTATTTGCATTTTGCAAATAACTTTGCACCTATTAGAACAATTGCTTATAAATTAAATTGAGAATTTTCATTTGTTTATTCTCTTAGTTAAGATGTCGGTATTTATCTTAGTAGGAAAAACACGATCAAGATCGCTCCAAGCATTAACTCCTAGCTGAGCTCTTCGACTCTGGTTTGTTGGTGAATTTTATAGGATCATGGACTTTACCTGTGAGTCCGATATCACGATTTGTGAACCAGTTGATTTGCCTTCGCTCCAAGAATTTGTCTAAACACTTGACATTTATCGTAGGTGCTTTGGTCTATCTTAGGGATCACGTTTCCTGAGACTATTTTTCAAGAATTTGTCCTAGACTAGTTTCTTGATTTTATCCTTTGTCTGTGTGTGCTCTTTCAATGGCCTTTGGAGGGGGTCCTCCCCCTCCTCTTCCTCCAGAGATTGATGCATTAAAATGTCTTATAGCCTCCTATGGGAAGAGAAAGGGAATTCCAATGGTTCATACTTTTGTGAAGAAAACAAACATCCCTTCTGTTGATCTGCTTGCCGACCGTCCTTGTCGGACTGCCTTGAATCTAGCGGAGTGTGGGATCATTGGGAAATTTAAGGGTCTTTGGCATTATCCGAAGGCAATCAATGGATGGGTTCAATGAAAATGGAGGCCTCTGATTACTAAAGGAATCCGCAATCATTTGGTTGGCATAGGTTATTATGTTTTTGTGTTTGAATCAGCCGAAGATCGAGATGTCATTTTCCGAAATGGTCCATATTTTATGGGTCCTCAGGGGCTCTATCTAAATAAGTGAACCTAGGATGTACCTTCAATTGTTCCTATCTAGGTTAGGTTCCCCCATTTACCTCTTCACCGTTGGAACTCAGAATCTCTAGAAACCATTGGGAATAAGCTCAGAAAATACATCGATAGGGAAGAAAGGAAAGAACAATATACGTGTGCACGAATTTGTGTTGAAGTAGATTTAGAGATAGGGCTTCCTGAGGCAATAAAGATAAATGTTGCATAATGGTCTCACATTTTGGAGCTTGATTATGAACAACTCCCTTTCAAGTGCCGTCATTGCCATGGATACGACAATTTTGCTCAAAATTGCAAGAAAAAATCAGAAGAAGAACTTGAAAAAGCGAAGGTTGATCAATGGACTCAAGTACAGAAAGAAGGCACCTCTAAATAGGATAATAGAATGAAAGGTAAAGGATGAAATGCTGGGAATGGAGCCATTCCTATTGAGAAAAAATATTTTAAACCTCAGGCTCTTGGAAATGCTTCTGCTTCTTCAAATCGTTTTGTCATTTTAAGCCCTTCTGATGATAAGAACTCTCCTATTCTCGAAGAGGGTGAAGTGCAGCAACCTGATGTGCATATAGAAGAAGGTGAAGTAAACCTCGGACCACAAGAACAAGTTGATCGAGTAATATTAGAAACTCCAAGTGCATATGCAATCCCGCTGGAACTTCATAATTCTCCCACAGGAGTCACATCTTCTCCCTCTTATGGAGAAATTCTAAAGAAGAAATCGATAGAGACTTCTGGTTCCTCGGAAGAAGATTCTATAGAGAAATTCTATAGGAAGGAAGTCTCGAAAGAAGGTCAGAGAAGAAGAAGCTGAGAGATTAAAGATGCAGGGTAGTCAAGATAAAATAGAAATGTCTTTAGGCAAAAGTAAGTAGAATAGACCCCTAAAGGGAGGGACAATTCCCCTTTTCACAGGTAAATCATGCAGATCGTCTCTTAGAACTGCAGGGGACTGGGGAATCCCTTGAAGGCACAAGAGGTTAAAGACCTATTAAAAATGGAACCTTCTGACATTCTCTTACTCCAAGAAACAAAGATAGAAGAGGAAGCTATTTTATCTTTAAGCAGATCAAAGTGGAAAACAAATGCAGGCATGGCAATAGGTTCACGGGGCACTTCAGGAGGCCTTGCAACCTTATTGTCTGAGGATAATTTTCTTCTAAAAGCCTCGCATGCTACCCAACATTGGATCTATACAAAATTACAACATTTACCAAGTAATATTTCCTCGACTCTCTTCAATCTTTATGTCCCATTTAATTTTATAGAGAAAAAAGTCTATTGGAAATCTCTATCAGATTTTATTATTTTAGATCCTAAGGAGAAAAGAGGAGGTGCTCGGGGAGAGGATCCACTTCAGGAGTTAGTGGAGTTGTTGATTCATGCTAGAGACCTCCTTGATTTCAAACCCAAGAAAGGGCGCTTCACTTGGACCAATAATAGAATAGGGGCTACCAGAATTTCTGCTCGTCTTGACAGATTTCTAGTTCAAAGCTCTTTGATGGATGGAAACATTTTAATCTCTTCCAAAATTCAGCCCAAGCTCACTTCTGGTCATCATCCTATTTCCCTGTTGTTGGAAGAAGAGGAAAATCTCGGTCCTATCTCATTTCGTTTCACTCCTCTTTGGATTGAGAGGGAGGGCTTCTGTGAGATTGCGTCTCGAGTTTGGTCCTAGTTTGTTGAAGGTTCCCCCAGTTTTGTATGGGAACAAAAAATTAAATGCACTAAACACGCTTTGAAAAAATGGATAAAAACTCCTCTCACAAATCCATCGAGAAGCAGGCAAGAGTATGTACGTGTTTTAGCTGAGCTTCAACTTAGTATGGAGGATTATGAAATCTCTAAATTGCAATTGGTGAATGAGCAGACTGCACACAAAAAATACTTTCCTCTCCTTTTGCTAGGAAGAAGAACACCTGCGTCTTAAGTCCCGTAGCCTCTGGTTGCAATCTAGTGATAAAAATTTTGCCTTCTTTCACATGCAATGCAGATCCAGACTCTCTCGAAATTATGTACTAGTGAGGGTGAAGGTATTAAAGGACAATCGCAATTACAACAGGCTGCTAAAACGCACTTCCAACAATTGTTCCACGAGGACGAAATCTCTAATGATATTATGAATGTTGATATTTCTATCCAACATACCCTCTTTGGTCAGTTCTGAGGTTAATTCTGGATTAGTGAAACCTTTCACGGAAAAATAAATTGTGGATGTTATCTGGGCAATGGAGCCAGATAAAGCTCCCTGGCCGGATGGAATCTCTATCCATTTCTACAAAGTTTGCTGGACTATTATAAAATTAGTCCTGTTTCGTATGATTTCAGCCTTTATTAAAAAATCCAAATTGGAAGGGTGCACTAATTCTACTTTTCTTGCCTTAATTCCAAAGGAAGTTAATCCAACATATTTTGACAGGTTTCGACTTATCTCGCTCTGTAATGCTTCATACAAAATCCTGGCCAAACTCTTAGCCAATAGACTAAAGCCTCTGTTAGGAACTTTAATTTCACCTCTCTAGGGGGGGTTTGTTAAAGGAAGACACCTGATAGATAACGTGATTCAAGTGCAAGAAGCCCTCCATTCCATCTTTCAAAGGAAGGAGAAAGGCATGCTCATCAAGTTGGATATGAAAAATTCCTTTGACTGTATCAAGCTTTCCTTTCTTTATCAAGTTCTTCTCTCTTTTGGCTTTAGTGCGGATTTTGTTCATTTGATAAAATCTTGTACAAATAGGCCCTAGATAGCACCTCTTGTTAATGGTAGACCAACAAACTTCTTCCAAGCTTCAAGAGGTCTTCGTCAAGGGTGCCCTCTGTCACCTTTCCTTTATATTTTGATGGCTGAATCTTTAAGTAGAAAGATTACAATAGAATTGGTCACAGGTTCTCTCCCTGGCATTAAGATAGAAAGAGGTGTAGATCCTATAAACCATGCCCTATTTGCCAAAGATTCTCTCCTCCTGGGAGGGGAATCCTTAAATATTTCTCGGGCCTTCAATGAAATATTACAAAATTTTTATTTAACTTCAAGAGCTCTGATTAACAAAAGCAATGGTGTTGTATATGGTTGGAATGTAGACCATTTGTCTATTCTCTGAATTGCTCATTACTTGGGATTCCCTGGTTTTGATAAGTGGGATAAAATCAAGTATTTGGGCCTTCCGTTAACCTTGGGACCTAGCCCTCCGTCGATGTGGCTGGAAGTGATAAGTAAACTAAAAGAAAAAATAGTATCCTGGGGTGGCCAATGGTTAACAAAGGCTGGGAAGTTGATTTTGATTAAAGCGATCCTTTCATCTCTCCCCATCTTCCAGTCCTCTCTGCTTCTTGCTCCCAATTCCATATCGGCTTAGATATCCAAACTTCTTCATGACTTTATTTGGGAAGGTGGCAAAGGCAATTAGAAAAAGATGCATTTGGTAAGTTAGAATATTCTCCAAATACCAACTTCGGAAGGTGGTTTGCAAATTCGAGATCCTGAATTGGCAAATCTGGCGTTGGGATGTAAGCTCATCCGGCAACTGGTAAGTAAGATCTTTTGGATGAAATATCTAAAGGGTGGCTCTTTGAGATATTTAAAAATTGCAAACACCCCTACAGGCACAACAATCCGAAAGTTATGCAGAAGAGGATTAGATAATATTCACCATGAGCTCTATAGAATTCTTGGAAATGGGAAGAGGATTTTTTTGTGGGATGATAATATCTTAGGAAATCCTCCTCTTTCCTCTTTCATCTCGCTAAATGAGATCAAGTCATGGTTAACCAATAAAGGCCTTCTTTAGCTGGCAGACATTTGTTTTTAGGACAATGCTGGGAATTGGGTTGGATGGTATTTCCCTGAGATTCTGGATCATGTTCTCTCCCAACAAAGATTGTTGATTTCATCTTTATCAGGACTTGCACCAGTTCACTGCTCTTACAAAGATAAATGGGGTTGGGGCCGATCTGGAAATTATTCAGCTGCCCAAGGATTCTCTGATTTGCAAATTCTTGTTGTCTCTTACTTACTCCCTATGTTATGGAAAGTTGTTTGGTCTTCATATAGTCTCCCCAAGGTGAACTTCGTCACATGGCTGCTCATGCACAAAAGGATGTGCATGAATTCATCCTTATTTACCATATTCATGATGACCATGTTTCTTAGCATTGTATTTTCCATGTTCTCTACTCTTTCGGTAAGCTTGGACACCCCAAATTCTACATCATCATGCTCGTCTCATGTCATGGATGAGCCTTGAAGAGGTTTATGAAGTGTAGAAATTTTTGCTCCAACTCTTGCCAATTGATCCCATTGATAATTAGTAGATTTATTATCTATTTACTCTTTATGACACCTTTTGAATCACCCAAAACATATATTCCAATCAAAAGCTATGAGGGTTTCAATTTAACATACCTTTAAAAACCCTGGACTGTCCCATTAAACATGGTCTCGAGGACCTTGTTTATGGCCTCAACTTGACCATTACCCTATGGATAGTATGGATAGGAAAACTCACGCATTAAACATTAATGGAAATCCAAATATTGAAATAGTTCATGCTCAAAATATGTTCCCTGGTCGGAGCAAGTAATGACGTGATTTAAAAAGAAGCAAGTTGTGATGGTTGTAATGTTACTGGAGGTTGTCATAGCTTCAACCCATTTCATGAAATAGTTGGAAACCATTACAATGTACTCGATATTGCCAATGGATGTAGGATGATAATCCAGATAGTATATCCCCCACTTGTGAAAGGGTTGACAAAGAACTCAAGGTGAAGGAGAGTTGGTGGAGCTTTGGCCTTAAGAGCATAACTTTGACAATTGGAAGACCACTTGATTGTTTGTATCAATGAGAAGAAAGGGAAGGAAAAATAGTCTAGCTAGATGACCTTTTGAGCAGTGGCCATCCCTAACAGTTGGCCACCACAAGCACCATTATGGTTCATAGTTTCCACCACAAGCACCATGATATAGACTGGTTTCAATTCCTCGTTTGTAAAGGGCATCACCAATGAAGAGATATCAAGGAGCATGGTGACATATAGATCTCGATCATCTTATGCAAGATAAGGTCTAAACTTGTAGGTGTGTAAATAAACCAAAATATCACCATACCATGGATCCTTTGATGAGATGGACAAAAATGTGTTCGTTGGGAGGTGGGTCTATTGCACTAGTGGGAAGATAAAAAAATGGAGTCGAAAAGGGCCAAGGCTTTCTTACCCTTGGGATTAGTAGACTCAAGATTGTATTCGTCAAGGATAACAATCGATTGGGAAAATTCACCATTAAGAATTTGATGTTCCAAGATGTACTCCATGGGGTTTCAATCAACAACAAACTTGGGTTCTCACAATAGGATGTAGTGATGAAGTTTATAGACATACAAGAGCATGAGTAAGGTGAATTTTTCATCATGAATGTAATTCAATGCAGGTTTGAATAATTTTTTTCTAATGTAATAAATGGCATGCTTGCATGCATCCTCACCTTGTCGAACTATTGTGCACCAACCATTGTAAAAGGTGAGGCAAGGACATAAAGGATCAAATCCTTGTTGAAATCAGGAGGGTTACTCAAAGGAATAAACATGAGTGCATGATTTGTGTCAAAGGATTGTTCACTTTGATTATCCCATACAAATGGTATGCCTTGACGTAACAATTCCAAGAACCCATGAAGACATGTGGAGTAATCTTGAGCAAATTGACAAAAAAAAAGTTTTTCCTTGGATACTTTGTAATTGGTGTAGAGTTCACGATAGTGTGAGCTCAAGAATGGCTTGAACTTTCCATGGGTAACTATTAATACCATTTCTAGAGATGATGGATCACAAAAGAAGACCGACCATAACATTAAAGACACACTTGAGTGGGTTCAAATGAATTTCATACTTGGGTTATGGCAGCAACAATCTTTATCACTCATTTCTTCACTTTTATTTCTAATAAGATAGTCAATACTCTTCCTAGTTGTTGTTCGACCGACAAAGGCATCTCTTCAAAATGATTATGATATTTGCTAGAGTATCGATGAGAACAATTGCAATGCATTATTGTTGCATGCACATTCAATATAACACATGTTTCCTTCTAAGAGGTCATAGGTTCAAATTTGAAGCACCAATCCATAAACATTAACAATCAAATCACCGGGTGAAGGGGGGCCCTTATCTTTTAAACAAGGAGTCGCATACACCAATTTGATGTTTGGTTTGTCCATGACCCTAAAATTAGGTTGTTATTACAATAATAATTACATCGATAGGTGTTTATATTTAGAATTTGGGGTGGATCAACAAGTATGCTTTTCCTAAATTGTAGGAAGACGCAACAAGTGTAATTTCCATATTGATTTCATGGGCGTTGTTCTAAATTCAAAATAGACTAGCATAGATCCATCATAAACGTGGATCTATCAAGCATCGAGAGGCATCCAATTCCTTGAGGTGTTATTTTTAATGACATTTTATTTGGATTTACATTTTTATTTTATGAGCGAATATGGATTTTTTATTTGTTTTATTTTATTATTCGACATAAAAAAATTAATTACTTTTTATTTTTGTTACATAACGTGAGTTCGTTACATTTAACATTACACATCTCCTTCATACTGGGTTGTAGAGCACCTTGCTACTCTCGATACACACACACACATACACATACACATATATGATAACTCAAAGATCATAGATGATAACATGTAACTGAGATATATATAATGGGTGATTACAACTATACACATATACCAAATAACAAATAACTTACTTATAACACTTAACTTGTGACTTAATAGTGTTTACCTACCACAAATTAAACAACTATAATAATATTACAATAAATTCTTAAAATTATCATATACACTAAATATGAGAAGAATATCAACTCCATGTATTCATTCCACTAGAAAAGTAAAATACAACCTAACATGTTCACTAAAAGTATTATTTAAGACTATGATAAGTGGGAAATGTTTAAAAATAGTACCTTCAAATTGGTAATGTTCTCATTCTTAAAGACTTAAACCTAACATGTTCACTAAAAGTATTCTTTAAGACTATGATAAGTGGGAAAAGTTTAAAAATAGTACCTTCAAATTGGTAATGTTCTCATTCTTAAAGACTTGAAGTGTTTTAAAATAGTAGCCTCAAACTACATTTGGGAATGTTCTCATACTCCTAGAGTGGATTTGGAAAAGTACTACCTAGTTGAAATAAAACTCATAAAGCTCATTGGGATTGTCACATCTAATAACTTTGTCGACTTCTTCTCAACCTTGCAATTGTCCATTTCCTAAGGTGGATTTGTGACCCACCCTTTCACTCTCTTTCAAATTCATTATCAATTAGGTATGTCATAAAATGATTGCCAATTTGCCACCATTGACCACTTGGAGTTGTTAGGTATGTCATAAAATCATGTGCTAGTAGGTATGTCATAAAATCATGTGCTAGTGAACCTTCATTAATTGTTTTGTACTTCAATTTTCAATTTGGTTGTTGGATGAAACTAGTCAACTCTATACTTTAACAACATTATGACTCATGAATGAAATTTTGACTTCAAATTTTGGAAAACAATGGATCTATGTTTTCGGTGCTTTAAAACTTTACCCATTACCGTATTAAGTGGCTAAATTGCCGCATAAACTTTGGGGTTTTGTCTTCGTTCATTTCACTTGGTCTAGTTTATAATAATTAGTACTTAGGAATAGTTTATAATTAGGTTAACTATCATTAGATTGGATTGGATTTTGTACCTCGAAGAAATAATGAATTTCTAAGAGATAAATACGCTGTAGTTAGATTTTACCACTATGTATTTAGGGGTTATAATACGTAAGAATACATCAATATTCAAATATGTATGTAAACATTAACGACATGCAAAATAGATTTTTTATTAATTTTAATTCATTTAGAAATATCTATTGATAAAATACAAGTAATCTATCTCAAAATTAAGATAATTAGTATAATTAATTAATGTGGTTTGTGAAAGTTAATAGACTACAAGTTAAGGAAAATTATATTTTATCCATAAATTAATTATCAATGGATCCCAAAATATACCTTATTCACTAGTTATCTATTTATCCACCATTGGTTTATATATATATATTATCACTCATATTTTCCTAGTTATATGCCATGGTTATCCATTCATCAACGACTAATTATTTTTTACGTGGATAGGTGTTTTTATTTTAGAATTTGGTAGTCTCCATATTGATTTTATGACAATCTTTCGAAATTGGAAACAAACAAAATAAAATAAAAAATTTAAAAAATAACTAGTAGTTGATGAATGGATAACCAATATTTCATGGCACATAACTAGAAGAATGTGAGAGAGAAAAAATCCTAGAAAAACATAAACCATAGTCCACCCCAAATTCTAAAATAAAAATGCATATCCGCATAAATAGTTTGTGGCTCAATCACAGCTATAGGTATCAAATGGTTGAGAATTAGGGATGGAATGGAAGACAATTTGAATTTTTATTTATTTATCGTATTCTTCAATCCATCATATTATTCTAGTTAAACCGGTTCAACTCTGAGTTATCCATGCCTAGGTACATGTTATCACCAGCATTCTTCCTATTATCCATTCATCCCCTATGAATTATCCATGCATAGTTACCAATTATCTTTTTTTAATAACTGTTTATTTCAAATTTTGAAGGACTCCCATAGAATCAATCTCAAGAGTACACTTGTGTCATCCTTGTCAGTAGATGAAAAAGCATAGTCCTTGGTCCACCCCAAATCTCAAATAAAAATGCCTATCATCTTAACTAGCACACCACATAGTTGTAGTTGGATCAGGTAGATAAGGATCAAATGGTTAAGATATAGTTATGGAATAAAGGACAAGACAATTTGGAATGATCTTTTTATTCCTCGTATTCTTCTAGTTTAGCGGGTTCAAGTGTGACTTATCCATGCCTAGCTACATGTTATCCCCTACATTCTTTGTGTTATCCATTTATCAATTATCCATTCATCAACTATGAGTTATCCATGCATTGCTACTAAAGTATCACCTTTGCATTTTTGTGGGGATCCAATGGTAATACTCGCTGCTATCATTTGGCTAGCTGGACTGATTTATCCTGGCCAAAAAAATTTGATGGTTGGGGTATCAAGAATTTTTTTTGGTCTAGTATGGCTCTTCGATTAAATTTCTGGGAGGTTCTTTTTTGTGACAGTCTGTGGCACCGAGTGCTCACAGCCAAGTATATGAAACATGGCTCGGTGGTATCGTGGCTTCGGGAAATTTTTTTTAAAACCCGTAGTGTTTCAGCCATCTGGAGGGGCTTCATTCAAACTATTCCATGGTTGGGGAGATATATTGCTTGGCAGGTAGGTAATGGGAATGATATTTTGGTTGGCATTGATCCAGTGATAGGTACTTCAAATACCTTTCACTTTCCTGATGGGTTGAGATCCTACTTGGAGGATTTGAATATTATAACACTGGCTCAGGTACATAATTCTCTTCCAGATGCCTGTCAGTATTGTTACACAGCGGATGGATTGCTGCTGGCTGGGGAATGGAAGGATATTTGGAACAAGTTTATTAGGTGCTTGGTACTTAATGGTATCCGTCTATCAGATGATCCAGACTATCTCCTTTGAGAATTCAATAAAAAAGATGGGAAACTATCTGCAGCAAAAGCTTATGAATGTATTGTGAAATCCCACAATTCGGTTCCAGGTAACAAAGTTGTTTGCTACACTCTAGTCAAAATCTCTTCAGCGAAAGATAGGATGTTTTTCTTGGTTGATACTAAGGAATAAGGTACTCACTTGGGACAATCTTCAAAAAAAGGGTAAAATTGGCCCGGGTATATGCTCTCTTTGTTTAGCTTGTGAGGAGACAGTACTACACCTTTTCTCTCGCTGTACGTTTTGGAAGAATTTGCAGGTTCTTTTATGTGATCAGT
>LPNX010612711.1:2036-12461 GCA_001517045.1 Pseudotsuga menziesii
ATGGGGTGGTCTAGATTTTACTAAATTCTAACTTTGCAGATCTATTTGAATCCATCTGCAGTGTTAGAATTTAGTAAAATGTACAAATTCATTGCTAAATTTTCAATTTTTTTCTATTGTAGGAGTGACACAATTAAAAATGACCAAATAAATGACCAATTGTTATATGGTCATTTGTATTCTACGTATCTCGTGATCAAATTTGGTCATTTATCTTGGTCATTTTTAGTTGGTTTCTATCCTGTGACCAAAAGTGGTCATTTATCTTGGTCATTTTTAGTCAGCTCACCTAGAATTATCAATTTTGGTCATTTGTCCCTTTCAGAAGACTGCGGTGACCAAAAACTTTGGTTTCCTGGTCACTAATATTTCATTTTCCACTAGTCATGTGGATTTTTTTCTTCTACTGTCAACTCAACAATCATGTGCATGCTAAGAGAATCACAGTTGGATTGGGCCATAATATTGGCTAATCCCTTTCCTTTAATAAACTTTGTAGGCTTGATATCCAGGTCATACTCAAGTAGGAATGCTATCCACTTTCCCCTTTGTCCCTCAAAATCAGGTTGGGTCAAAATATCCTTTATAGTGCTGGTGGGGACATGAGCAATGATATGGGAATGTAGGATGTAAATTTGGAAATACTTTAAGGACTGCACTAGAGCATAGGATTGCTTCTCCAGAATATTATACTTTAGGGGAGCATCTCTTAGGGTCTTGTTGTAAAAATAAATGGGTTGTTCATGTCCCTTAGTATTTTTCTGTAGCAATACCCCTTCCACTGTGTTCTCTGAGGAAAATTAAAATATGAGGAAGTATTTAGAAAAATCAGGTCTGGAAAGTGCATGCACTTCATATATGGCCTTATTTATGTCTTCAAAGGATTTCCTAGCTTTGAGAGTCCATGTGATCTCTTTATCCTTCCCCAACATATCAGTTATATACTTTACTATTTCGACATAGGAAATGATATATATTCTTAGAAAGTTTACCTTCCACAAAAAGGAATGGACCTCAACTTTATTTCAAGGAAGCTCAATTTTTCTGATGGCCTCGACCCTTTTTGGATCTATCCTGATGCTTTCTTGAGAAATTATATGCCCCAACAACTTCCCTTCTTTCATAGCAAAAATTGACTTCTTTGAGTTCAAGGAGATGCCGAACTTTCTCCATTTTTTGAACATCCTCAACAGGTGGGAAACATATTCTTCATTGGATTTAGAAAAGATAGTTATGTCATCCAGGTAGATGGCTAGAATCTCATCCTTTTCATTGGCGAAGGCTATGTCCATATCCCACTGGAAAGTCTCTCCTACACTCATAAGTCTAAACAACATCTTTGCATACATGAATGTTCCCGAAGGTGTTGTGAAGGTTGTCTTCTCTTGATCTTCAGGATGCACCACTATCTAACTGTATCCTGAGAAGCCATCTAGAGTGGAGATCCTCTATGAACCCAATACTCTCTACAAGATATGGTCCATTTTGGGAAGTGGGTAATGTTCCTTCAAAGAAACTCTATTCAAGTTCCTAAAATGAATACATATTCTTATTTCCCCATTCTTCTTCCTAACAGGGACCATATTTTCCACCCAGCGTGAGAATTTGAGGGCCACAATGATTTTGGACTCAAATAAATTTTTTATTTCATTTTCTATCAAGGGAAACAACTTGGGATTCATCCTCTTCAGCTTCTATTTGAAAGGAATCTCGTCCTTATTTATTGGTATGGAATGATGGATTATGCTTGTATCATAAGCCTTCAGGTCACTATAGCTCCAAGCAACACATCTGAATATTCTTTCATCAATGAGATGTATTGTTTCTTGGATTCTGATGAGAGGGTCCTTGATATCTTGATAATCTTGGGACACTCTTATGTCCTAATTTTAATATCTTCTACGTCTTCACAACTTGGAACTAGCTGGGGTTCCTTGGCAACATCGTTAGAATCGAAAAGCTTTTCTAAAGGAACTAAACCTATAGGGATAGAGTTACCTTTAAGCTGGAGGATTTTCTTGCAACATAAATTGTTCACATATTCTTGCTATCCATCAACCTCTTGCAACTCGGGTTCCCAATTTTCCTCAGCTTCATCGCTCTTAACACCTTCAATAGGGGTAACACCCTCATCACAGGGAATTAATTTTGGAACAAGATTCTAGATTTGAAAGGGTTCTTGAGTGGGGGCAATCTCCTTCAGAAGCTGATTTTCTTCATCAATACTCGATCCATCAAAATCCCCAGTGAGAGTCAGTAAATTTTGGATATGCTTATTATCCTAAAAAACTTGCCAGCTTTTGACATTATCAGGGATAAAGGGCCTGTGCCTGAACTCAATTTCATATTTTCCCCTGGGGTGCATCGAAAATTTGAAACCACCAGTAGAAGTGGCCAGAGAGTTAGATATATAATTCTGCAACCTGGGGATTAGATTAAACTTGCACTCTTCAAAATATGCTATCAGGTCCTGGGGAACATTCCTGTAACTTCTCATTCTATGGTGTTGGGCCTGATATTCCTGTGTCATTTTTTTGATGAATAGCTCAGAATATCCATGTATCATTACCATATGGACTTGAAAATCCTTCAGGATATGAATGGATAACACCATAGCCTCATACTCTGCCTCAACATTTGTAGAGTCAAAGGAAAGTCTATAGGAGTAGTTCAAAGTTCTCCTCCTGGGGATCTCACCCAAATTCTAGCTCTTTCCCCTTCTTTGCATGATGACCCATCAAAAATTACCTCCCACACTCCATCCAGTTCCTCCTAAGTGGGTACAAAGGCAGCGTGGTGTGAAATATAGTTGTATGCGTATCCTTCTGTGAATAAAATAGCTAATCCTATCTCGGTGTCCAGTGCATAGATGGGGTGGTTGTTTGGAATTTTAGCATTGGTCACCATGTATGCTAACATTTTATCCCTATAGAGCCTTATCTGCACTCCAAAAATAGGGATAGTGGCATAGGACATATCCTTTTCAAGGGCACCTTTAATCTTGGCTTCCCAAGATCTTAATCACAACATCCCAAACTTTGGACAAATGTCAGCTACAACTACATCCATGACCATGTTTTTGGCAGGGATTTGGGCCAAAGAGACAGCTAGATATTTGATAAGCCCTAGACACCTGAATTTGTAGGAATAAAGAGATAAAATGCCTTTGTATGGTTTGGTCACTTCCAATCCTAGTTCTTCCATGACTATCCTAGGCATCAGATTGTGGGAGGCTCCTGAATCATACATGGCATTGTGTAAGATGGAATTATGAATGTTTAGGATGGAATAGAAAGGGGGAGTATCTTCATCAATAGAATCTCCTACATGGGGCCCAAAAATTAAGGTGGGATTATGCTACACATAAATCTCATCACCATCATGTGTTGAGGCCTAAGACATCAGAATTTTCCCTCAAATCCCAAATTGTGAAGTTGGACAGTGGCCCAAACTCTTATTTTCTATATTTGAGTCCAGCACCACCTTTTCCATTAATAAAAAAGGTGTTAACCTATTTAGTAATTCCCATTGTCTCTTGACAATAAGTGGTGCCATTGCCTATGTTCCTTGATCAAAGAGTGGTTCCACCCTGGTAATGCTCTATCTACATGGAAGAAAAGCAATGCTCGAGTTTAAAAGAGAAAAAGAGAAGACTCATAAATATTCTCGAAGGAATACTTTGTGGTACCCTCATCCCTACTCATATGGACCATATGGACTCAAGATCCCCCCTAGTATGATCTCCCTTCCACCTCACCCACCATTTGCTCAACCATCCCTATCCTCCCAAGGCCTATAAAACTTGGCTCATACACCATGGTTGAGAGGGAGAAAAGTTATGTTGTTGCATTGAGATTTTGGACAAATATAGGGTGATCATAGAAGGATCAAGTTGGAGATTTTGAGGACAAGACATAGCATGTGAAGGAGCATCACAACACTAAGGAAATGGTTGTAATATTTCTTCTTCATTTTTAATGCAAAGCTGGTTCCTTTCCAGTAAAATGTGTTATGTTTCAATCATTCATTTTACTATTGGATTCCTTAGTCACTAATATAGAAATGTATACTATGTTATGGTACCTTTAATCTTGATTAGTTGTTTTGATGTGTTTGTGCAGGTACATCCATGGGGATTCATCACCATAGGAAATAACTACATCACACTACAGAATAGCCAAAGTACTCATTCCAGATATCTACCAGCTCTAGGGGAAGTCTTCCATCTCTTTCATCACTCATTTGTTCTAGATCTGAACCATTCAAGCCTAGAGGAACAACTCTTGTTAGCAAGAGGTGCATTTTCCTAGCAACAAATCTGGTGACCATACTGGGGAAGAACATTCAACAAATCTGATCTTCCTTGGTTTTTAAACTCTTTTCTAAAATCCAAACTCCAACCTTTCTGTGATCACATATAATAGCTTTTTTAGTGAGATATTGGTTCGGTATAACCAGATCTGCTCAGATATGAGGTACATCTACTTTCTGTACTTAATTTTCCTGATAATTTCATGATTTGATGCCAGTGTTTCAACACCTAACTCTCTTTGTTTCGCCATTCTTTTTGTTTTGACATCTACAACAATCATTGTAATTGTATAGAGGACAATAGGCAGTGCCATTGCACTTGCTCAGTAGTCATTAAGTGGTGCCACTGCTCTGTCATAGTGGAAAAAAGGTGGTTCCAAAGCAGTAACTATCTATCACCAACCCTATTCAAGCGATTCCAGGTAGGGTTTTCACACCCTTGTGATTTCAAAACTTAGTTGATTTTTCTTTATGTTTTGTGTGTTTTTTTTTGGCTTCATTCTTGAGATATGGACTGTTAGATTCAAAGTCTGATAGTGGTAAATTCTTGCTTTGATTTGGTTCAAAGAGCTAGTTTACATCCATCTGTTTAGCTGCTTGTATGCTTGGTTTTGATTTTCAAAAGGATTGCTTGGAAGTCAGTAGAGTTAGATCTATTTTTACTGTTTGATCAAACTGAAAAGGAAGCTTTTCTTTTTGGCTTTTTGCTTTTTTTCTTCATGAGTTTATGAAAAAAAGATTTTTTCTTTTGATTCAAAGAAAAAAATTGTTGAGATTTGATCATAATTTTGTTTAAAGATGAATCATTAGACCCTGATTAGCTTCATAAGATTTCATATATCCATGTTCTTCTTTCCTTTTATACACTCTTATCTCGTCAAAAGAAAAATAAATCATGGTTATAAGTTAGATCTTTTCATTTTTTGAAGAAAATTGAAAAAGTGCTTAGTGTTCCTTTTAGTGCTAGTGTCTTTCTTTTTAGGAAAAAAGATCTTGCTTTGTTTTTTCTTTCAAAGATCAGTGTAGAAGTGTGTTGCTTGTTTGCATTTTTTGAAAAGATGAGTTCAATAGGACTGCTTGATAATTTTTTTGTTTTGAAATAGAATTGAAACACTCTCTCCTTCCCGTAAGTAGGGCATACTTTGAATGGTAAAGTGAAAAAATTGCATCCCATGTTGCATGGTTTTACTTTTTCATACACACTTCATGCATCCACCTAACCATTCAAGATAAAATTAATGGTAGCATTAGGTTAAAAAATTTTAGTAACTTGAGTGATAGGATAGAGATGTGTTCTAACGTCTTTAAACATAGGAGTTGTCATTCATTTGCCTACATTGCATCCTAGGAACTATGTCGTTCTTCCATGTACCATTGATATATCGAATGACCTTTCACATACCATTGAGGTATATCGAAAGGTACTTCACGTACTCGATTGTATATCGGAAGGCCCCTTTTGAATGGTTGTGCATTAGACAACACTAACATGGATTTGAGCTCCCATGTACCTTGTGTATATCGGGAGACCCTTCTAGGATTCCCTAAACCATCTAAGAAAACCCATTTGGCCATCTTGTCAGTGCAATACATCGAGAACAACACTCAAGGAGACTACTACGCATGTACCGTCTAGGTAATCGAGTATTCAGGAAAGGGACGGTCCCAATCCTCCTTGTCGTGCTTTACTGTTGGACCCTGCGATATATTGTGAGTTGCAAAGACTTGAAAATCCTAGTGAGGAACTGAATTTCATCAGCCCCTCTTGTCACCTAAGTTTTCTTATGGCCTTTAGCTTGTGTAGGAGAGGTTTTGTGTGTTTTTTCTAGTTTTCAAACCCTAGGTTAGTATTTTAGTGACCAGCAATCTAAATGAGTTTCCTTTGAGATGATCCAGAAGAGTTCAAGGATTTCCACCTCAACTTCCTCCTATTGTAGGAAAAATACCAATGGAAGCCATAGACCAAGGTGTTGCAACTGATTCTAACATGGAAGAGAATCCAGCTATGGAAGTGGGGGAAGAGTTCACTACATATGATAATCCCTTGGTTGAACAGCCTCCTATGACTTAGACTGCCTTCCATTTTCAAATGGAAGGTCATGTTGGTTCATCAAATTGGGTTGATCGCTCCTCTGATGATACCGAGGGGACAAAATATGGCCCTAATATTTGTTTTTGGAGAACCTCTATGGGTCATGCAATTTTTGAATTTGGGATTACTAGACCTTCCTTTTTTAATCCTCTGTCAAATGAGGATATGTATAGAAGGCTCCAGCTAATGGTCGACCATCTACATAATTTTTAGGATCACCTCGTGAACATCATAGCTTCACCTCCTTCTCATCGGGAGACAGTGTCGGCTCTTTTACCCCGTCTTTTAGAATAAACCCCTCCCCGATACCATTTACTCTCGACGTCTTAAGCTGCTCCTAGTTTGACATCACCAGTTTGAGGATCAATAGTTCATAGTCTAGGTCAACCTTCCAACCCTGTTAGTATGGTTCAAAATCCTAGGTCTTCTTCTGGTTCTCCTACATCTTCTTCCACTAGTGGGAAACATCCAGGTCAATTTGCATTAGTAGTTAGTGGAGTCACATCCAGTACAAAATAGACCCCTTCTGTAGGACAATCAGTAGTTGTGGTCCCTCCCACAAAAGCTAAAGCAGTTATCCCCCCTTCTATTACAGAGAAACCCTTAGGAGTATAACCCATTATTAATCAAACTTCTTGGCGATATACTCATCTGGGAAATATACCATCTGTAAGTAATGTGAAATTTCAACCTACATCTACAGGAATGGTATATCTTGGTATGCCTTACCTCGAAAACATGTTTACACCATGGGGGAAACCCAAGTGGTCGTATATTCCTATGATTGGGGGGATACATATCAATGCCACTGGAGGATATGGTGGCAGAAATTTTGGGGGACCACCTAGTGGAGGTCCACCTGGTGGAGGTCCACCTGGTGGAGGGCCACTTGGCGGAGGCCCACCTGGAGGAGATCCACCTCATGGAGAACCACTTCTTGGAGGACCACCTTTCGAGGGGCCACCTCCTAGAGGACCACCACCTTCTGGAGGACCACCTTCTGGGAGGCCACCACCTAAAGGACCACCTCTTGGAGGACCACCTTATGGTGGACCACCTTTTGGAGGCCCACCTGGCATAGGACCACCCAGTGGAGGCCCACCTGGTGGAGGACCACCACCACCACCACCTAGAGGAAACCCTCCTCTTGCGGCCTGCCTACATCTAGTAGATATTCAGGATGATCATATACAAATATAAATTCCCAACAAGCAGTGTATCAATCATTCTATGGTCCTACTGGTATATAGATTCCTTATCAATACTACTAGTATGTGAAACCTAACCGAAAACTTCCGTGTTTGGAAACTTTGGACTTTCTTGATCTGTCCAAGTTGATTAATGACCCCATCTAGCATAACCCTTTATGGCCTACAATTCTAGTAAAGTTACCATCAAATATTTCGTAATTTGATGGGAGGTAGGGAGAATATCCCAAAAACCATGTTATGACCTTCTATATATGGTGTTCGTCCAACTCCTTAATGGATGATTCAGTCTGTTTAAGGCTCTTTCAGTGAACTTTGACCGGTACAACTATAAAGTGGTACATTGAACTTCTAAAACATTCATTTGTGTACTTTAGCTCGTTGGCAACAATTTGTCTTACTCATTTCCAACTGACCATTTGTTATGAAACTGGTATGGATCTTTTGACATCACTTCATCAAAGTACTTCCACGCACATATTTGACCATATTCATGAGTGGAGGAGACAACGAAGACTTATTAAATCTCTTATTCTAGACCAAATATTAGCAGACTAGTTCACAAAATCCTTGTTTCCTCCCATTGCCCGAGATGTGGCTATGGGCGGTGCTATTACTGAAGAGCAGGATATCAAGCACACTCATTATCTGGACTTGGTTTATTCCTGGTCCGAAACTCTGTATGACCTAATCCCTCAAGATCCTTGCCCCAATAAAAAAACTACCAAGCCACTTGCAGAAACTCCTGTTGATGGGATTGTCGGTTCAATCCAGCCCTCATCAACAACTAATCCTTCCAAGCAACATAGAATTTCCACTACTACTCCTTTTTCTCCTACGGTTTCCACTAAGGTGAATGCTATTCAAAGTACGTAGACACCCGATAATAATAAGAAAGGTAAAATAAAAAATAAGAAGCCTGGACACCAACAGGAGAATCCCAAGGATACGACCCCAGAGAATGACAATAAAGGCAAGAGGAAGGCTAAGTATCCTTTCCTATTGTGTGGTGGTGAGCACTTCATGAAGGAGTGCCCTCGTCGTGAAGAGATTAGCAAATTTTTGAAAAGTAACCCTACATCAACAGTGCTTACTGACCCCTTTCCATATCAACAACAATTGATAGATCATATGTTTAATAAAGGAACCTCTAATTCTACAGAAGAAACCAAAATGATGTCCTCACGAACTATTATCTTGAATACTCATATTCGGTCATATGACAAAAATGAAGAGAAGAAGGATGAGAATCCTTCTTCCGAGAAAAATCCTTCCACTAGTTCTTCTCTATCTTTGTCTAATGGTCCTCTTAAAATTGAGAAACCTAATCTCGACTTGATTTTGCGCCCAACCAAGAGTACCCTTAGGAAGTTTGTTTTTAATCCAAATGCTTGAGCTGCACAATTCTACAACATTGTTGAATATTTGGCTCAAGCACCTTGCACAATGTCTTCCCTAGAGGTGCTCCAAAATTGTCCCATGTAGCGATAAATATTGTTGATGAAATTGGGGGAATTAGAACCAGATAAAGCTAATTTGATTCACTTTAATGTGGAGAACTACAAGTCTAGATTACCCCACCAGCTCACGTTTCAAATAGTGACAAGAGTAGTTTGGAGAAAGGTCCATAGGACCATTCTGGATGAAGGAGCTTCCACCTCAGTATTGTTCATGTATTGTTGGAGAGCCATTGGTTCTCCTGAACTTACAAATTCACGCACAACCTTGAAAGCTTTCAATGGATGAGGTTTATAACCTCATGGTCTGTTACTGGACCTTTCGGTCGAGCTTGGGGGAAATATAGTTTCCATTTAGGTGGAGGTGGTCGATGCCCCGTTGGATTACAATATTCTATTGGGGAGAAACTAGTTCTATACTATGACGACTTTTTCTTCAATAGTGTTTCTAACTCTCCAATCCCCTCATTTGGGGAATATTGTGACCATCGATCAACTCAATTTTTGTTCACCAAATGTTACTACCCCCACTACAAATAATATCTCTATGCTAGGTCAATCCCCTCCGCCTTATCAATTGGTTGGGGTAGGTATGTTGAAGGATTCAACCCTCATGGGATTGTTTCCCTCAACCCCTCATAGTGCAGAAGTGGTGACTATGAACATGATTTCCACAACCTGCCACAGTCCTAGGCCCTTATGAAGCATTTTATGATGATGTTCAATATGCTTATGATGTCCATTCTGACAGTCTTCATATGCTGTCTTTGGATCCTTACCACCTTCCCTAATGGATAGAACCCTCTCTCCCCACTCTATACTATCTATCACATCCCCTTCCGTTCACCAGAGAAAGGGAGCATGACCAAAAATCGACGGTCACAACCTTTTCCGCATATGGGAATATATCGGTGGCTAAGAATCAACTCGCAAGAATCAACGGTGCAGAAAACTTGAGTTGTGGAATCAGGAAAAATGGAAATTGTGATCCCACATCCTGTAGAAATAATAGATCAATGCTATGTGCAATGATGCTAAAAAGAAGCACAAGAAATAGATCTTGCTACTAAGAATTCTCACAAGTATACACAGGAAAAATAGAGAGAAGAAAGAGACTGAATCACATGAATGAAGAGATGAATATTGGTGTGCATCCTTCCATTGAATAATTATGAATAATAGTGTACATAAATAGTACATCCCTCATAGGAAAATTGAATTGTATGGAAACAATTCATAAAGCTCAAAAAGGCCGAATTACCAAAATATAGCAAACCCCCATAGGTGGATAAAGCACTTACCAAATCTATCAAGGACCTCACGAGTTGGAAAAATCATGAGTGAGTTGTCAAGGAGA
>LPNX010612711.1:12598-70929 GCA_001517045.1 Pseudotsuga menziesii
GAAGAGGCAAAACCACATGGGGAAATTCCTCCCTCAAGATAGGACAAGGCACAAAATTTGAAATAATATGTCTTCAACATATCCTTATCTTCACTTGAATCAGCTGAGTGAACTGCTTCTGGATGGAAGACTTGTTGAAGAAATCATGAACTCCATGATCATGTGCTGGAGTGTAGAACTTGCAAGAAGGAAGAGGAGAGACTCCTTATATCTCATCATCTGATGAAGTAGGAGCATTATCTGAATGCTTCTTTCTGTTGTAAAACTCTGATATGCAAACATAATCTGAAATGGAAAAGAGATCTATGCATACTCCTTCCCAAAGAGTACAAAAGTTAAGACAATTTATTTCACACCCAATTCCCTGAATAGCTGCAAAATTGTGATGTGAATCACATGTCAATCTTCCAATATACTATAGCACCTATATATATCTGATATGAGGCTGATAAAACTCTGATATATCATAAATTTTAGCATATGGAACAGCAAAGACAAAGGCTTCAGTGGCTCCATGAGGATATAGGGCTAGACTAGGAAAATTATGAACAACTGGGGAAAACTGATAGGTGTAAAAATATGAATGATTGATGGGCTTAAGATATGAACCATAAGTGTTTAGAACAGATCCAAACATGTTTAATATCAGTCCAAATATTACTAAGGACATGTATAACCAGCCAATGAAAGATATGAAAGACTTCAAACCATGTAAGATAAATATCACTGCATAAGAGACCAATGAGGAATCAACTAGTGATCTTGGGATTTGTATAGTGTTTGGATTATTAAAAGTTATGGTATATGGTATGGATGGTGGTATTATATGTGTCATGACATGCATATCAGCCTGCAAAAAATATTCTAAATCAGATATACAAGCTTGTGAGGAAGAGCTGCTCAAAGGTAAGTCAATATCTAGTGAAAAATCACAATTTTTGGGAGATGAATCTAGTAGACTGAGAGGAGGATCATCAAAGAAAGGTTATGATATTTTTGATTCTGATATATCATATAATAAATCTATATCATAGATATCAGAAAATGAGATAACTCTGGCACTCAAAGCATAATTTATATCACCTTGGAACTGCGTAGTATGACATTGTTCTGAGGAATCAGCAGGCTTCTCTAGTTCATCTGGAACTTCGATCTTGTGCTTATAAAGAAGCTGAGACATGATGTCCATATTATTCTTGAAACAATTCATCTCTGAATGAAAACCCTTTCTGCAATAAGAACACTTGGATGTGCTCCCTTTCTTCTTAACTTTCTTCATTAAATCTTCATATGAATCTTCATCTTCAATTTCTGACTTTGGCTTCTTCACAATTTGCTTCTCTTTTGATTTGAATTTCTTGCTTCCTTGAACCAAGAGAGCATGATCATTGCCCTTTGAAGAATTAAGGACACCCATATGGATCAATTTATCTTTCTCCTTTGTTAGTGAAACAAGAAAAGAATTTAAAGAAGGCATTTTCCACTTAGGAACAAGAAGCCTAGTTGCATGAAAGGTAGACACAAAAACTAAGTAATCAAGACCCAATTTTGAATGAATGGAAAGGATTAATTGATCATCTACTTTCTCGATCCCAAATTTCTTGAGAATTAGAAAAATTGACTTGAACTTGGTGAAGAACCGCTCAAGAGATTCAAAATTGCTTGGACTCAGTGAGAATAACTCAATCTCCAATTGATGCACTCTTAGCTCATCTTGAACTCCAAAGAGAGACTCAAATTGAGTCCATACTTGGTTTGGAGTGGTCAAACCATCTATATGAAAGAGTCGATCAGGATAAATAGAGAGGCAAAGCAATCCATAGGCTTCATCCAACCTATTATGCCACTTAGCTTTCTCAACCACAGCATTGGGCTCATTCTCCAAAGCTAGTGTAACTCTGTATACTCCTTTATTGCGCAACAGAAAGGAGATTTTGGATTTCCATTCGTGGTATTTGAAGGAAGTAAGAATTATAGCTGATGAAGAATCAATATTTCTGAATTGATTTGCTCAAGAATAAAATCTTTGCAACCTGCAAAACAAACTAGGAGAAAATCTTGTAAGCTAGACAAGCTCTTCTTTAGAGAGGGATAGGAGAATGGAAGCGCTCCTCAACACTATAGAACTTGATCAAAATTGTATCTCTAATACCATGTAGAAATAATAGATCAATTCTATGTGCAATGATGCTAAAAGAAGCACAGGAAATAGATCTTGCTACTAAGAATTCTCACAAGCATACACATGAAAAATAGAGAGAAGAAAAGAGATTGAATCACATGAATGAAGAGATGAATATTGGTGTGTACCCTTCCATTGAATAATTATGAATAATAGTGTACATAAATAGTACATACCTCATAGGAAAATCGAGTTGTATGGAAACAATTCATAAAGCTCAAAATGGCTGACTTACCAAAATATAGCAATCCCCCATAGGTGGATAAAGCACTTACCAAATCTATCAAGGACCTCACGAGTTGGAAAAAGCATGAGTGATTTGTCAAGGAGATGGAAATAACATGCTAATCCTAGAAAATGGAGAAAAACTAATGGAGGATGGGTTGGAAACAAAAGCTCCCAGTTTCCTAGTTGACTAGCTTTTATCTTATCCATAGAAAAGCAGGAAAAACAGAAAAAATAGAATAAAGTAGAATCTGTTGTAAAGTCCTATATACTAATTTTGTATGGTAAAAAGGTGGTCAAGATCAACCCAGAATTGGAAATAAATCATTCCTAGGATATAGATGGCATGTATTGACTTTAAGGTGTAAGTGGATGCCAACTAATTAAGCTAGTGGGTGAATAATTAATCAAATAATGATTAATTATTTTATCCTAAGTTGTGAGTGGGTTTAATATATTCCAACACATCATTCATCCCGAATCCCGCATCCCGCATATAGAATAGGCCATTGCAAAAATGAAAGTTGTGGAGATAGAGATATGCAAAGCCACATCCCGCATCCCACAAGTTGCAGAAAGGAGAGTTACGGAAGGAAAACTGTGGAATACCGAATTCACCAAAGGACATTTCTGCATCCCACAAGTTGCAGAATGAAGAATTGTGAAAGAGATATGCAAAAAATAGACTTGGAAAAAATACGTTTCCCACATTCCGCATCCCGCCTATGGAATAGACCATTGCAGAAGGTGATTTCTGTCTGGAAATTCGACCTGTTAAAGTCTTGGACATATTTGGTCCTCCAGGCCATCACCAATCCAACAATATAAGTCCTGTAACCTAATTTGAAAATGAATTGAAAGAACATACATAGATGCCTACAATTGTGACTATACAACGGAAGCAATTCATCAATTCAACACATTAAACATGTTCATCATATTTCATCAAGAATTTCTAATGTGGAGAAATACAAATGCAGATATTAACATAGATAAGAACACTTTTCTTTGAAAGAATTTTTCTCTGCACCCAGCTATGTCGCTGCAACGTTCCACCCAAATCTAGGCCAGTGCGGTCCTTAATCTCTCAGCAGCACTGCCACCCCCAAGCTGGGTCTGATTTCCACAAGGAATAAGGAACACTAGCAGACTCACACATAGCCAAGGATACACAAGAACTCAACCAAGCTAACATAGTTGGTTTTATTAGGCTGCAAGAAAACAAGCCAATATATTGTTGGGTTTATTAGGCTAATCAACCAAGCCAACTAACAGTTGGGTTTATCATATTGCACATAGTCAAGCCAACACTTACATAAAGGACCTGTGAAGCCAACATATGGGTTTATCAGGCTACTCAGCCAAGACAACATTCACAATTGGGTTTACCGGTACCTACTCAGCCAAGACCTCATTGCACTGGTACCGCCCTCAATGCTCCATAGATTTGAACAAAAATGGATGTTCCAATCGCATGGCATCCTCCAACTCCCATGTAACCTATTTAGGACTGTAGTGCTCCCATTGCACCTTTACCTTCCCTATGGCTCGGTTCTGGAGCATTGTGACCTTCCTGTCGAGGATGCACATTGGCTTGATTTGGAACTCTCCCTCAGGTTCATCTTGAATCACATCCCAATTTATCACATGGTTAGGATCATGTACATATTTCTTAAGCAAAGAAACATGAAAAAAATTATGAGCTCTAGTGCTAGTAGGAAATGCAAGTCTATATGCAACTGGTCCTATTCTTTCAAGCACTTCAAATGGCCCACAATATCTAGATGACAACTTGGTACAACTTACAAGCTTCAAGGAAATATTCCTTTCCCTCACTTTGAGGTAAACATGATCCCCAACACTGAACTCTCTATTCACCCTATGCTTATCTGCATGTATTTTCTGTTTGTCCTGGGTTGCTTTCAAATTCTGCCTGATCTTTACCACTTCTTGCTCCATGTCCTTGTGAAATTCTGGACCAAGCACAACCCTGTTCACTGGATTATCCCAAGTCATTGGTGTCCTACACCTTCTGCCATATAAATATTCATATGGACTCATCCCCAAAGATGCTTACTGTCCATTTTCATAAGGAAACTCTACCAGATGTAAATAATCTTCCCACTTGGTTTGTTTGTCCATCACATACATGTGAAGCATGTCTTCAAGAACCTAATTCACTGTCTCTATATGACCATCTGCTTGAGGATGGTAGGTAGTGATGAAGTTTAGCTTTGTGCCCAAATCTCTAAACAATCCTTTCCAAAAATTGGAAGTGAACTTGACATCTCTGTCAGAGACTATTTCCTTAGCCAATCCATGCTATTTGAAAATATCCTTCAAGAAGATCTTTGCGATGTCATCAGCCTTATGCATAGACTTAATTGGTATAAAATGTGCTGCCCTTGTCAACTTTTCCACCACAACGATGATGGAATCATGTTGTCTCCAAGTCATTGGAAATCCTATAATTGAATCCATGGAAATAACTTCCCATTTCCATTCTGGAACTGGAAAGGCTGCAACAAACCTGCTGGGTGTTGATGCTCAACCTTCACCTGCTGACATTTCATGCACCTTGAAATATATTTAGCTATGTCCTTTTTCATTCCTCACCAAAAGTACTGCTTTCTAGCTGTATAAATTGTCTTTTGATATCCTAGGTGACCAGAATATGGAGATTGATGGATTTCATCCATAACAACTCTCCTCAAATCTGTTACGTTCAAAATATAAATTATGTTCTTATAAGGAAGAATTCCATCTTCTTCCAATTTATATCCCTCACACTTCTTTTCAAAGATTTGCTACTGCAACTTGTCCTTGACCTACACATACAATTCATCTTCAGTAGTATGGCTAACAATATGCTATCTCAAATCTGATTGGAAAATACTAATGGATTCCACATGCATCTCCTGCACCGTCCTACTGAGTGCATCATCTACCTTATTCTCTTTTCCTTTTATGTGCTTGATTTCGAAATCAAACTCACATAGAAACTCCATCCATCTAGCTTGCCTAGCATTTAGAGTAGGTTGATCAAACAAATACTTTAGACCACAATGGTCTGTCCTTAGCTCAAATCTTCTTCCCATCAAGTAATGCCTCCACCTCTTAAGAGCATGTACTATGGCTGCAAGTTTCAGATCACGAGTGGCATAGTTTTTCTCATGCTCCTTCAACTTTCTAGATGCATAACATATCTCCTGGTTGTCTTGCATAAGAAATGCCCCAAGTCATTGACCACATGCATCAATACACACCACAAAATATTTCTCTGGGTCTGCAACTTTCATTACTAGTGCACTTGTGAGAAGACTCTTCAACTGCTAGAAGCTTTCTTCACACCTCGATGTTCATTCAAATTTTATTCCCTTATTTTGCAAATAATTGATGGCATGCGAAACCTTGGAGAATCCCTCTGTGAATCCCATGTAATATCCTGCAATTTCCATAAATATCTTACATCTGTCACATTTCTTAGAGTAGGCCAATTCATAATGTCTTCAATCTTATCAAGGTCCACATATATACCCTCTTCTGAGATAATGTGACCCAAATACTGAATTCTATTTTTATAGAAGTCACACTTGCTCAACTTTGCATACAACTTATGCTCCCCAAGAAATTGTAATGTCAATCTTAGATGCTCTTCATGCTCTTCCTCATTCTTAGAATAAATAAGAATGTCATCAAGGAAAACAAGAACAAAATTGTCCAAATACCTGCTGAAGACACTATTCATAAGGCACACAAATGTAGCTAGTGCATTTGTGAAACCAAATGGTACCACTACAAAATCATAATGTCCATACCTCATTCTGAAGGCTGTCTTATGAATATCTTCATCCTTGATTCTCACTTGATGGTAACCAGACCTCAAGTCAATCTTGGAAAATACCTTTGCTCCTCTCATTTGATTAAAGAGGTCATCAATCCTAGGAAAAGGGTATTTGTTATTCACCGCGAATTTGTTCAGATGTATGTTATCAATACACAACCTAAGTGTACCATCTTTCTTATTCACAAACAAAATTGGTACTCCCCAAGGGGACACACTTGGCATGATATACTTCTTCTCCAACAACTCTTGCAACTGCATCTTCAACTTTAGCATTTCCAGCATACTCATTCTGTAGGGTGTCTTGGACACTGGTGCTTCCCCTAACACAAACTCAATTGTGAAATCAATGTCTTTGTTTGGAGGAAGCCTTGGAATCTCATCAGGAAAAACATCCCTGAATTCCTGCAATGCATGAAAGTCCTCCGACCTCAGACTTTCATTCTCTTTTGCCTCCAAATATGAGCTGCATACAACTGGCAACCTTTCCTACAAAACTTCTTCAATTGCATTGCTGAAATTTTCCTCACAAAAATCACCTTTGGAATGCCTCTTACAACTCTTGGGTTCCCTTCTTCATCCATGCATTCAAAAGTCTTATTATAGTAGTCGAGATTTACCCTATGAGATTCTAACCAATCCATTCCAATGAGGACATCATAGGAACCAAGTGGTAGAACATTCAAATCTACACAAGTGACAATCCATTCATCACCAAAGGACATTTCCCTACCACTTCACTAACCTTTCTCTTTGTTATAGTGGCTAGCTGAACTAACCAAGATTTTCCATGCTTTACTTTCTTAAAAGCACAAATATCCACTACTCTAGGAGTAATGTAACTATAAGTAGAACCAGGGTTAGTCAAAATAAAAATATATTGCTCAACAATGTTACCTGCAACTTCAACCACAGTTGATTGGTGATCTTCCTGGTGGTCCTCCAATGCTGCATAAATCCTAGGGATGGCCCTTGCTACTTGACCCGTTGTTTCTGCCTTTTGAATATTGTAAGCTAGACTTGCATTCTCATTCTCAAGTGGACAATTCCTACACATGTGGGGTCCTCCACATCTCCAACATTGGAGTGGTTCTCTGTTCAGTTGTGGTTCTCTTGGCTTTTCTCCCACCATTCTAGCTAGCTTCTTCTCAACTTCGGATGGTTGCTTTTGCTGATTCCTGAAGTTAGAAGGTTTGAAACCTTTCTTCCTTTGGTCAGACTTCTCATTCTTCTTGTCCTTCCATGTCTTATGATAATCAGGTTTTCCTTTGCTTTTATCATAGGAATAATTATCTTTCCTTATTGCTTCTTCTAGATTTGTAGGTTCATAAAACTCAATCCTATCTTTGTAAGACTGAGGAAATCCACTCAGGAAACGCTGGATTTTCACCTTTTCATCTTTGTTGTATTTGACGTACCTCAAAATTTATAGGAACTTGTTTTCATACTCTTCCATGGTCTACTATCCCAATATCATCTCATGGAACTCTTTGATCTTATCATCACAGTACCTGTCAGATAGGTACTTTTGCTTGAAATAATTCTGGAACTGTTTCCACACAATATTCCTTTCATTAATCTTCTTCACTTTCTTAAAGTGCTCCCACCATATGGATGCTCTTCCAGTCAAATTGAAGATGGCTACTCTAGCCTTCATATTTCCTGAATAGTATTGGACTTGGAAATATTTCCTCATCCCAAGAAGCCAAGCTTCATCTTCTTAAACACTCTTTATCTCACCATTGAAGGTAGGTGGTCTTGCCTTCTTAAACTCATAAAGGGAATGGTTCTGGTAGCGCATCTTTCTCCTATTCCCGTGAGAAGAAGAGCTTGAACCACTGGTGGATACTTCAAAGTCAGATGACCCACTAGGAGATCTCTTTCTTCTTCTAGCAATGCTCTATTATTGTTTGGTACCCAGAGTTCATCCGCCTCTGAATGTCTGTCAAAATTTGCAGCATGGCTGCATTTAGATGATTTTGCTACTCCTGAGCCTTAACCAATCTTTCATTATCCATCCTATAACTTTTCATCTCCACCCTTAGGCTTCTCGTGGTGGCTAAAAAATATGGGGGAGTATATTGAAACCTCCTCCCATTAGACTCTATCTCAACACTTCCAACTCTGACATTTTCCCCCATAGAATCTTCCCTATGCTCATAGGGATCCTATGCATCATTCATGTAGTAGGTTCTCATGGCTGATCCAACAACCCACTTTCCAATATGCACTCTGACTCTACAAAATGTGTTATCAAACACCATTTGTTAGATGCATAAAAATTCAAAATTAAAATCCATTTAATTACTATTACCTGGCCCGTCTAGGCCCAACACTGTAACCAACAGCTCTGTTAACTGTTCAACTTGGCCCCTTTTTGGCCCAGTGCTGCAATTCGTAGTTCTATTAAACCACAATCTGGGTGTTCCTTTCTCTTTTAACTACTCATTTTGGCTCATCCATGCCCAATTCTACAACCAACAACAATGATACCACTATTTAGTGTACTACAATGTTGGTATCAGAGGGTACTCTTATCTCTTTAACAACTGATTTTGTCCCATCCAGGCCCAATGCTACAACCCGCAGCTATGATACCACTCTGTCACGTCCCCTCCTATTCGCTAGAGAAAGGGAGTGCAACAAAAAATTGACAATCCCAACTTGTTCCACATATGGGAACAGATCGACGGCTGAAAATCAACCCGCAAGAATCAACGGTGCAGAAAACATGAGTTACGAAATTGGGGAAAATGAAAATTGTGATCCTGCATCCCGCATATAGAATTGACCATTACAGAAAGGAAAGTTGCAGAGATAGAGATATGGAAAGACGCATCCCACAAGTTGCAGACGGAAAAATGCAGAATATCGAATTCAATAAAGGAAATTTCCGCTTCTTGCATCCCTCATTTTACAAGTTGTGGAACAAAGAATTGCGGAAAGAGATCTGTGGAAAACAGACTTGGAAGAAAGACGTTTCCTGCATTCTACATCCCGCCTGCGGAATAGACCATTGGGGAAGAAGATTTATTTCTAGAAATTCGACCTGTTAATCGAAGTCTTGGATAGATTTGGTCCTCCAAGCCATCACCAATCTGAAAATCTATGTCCTATAACCTAATTTAAAAATGCATTGAAAGAGCATACAGAGATGCCTATAATTGCAGCTATTCAACAGAAGCAATTCATCAATTCAACAAATTAAAGATGTTCATCATATTTCATTAATCAATGCAAATGTAGATAAATACAAATGCAGATATTAACATAGACAAGAACACTTATCTTTGAAAGAAGTTTTCCCCACAACTAGCTATGTCACTGCAACGCTCTACCCAACCCTTGTCTAGTACGCTCTTCAATCTCTCAACAACATTGCCATCCCCAAGTTGGGCCTGATTTTCACAAGGAATAAGGAAAACTAGAAAGATCACACATATCCAAGGATACACAAGAACTCAACCAAGCAAACATAGTTGTGTTTATCAGGATGCAAGCAAACAAGCCAATATACTACTGGGTTTATCAGGCTAATCATCCAAACCAGCTAACAGTTGGGTTTATCAGACTGAACACAGTTAAGCCAACACCTACATAAAATACCAGTCAATCCGATAGATGCGTTTATCAAGATACACATCCAAGCCATCTCACTACTGGGTTTATCAAGCTACTCAACCAAGCTAGCATTCACAATTGGGTATATCAGACTGTCTAGTCAGGCTTCACACATGGAAAAATTCAACAAGACACAACCAAGCCAATAGATGGGTTTATTAGGATATTGGCCAAGCAATCCTTCAAGTTGAGTTTATTAGGCTTCTAAGGAAATGGACAGGAAGAACTGCTAAGCTAGTGAGCTCATCCAAAGAGCTAAGGACACCTTCACAATACCTATTTGGCCTGGCATCCACATTGCCTACACACCCAACCAAGGTGCATAACACAAAAACCATAGGGAGACATAGCAGAATAGGCTTCACTCTGATACACAAGTGACAAGGTTTGATAACACTCTACAATTCAGGATCACGCTGCAACACAACAACCAGGGTCTCGACAAATGAAAAATACTTGCAGAAATGAGTAGCAACACCTACTAGCTATCGCAGCATCTGTCTTACAAGAAGAATGAACAATGCATGGGTGAATGATCATGAACGAAAAACCATTCCCATTAACGAAGGATAGATCCTCGCCAAAATGTCCTGCAGCTCTCCCCAAAACATGAGGGAATATGAAACATTAATTCTGGAGAGAATGGGTGTATGTTTTTGGGTGATTTCTTTCCCATGGGGTCAAAACATGATCTTCCAGAATGGGTGCTCTACCCAATTCAAATTTTTCCCATACTCTTCCCCTCCCATAAAATAACTACCTCCACCAAATTCTGGCACAAATAAATGGTTGGGGAAAAGACAAGAAAAGGGGTAGTTGACAATTTTGATGGGTTTTACCCAATGACTCAAGGTTAAACATTCCCCCTCCTCCCTATCCTTGGGAAATCATGCCCCCATATCACTATTTGTTGCGTTGACATATCTAGTTGTGGGTTTTTCATTAAATTTCATATTTACATGATGTTTACAAACATTCTTGACTTAGCACATGAACCATAGGCATCAACCATGATCACCTAAACACCAAACATTAATCAATGACAGGGACTTGGCCTTGAGCTCCTTGCCATGATTCCATATAATATTTACATCATATACATTTAATCCAAATGAGGTCAAAACTGGGGTGTTACACTATCTCACACAGAATTTTCTATCGGACGAGTCCATTATGGATGTCATGAGTGCAGATGAATTTGCATGGGAAGATCATCATCATAGATCCTCTTTCCTTCTCAATGCTAGTTCGGTAGATTTTGATCTTGTATCTCTTATTAGTACTGATATTGTTAGCAATCCTCAACCACCTATATTGTTGCAAGGCATTGATTCTGAAGGAAACCTTTGCAACATCACTTAGACAACCCCTATTGACATATCAGTCAAGCCTAGAACTGTTGAGCATGTTCATCTAGGCCATAACTGTTCAACAGAAGAAACTGAAGTTATAGAGCTCTATTCAAAGAATTCCGTGATGTTTTTTCTTGGACACATGAAGAAATTCCTAGTATTAATCCGTCCATCATCGCACACGAGATTAAAATGTATCCCATGGTAAGGCTAGTATGACAAAAACTATGTCAATTCCATCCTAGGAAGGATGCGGCTATTAAGGCCGAAGTGGAGAAAATTCTGAAAGAGGGGTTTATTTATCCCGTACCATTGATGGAATAGGTGTCTAATATTGTCCCTGTTGCTAAGAAGTAGGGCACTATTAGGGGTTGTATCGATTTTTGAGACTTAAATAAGGCTCATCCCAAAAACAATTTCCCTACTCCACACATCTATCAAATCATTGATAATTGTGCTGAGAGTGTCATCTTTTATTTTATGGATGGATTTTGTAGCTACAATCAGATATAAATTCTACCCATTGATCAACATAAAATGACATTCATTTTTTGTGGGGAACCTTTGCATATCGAAAGTTACCCTTTGGTCTAAAAAACACTAGAGCTACATTCCAGCATGCCATGTCCTATGCTTTTCACGATATCAAACACATCGTGGAGCCATATCTAAACGATCTCTCTTCCCATTCATAGCACTGGGAAAATCACCCAGGGCACCTTAGAGATATTTTCCTTAGGTTTCGACACTACAATATTCGGCTTAATCCACACAAATGTGTGTTTTGTGTTGAGACTAGACATCTTCTTGGATTCATGGTTTCCAAGGATGGCATCCAGATAGATCCTTTGAAAATTGCTACTATTTTTGGCTTACCCACCTTGACTAATATCACTAAACTCCAAATTTTGCACGTTTTCTTATAAGGCCCATTTTCCTGATCAGCACTTTTGACCCGTGGTATAGATATTTGATCATTTATCTCCAGACCCATATATTTTAGCCCAACATGTCCCGTGATGATCATCGTCACATCCGTCACCACGTAAAGTATTATCTCATTTTAAATTATACATTGTATTGATGTGGTATTGAATCCATTCTTCAGTGATTCCTTACACATGAAGAGGTTGAACAAGTTTTGAATGATTACCACTTTGGAGCATGTGGTGGTCATATTTTTGGGATAGTGAAAGTTAAGAAAATCCTTCGCGCTGGGTATTTTTGGCCCTTAATCTTCAAATATTGTCATGAGGCTGTTAAGAAATTCCCACCCTGTCAACTCTTTTATCATTAAAAGCGCACCCACCCTACTCCTTTACACACCGTCATTATTGCTGGCCCTTTCTCCAAGTGGGGTATTGATTTCATGCATTGTAATCCTACCTCATCCAAGGGGAATGGTTACATCATTGTAGTCATAGTTTGCTTTACAAAATGGGCCGAGGCAATGCCTACATATGTGGAGGATGGCAAGACTACCACCCTCTTTTTGTTTAACCATGTGATAGCTAGGTTTGGGGTCCCGCAAGCCATAGTCATTGACCATGGATCTCATTTTCACAATTAGATGATCTCATTTTCACAATTAGATGATGGCTGAGTTGAGTGCTAATATAGGTTTTCTCCATGAAAACTCAACTCTGTATTACCCGCAAGCTAATGGTCAGGTTGAGGCTGTTAACATTGTTTTGAAAAATATGCTGCGTAGGATGATTGGAGATCACAAATCCAATTGGAATTTGATTCTTTTTTTTGCACTGTGGGCTTATAGGACTTTAGTTAAAACAACAAATGGTTTTAGACCTTTTCAGCTAGTTTACATACTAGAAGTTTTCCTCCCTATTGAGTGTCAAAACCCATCACTCAAACTTGTAGTATAACTTCTCCCGAACACTTCCGCTTAAGAAGAACCATTTTGTTACTTAACAAACCTTGATGAAAATAAAAGAGATGCTTCCTTGGCTAACGAGGCACACAAAAAATGTGTTAAGGCTCAGTACAATAAGTCTGTTCAACCTCATGTATTTAATGAAGGTGACATGGTTCGAACTTATGATCAGAGACATGACAATATAGGGAAGGGAAAGTTTGAATCTATGTGGTACAGTCCCTTTATTGTCAGTAAAGTTTTAGAGAAATGGGCTTACAAGCTTGTAGACTACGATGGGATACCTTTCGGGAAACCTCGCAATGGGTTGTACCTGAAGAGGTACTATGCTTGAAGTAATTTATGTATGGTACCTTGTATATATGTATATTGTTTGAATTTTTGGCATGTTTTTGGATTTTCAATATGGTTTTGAGTTTCTTGTCAATACTGTTTATACCATGTTTTGGTCATGCAAATCGGATGGATTTTTATGGTTTTCCTGATGGTGATTTCTATCATACCTTGAACATCGCTTCAGCTGCTTTGGTTTTGTATTCCTTGGCACATGACTTAGTCAGTTCAAGAGCGGTTTGTATTGGTACACCTACCAACAACATCGCCGAGTATCAGGTACTGATAGGTTTATTGACCGAGGATGCATCTCAGGACATTCATGACTTGGTAGTATTTATGGACTCATAGCTAGTGGTTTGTCATTTAAACCACGTTTATACCATCAGGAACCCCACACTTCTTCACATTTTTTGAAGAGTGCATCTATTAGAAAGGTCATTTAAATCCATCACTTATAGGCACATTCCTAGGTCTTATAACACGGTTGCCAACTCATTGGAAAACTACATTTTAGACTGGTATATTTCCCATACATAACTTTTATAAATAAAACATGGTCCATTGTAAAATAAAATAAATAGTAAAAGACAAATAAAAACTCATGTAAATATCGTTTCCCATTTGAAACACATATAAACACCGTAAACAAGTCTGCATATATATATAAAAAGTGTTTTACAAAAATAATGGTCACGAGACCCCAACCAAAGCACTTTGGCTTTCAAATATACAAAATGGAAAAAATCATGAAGCTAGCTATATTTCAGTGTATACATCATGTGTAATGTCTAGTTGTGCTCATGATAGCACATTATAGCCCTAGCTACTCTCCATAGCAGGCAGCTGAATCGACCTGAAACCCTAGTTGTGTGTCTCTGGTACCTCCTAGGGAGGTCGTCTATAGTAGCATCTGAAATGTCCAGATTCAATTAGTTGAGTTTGTCCTCCAACTTGGTTAACTCATCATCTACTTTATGTACGAAGTGATCCCCCGCTCATCTATCCATTGGGGATGAATCCCCAGGTCGTACATCTCCAACATTGGCATGAAAACATTAGGTCTTGTCATCATTCATAAAAATTATAAAAACATGAAAATACAAAAAATAATCAACATATTGAGCATATTTATCACCAATATCGCCTCATTGGGCATCTATTGGTAAAGGTAGATATGGATCTCCTCAGAAGTCGGTCCCAACATTAGAATAATCCTCAATCATGAGGATTTTTTCATCCAACCAACGAAGAAAAGGTTTCCCGTACTTGACCTTAGCCCCACCACCTCCAGTGTGGGCCATGATCTCTACCCACTGCAGCATGTGGGGGTATCAAGCTCTCAGCTCAGTAAAAACTACCTGTGGCCTCAGGAGAGGTACCCGCTCGAAAAAGAAACACGTCGGGATAGTCCCATAACCAAACTATTTTATCTCTCCCTGTTGACACTTCGTTAGCTGATCCTTAAACAAGCTAAGCAATGCATCAACCCAGTTGAAAATAATCGGTGCCATAGCCTCTACGGCATACAACATGTGCATATGGGAAGCCTAATGAGCCCCTTGTCTCCCTGCAATACTTGACATAGTGAAGAGTACTGTCTGAAGTGGAAAATCCATCACTTCCTTGATGGGGATCTTTTTTACCGAAATCTAAGTGCCCAGGAAACCATGACGAACTATGAGTTCTTGTGTCGTGATGTCTCCCCCTTGGGAACCTATCAATGAGATTGACACTCCACGCCTAGATAATATGGTCAAAAAGTAAATATCTTCCACCTCCACTGTGAGAATGTGTGCCTCCACATCAAAGTATTGTTGTTCTGGGTTCCACATTCACAAAATGTATTCCAGTAGTTTTACATGAGATATCATACTGGGAGCATAGAAGAATTTCAAAAGGCCACAACCCCGTAAAGCAGCTATAGAAGCCACATCTACCCCATTTCTGGAATCATTGTCCTCATGTTTTATTTCTTTCCACACTACCATTTTGACTGTAATAGCCTGCCAAAAACCAAAATTAAAGCACTAAGACACATAATCAATCATTACAAATACTTCAAAATCTTTATTTTTTCTAGGGCATCCATTTTTTGGGTGTGCTTTGCGGCACCGCTTCTGTCTCCTTGAGATGAGCGGTGCCACCGCCTGTACAGGAATAAAAAACACGGTTTTCCATAGTCATCACTTTTCCTGCAAAGGAAAAGCATGTTACCCTTGATACGATTTTTACCCTTGGGTAAAAATCCCCAAAACTCAGAAAAATGCATTGGAAACTTTTTTTTTTACCATGCGAATGATGAGGATGGTTTAGCTTCTACCTGGGACAGGTGAATAAAAAATCGAATGGGTAACGACTCCAGAATCTCCACCAAAAATATGCACACAATTTCTCCAAGTAGCTCTTCAAAATTGGTAAATGTAAAATGAAATATTTTTACTATTCCTTTGAATTTTATATGAGATTTAAAGGGTTTTATTATATTATTTTAATATTTTTAATAATTTCTTTAAAAAATGCCCTTTTTTATAGTTATAAAAGTCAATTTTTATATTTTTTGGAAAGCTAATAGTCTTTTAAAGAAGGTACTTGCAGGGACGAAAGTGAATAATATTGGCTATGGGTAGTTCATTTTTTACTTTTTCATACTTCCATAAAATGGAAAAAGTCATCAAGCACTAATTTTGATACTTCGATTGTGCCCTTTAAACCTAGTATCAAAGTTCCATTGTTTTTGCTTCTTTTCAGGCTCGTTAGACCCCCTCATCATGAAAAAAACCCTAATGGAGTATTCTTTAAACTATTTTCGGACTCCTTAAATGTGAAAAGATTGTTGAGCGAACTTGTCTTCTTCATGCTCATAAAATTACTTGAAGAATCTTCTTTTCAACAGTAATTTACCCCTTTTTCGGTTTGGATTGACTAGTTACGAAAAAAGAGTGCTCCAGCTAATCATGGCCGAAAGAGTTCTCTTGGGTATTATTTTATACTTTTTCAGGTCCTAGAGACTAAATTGTACGAAAAGGGACCCATTGGAGTCTTCTTTCATTTTGTTTAGACTCTCTAAACATGAACGATGCCGAGTTAAATTTCAATGGACTCGTTAAACTAAACACTGAGAGACCCTCTTTTGGGAACGAACCCCTCCTTTCTCAGGTTCATGAAATAGATGAGAATGGACTTATCTACGGATAAGATACAATGAGTGTTTTCTACCCTCTTTGGACTCGTAAAAATGAAAAGAGGCACTCATAAATCATGATGGGGAAATTAAGGCAAGGGAACTATTTCATTTTGCAAATACATGGAAGTTATTAGTCACATTTGAACATGGCACTTGTCTCCATTTCATTAAGTCAGTTGGGTATTCAACTTTCTTCCAAATTGATCCACTTTCATGAGTCATGTCACTCCTTTAAGTATTTCAAAGAATGCATTGTCTACTGTCACATTATGTCTTTGTATTCGTCTGGTCTAAGTCAATGCTGTTAAGTCTTCGGTCGTGCCACCCGATGTTCAAAGGAAAATTGAAAGTTTACCTCTACAGTCAAAACAACCTTTGTGTTAGTACCTTTTGAGTCAGTACTATGGTTACATCATGCTCAAAATTCCAAAACTTTATTTTGAATTTCATGTTGTCGATGTGGGATTCATCATGGCCCTCCTTCGATGAGACTATTCCCATTGACATAGATCATCATCCAGGAATTAGTACTAGAAACAAAAAGATAGTACCTTGATATATGTATGAATTAATGACATATTCTCTCACTCTTGACATAGGTTCACATCATTGATATTTGATCAAAATATTTGATTGAGTGTTTGACATCATAGCATTTATTCACACTCAGGAGATTGTACTAGGGTACCATGGGAATCATTGAAATCAATGGTGATCTCCCTCACACTTATTAATGATTCTAATCATTGATTGGTAATCAAGTGGTTTCTACCATGTTTTACATCAAAACATTGTAATCACATGGATAGAATCGCACTTTGTGAAATACAAGATGAATACCCTGGGAGTTTGTTAAGTGCTCATTGATTTCCACAGGTTGCGATGGAGTATTTTGTATGAGTCCTAGCATGGATCCACATTTGTATGGTCATGGCTATGCTCCAATTCACGTCTATTTTACATAGATCTACATTGTAGGTCTGGTATCTATGTATAAGTTTGAGTCTTCTTCGCATAGATCTACGCTGTATTCTAGTAGCCATGTTTATTTATTTCCCTCATGTATCTACCTTGTATTTGTCTGCAGCCATGATGATGAATCATTTGGTTATGAGTAAAAAATATCGATGTATTGCAAAATATTGGTCGATGATGATCTTTGATCAAGAAATTTCTTACCTCAAAGTGATAAATTTCTCTTTCAAATCTCTTGCCTATCGTATGCCTCTAGCCTCATGCTTTGGGGGGCATTATGTTACACATAAATCTCATCACCATCATGTGTTGAAGACTAATACATCAAAAATTTTCCTCAAATCCAAAATTGTGAAGTTGGATAGTGGCCTAGATTCCTATTTCCATATTTGAGTCCAACACCTCCTTTTCCCTTAATGCAAAAGGCATTACCCTCTTTAGTAATTCCTATTGTCTCTTGACAATAAGTGGTGCCACCTCTTATGTCCTTTGACCAAAGAGCAGTTCCACCTTGGTAACACTCTGTCTACATGGAAGAAAAGCAATGCTTGAGTTTAAAAGAGAAAAATAGAAGATTCATGAAGCTTCTCAAAGGAATAATTCATGGCACCCTCATCCCTAATCCTGTGGACCACCTAGACTCAAGATACCCCCTAGTAGTATCTACCTTCCACCTCACCCACCATTTTCTCAACCATCCCTATCCTCCCAAGGCCTATAAAATTGGCTCATACCCCATGGTTTAGAGGGAGAAAATCTATGTTGTTGCATTGAGATTCTGGCCAAGTCTAGGGTGAGAATAGAAGGAGCAAGTTGGAGCTTTTGAGGACAAGACATAGCATGTGAAGGAGCATCACAACACTAAGGAAATGGTTGTAATATTTCTTCTTCATTTTTAATGCAAAGTTGGTTCCTTTCCCATAAAATGTGTTATGTTTCAATCATTCATTTTACTATTGGATTCCTTAGTCACTAATATAGAATTGTAGACTATGTTCTGGTACCTTTGATATTGCTTGATTGTTTTGATGTATTTGTGCAGGTACATTTGTGGAGATTCATCACCATAGGAGACAACTACATCACACTACAAAATAGACAAAGGACTCATTCGAGACATCTATCGGCTCTAGGGGAAGTCTTCCATCTCTATCATCACTCATTTGTTCTATATTTGAACCATTTAGGCCTAGAGAAATAACTCTTGTTAGCAAGAGGTGCATTTTCCTAGCAACAGATTATGATATTGGAGATTTAGGGAGTCTAAAATTGTAGATATTTCTCTAGTAGGCTTCAACATTGTGGAAACTTTAGAATGATATTCAAAAATTTTTAATAGCTCAGTGAGAGGGATAAATATTTTTATCTTTGTGATTTCAGCCTCTAGACTAAAAGAGGTCTACCCCTGATCTGACCCTCTTGGATTATCTTCTTTTTCCTCCTTCCCTTTAGGCTTCTCTACCTTCATGGTGGTGTCCATAGGGGGTGGGATGCTTTTTGATTTTCTTGTAGAGGATTTGTTTGTTACCTCTTTATTTCTTACCATGAAAGCAAGTTGATACCCCCTTTTGAAGTCATTTGTTTCCCCAGTAGGAATCTATCCCCTTTCAAGACAAGCCTTATTGTGTTCTTCTTTGGTCAGAAAGCTGGGAGGTGATTCAATGTCCAAATGATGGATTTCATCTTCTTCCTGGTCTTCTCCAGCCTGCTCTACATAATTTTCCTGAAAGGGAGGCCAGAGGGTGGATCAGGAGGGTTTCTATGGTCCCTTTTCTTGTCTTGGGGAATTGGAGTCCTTCTGGCATTCAGGTTCCTATTCTTCTACTAATGGTTTTCCCTAGGTTGTGGTCTACCATCCACAATGAGTCTCTCCATCATTATTTCCATGGTTCTCAGCATCGTGTCTATTCTGGCCTCTTGTGAGATAGAGGTAGAGGGATGTTCAATTTCTTTATCTCTTCTTCTCTCTCCTATTTATCCTTCCTCTCTTATCCATTCTCCCCCACCTCTTCTCCATTCTCCCTCATCCCTTTTCCTCTTCCTTGCAGTAGCCAAGTTTTCATCCACCTCTATGGCATCTTTCATCATAAATTTAAAGGAGGCTGATCTACTCTCACTTAGCCATAAGGTGAACTCACTATCGAAGGCTTCAACATGTCCATCAAATGACATGTACATTCTGAGAGCTTGGAGCAACCTCCAACAGTTCAACCTCCAAGTCACTAACAATATCCTCTTCCCTAAATGTTCTCACTATTTCATTCCATATAATAACAAACCTAGCTTCTTAAACCCTAGTAGAATCAATTTTTTTATATACACCAAATCCATACCTCAGTTGAAAATTCCTAACAACATCCCTTACTTTAGCTTTCAAATCCCCCTTGACTTCAAATGGTAATTCTTCTGGAATTAAATGGAACTGGATTGCACTAGCAAAGAATTGGAATCACATCCTCAATCATCTAAACCACCACGTCAAGACATGAAAAATTCTCAAATTTCTTTTCTCAGCAAAGTTTCTTACCCAAGGAAGAACAAACGGAAGCAATCTCAAAAGCTCAGGCATGATGAAAACCAGGGAAAATTTCAAATAGTTTACCAATCTTTTGTTCGCCTCCCTTGACCATCTCAAATCATGATTCTTTTGAGCCCACCTCTGACTATAAAACAAATCAAAGACAACGGTCCATACCAATGTCACAATGCTTTTTAGTACCATCCTTGTTCCAATTAGTAGAGTCTTTTTTGACACTAAACTGTACTGCATTACAACATCAAGCAAAGATTGCCAAAAACGAAGGCTTGCCCATGTAATGAAGAAACTAAGGACCTGTGCTTATGTGTGTCTGTGTCTCAATTCTATCCAAGGAGTTCTTGACCCCTGAGATGCCACAATAATAGCAGAATGAAGGAATAGAATGTACATAATCCAAATACGATCAAAGCTGGGGAAAATGTTCCAAAAGGAACGTTGTTCTACAAATCCCATCTTCCCCACTTGTTGTTTCTGTAATATTCTCCTAATTCTCTGGGTATCCCAATCCTTATAACTCTGAGCCCGTTTAGCCGATTGAAAAAATTTACTCCCCATCTTGAGAGGCCATCCTAGTTCTTCAAAGCATCTGCTGCTCCAAAAGTACTCATTAATATCATCATAATTTCTCCAAGAAAAATGAGGAGCCTTCCCATCATCACTACACTTTGCTTCCTCTTTTACTATATCATACAGTGGTGTAACAACCCTATGAAAAAATTCATTTTCTCCAATATGTGCAGGCAATGCTGTTTGTCCAGTATTATCCTCTAAGATGCTATTTATCTCTAAATCCATATGATGGAGAATATAGCACGAACACTCTGGTAAGAATCTCAAATTGGCAGCTTCACCCCAAATCAGAAGATACAAAGATGTATACAACAATTCCTTCCCACACATTTCATGTTTGTCTCTTATGGTCTTTGATCTCAATATGGGATTTCCAGCCCAGATATGCACACCAACTGGAGTAATTCTTCAGGATTTTCTTTCATAGATTTTGAATAGTGATTGTGATAGCAATATGTGGTTGTTGTAGTTGCATCATCTCATGCAACTCCAAGTTTCTTCCTCCCCTGATTTTATATATTAGCAACCACATTAATATGGAGTAGGGTAGAGAGAGGTTGAGGTTACTGTGATCGGTAGTTAGAATGACATAACTATCTAAAACATAATTGATAAAAACAAGTATGTGTGACATACCTTGCCTTATGTCATTTATGATTTTTAAGAAGTACATTTCATTGCGTGGAGGATTTTGCATGTTTTTTTATGAAGGTTGTGATCATCCACATATGTAGGAGGATATTATTATTGTTGTTATTAGAATGTGTACTAGAGTGGGATCATGTATGACATGCACAAGAAGTCATTTTTGTTGCGTTCTACAAGTTAATAGGATTTAACAATTATCTCCAGTAGTAGCAGATACCTGTAGCATCACACTTTTATAGCTTTTCTCTTCTGTAGATAGTTGTAGCTCCAACTTCTGTAATGCTCCTTGCTTATAGTTTCCCGTAGTGTTCTACTTCTGTAGTCATCCTCCTTTGTAGATTTTATTTGTTTTTACTCTAGTAGGAGGTCTTTACTGCAGATACCTGTAGGTGTCGATTCCTATATAAAAGTATTAACAATATTAACGAATGCAATCTCTTGTAGGTATATATGGTTGAGTTACAAAGGTCAATGGAAGTGATATGATGTCAATGCATGAAGAAGGATATATGTATGGAGCATAAGGTAAATGCATGAGGAATAATATGAGACTATGGATTGGATAATGCAAATGTAAATGGAATAGTAGTAAGAGTGTGAATGTGCATGAAATAAGTGAATTTGTGAATGCGTGAATGAGCGTGAACCTCCATTTGCAGTTGTATCTTGTTAAATATGTATTTTTGATGATCTTTGTACTTCTAAGATGTGTACTCGAATTCCATATATTTGTCTTGAATGGTCTTAAATACTATGTTTTCTTGTATGCTTGATATGTAAGGATATTCTGGCTATGGCACTTTGGATGTACTTTCTCTAATTCTTGTCATGCTAGTTATTCAGGCATATGTGATATTTGAAGTGTATACTCTATCTCTTTATAACTTGTTATTTTTCCCATAAACTTTAGACTCTATTTATTGTTTAGTGTTGATTTGATGTGCCCAGGAGAAACACAAGGAGGACAACAGAGTAAATTGAGTTTTTATATGGGAATATACAAGATATGTATTTAATACTAAGAAATACACTCACATCAACCCAGGAATATATTTGGCAAATTGCAATTTTTTATTGCATGTAAGGACAATACAAATAGATGTTTAAAATAAGATTTCAAGTGTATGATCAAGTCTGAGTTTGACTGTTTGTTACAACTGCCTAGTATAATGATTTATTATATATAGCCTCAAATACAAGTGAATAAACAAATATAAGTGTGTGAGTAGAAGAGAATAACCAAAATTGTACACATGTTGTACAGTCATGTGTTATTATTATAAATACAATAAAAAACTGTGGGGAGGAATTGCACATGTGGTGTATAGTAACTACAGTCATTTGTATTATTACATATACAGTGAAAAACTGTGGGTAGAATTATCAACATTGCCCAAGTCTACAATAAAAAAATAAAGTGGGTGAGTGATCTATTTAGTCTTAGACCAAGTCACCCAACAGAGATAAGGATAAATTTCAAAGTTTACGAGAGTACAAAATATAAATGTATAGATATAATATAGGTTCACTCATATTACTAGACTAAGTCTCATCAATTCATCCTTGCTTAGAGGAAATCATCCCCAATTTTCACTGAAGATAGGGAAGTTGCTGCCTATATGTTGATTGCAATAGCCATTAACCCTGAGTGGGAAACATGCCTTTGCAGCACACTAAGTAGGTAGTGATGTGACACTTCCTAGTGGATCTAGTGTGGACATCAAAATGAGTATCTTCAGGAAAGGGAAGCTGAAAATCTAGAATTGTGACCTCCATATGTGTGACTGGACACATCCTTTAAATGAGGTGGTTCATATCACTTCCACTGGTTGACATTCACCACATATTGGGTGCCTAAATGTGGTAGAAGGTCCAACTTGAAAGCATTGGCACCCATTTGTTGATTTTTGAAGCAATGCTTGTCCAAATGCAACCAAAATCAATCACCAACTTGAAAATGTGCAGCAAGTTGATGTTAGTCATATAGTGCTTTGTATTCAGCATGTGTCTGTTGAAGGATGTCATGAACATTACTTTGGATCTTGACCAAGTTCTACACAAAGAAGCTTTGTCTTACTGCTTTTGCTGGTGGGATGTGGATGGAGTTGGGAGAGAAATTGGAGCTAAGAGGTTGAAAGCCAAAACAAAGATAAAAAGGAAAGTGTCTTGTAGAAGGGAAGCTTTGTTGTAACTATGTTGCAAAATATGCAGGTATTAATCCCATTATTTTTTCTATTGATGGTAGAGGTAGAGAGCATGAACCAAGATTATGTTACAATATCTTAGTTAGGCCATCAGTTTGTGGATTCAATGTAGTAGAGAACCGATGCAGACAACCTAAAGGCTTCCATGAGTATTTTCCAAATCACTAATAAATCTTGAGTAATGATCAGAAATGTTGGTCAATGGTAATCCAAAATAGCGCCCTATAGGGAACTGTCAAATACTGGTACAACCCAAGCTTCATGTTGGCAGGTTTGTTTTGGCTACAATTTGAACAACTCTAGATGTAATATTCCACTTATTTACACATGGAAGGCCAAAAGAAGTACCTTTGCAAGTGCAACATAATTTTCTGTGAACCAAAATGTCCTCCATGGGATGAAGAATGGGCCTCCTTGATAAGCAGAAGGCAAGTTGATATAGCTGGAACACATAATTGATTCAACTTGTAAAGAAATCCATCTTGATATTTGTAGTCTAGGAAAGGGATTTGATTGACCACAGTGGGTTGTTGGATGGATCCATGACCAGACCAAAGTAAAGGTCTATATACTATTGGGATTTCCAATCCTCATAGGCTGCACATTTGATATCTAAAATGGAACAGACCTTGGCTAAGGGTCTATTGAGGAGATTAGGCACTTTACTAGGAATATTGGAAGGCATCTAATTGGTGACAAGTGGTTTCTCACCAGTACAAAATGAGGAATTAGTGACTACGTGAGTAAAAATTGTGGTCCCCACAGGTTTTTCAAGTGATTTACTACTAAATATGAGCAATTTTGATTGACCCAACTATAAACGACTAAAATTAATGACTAATTTTGTCACCGGTTAACAAATATGACTAGATAGTAAGCGACAAAGTTAAAAGTGACTAACATAAACAACTAATTTAGTCATGACATAAAAAATGACTAGCTAGAATAATATTAATTAGTCATTTATGTTAGTAATTTTTAATTGTGGAAGTTATATTTCATGTGTTGTCATGCCATAGTCAAGTTGAATTGATAGCTTAAAGGTTTTTGAATTATGCATATTCATGTCTCCATTTTTGTATAACTAAGTTTAGCTAATCTTATCGATCGTACTCATATTTCGTTTTCCAAATTTCGAGTCTATTTGACCCTCTTGCCAATCAGTTAAAATTTCGGCAGGTTAAAGTATTTTGATCTTGACAGTGTAATCTATAAAATTTGTGTCCACCAATAAATTGTCATTGACACCTACCCATCAGTGTCGTCGTCATGCCTATTCTCAAAAAGTTAAAAAGTTCCCCCTTGATGCCCCTAGTTACGAAAATGACAATATCTTTTATTTTAATAAAAAAAATCCTCCCTCCCATTTTAATGATCTCTTGCCATTTTTAAATTTAAAATAATAATAATAATAATAATAATTTGTTTTCATCTAATTCAATAGGTTTTTAACATATAATAATTAATATAACATGTTTTTCATATATAAATATATTATACTTAAACATTATATAATATATTAATATTAAAAAATTAAATTTCTATTCGTTTATTTTGATAGAAATATAAATTAATTAAAAATCTACGAAAAAAATTTGGGTAAAATAAAAATTAAAAGGACTGGATTCTAATTAAGATATTTACGAAGAAAAGCTCAAGAGCATACCTGCCATTTTAAATTCCATGGTTGCAATAGCCTAATCTTCAATAGTTGGAGATAAAAATAAGACATTACCCCCTTTCATGGTTAAAATTGATTACATTTAGTGGTTAGAATGAACGGATGGTTATAATGAACATAGGGGAGAAAATAATGAACTGATGGTTATAATGAATGGAGGGGAGAAAAAAAATGTAGCAATTGATTCTGGAGCTTGCCATCTTGAACACATGGAGAAAGTTCTCCCCCGCCTATCCAATGTGCTTCACATTACGATTCCTGAGCACTGGAGAAGCTCTTCTAGACCTATCCAAGGTGCTTCACATTCTCTATTTTTTATTTATTTTAAGACTTGAATTAAATATTTTTGTTAGTTGCTTTATGCCTTTGTAACCCTATATTAAGTATTTTCATGGTGAAATTTTGGTTGTAAGATCGATTGCTTTTAGCCATTGTGAAGTTTCTTTAGTTTTCAGTATCTTCTCTATGAAGTTTTTGGGAATATTAGGGTTGGAAATTGATTATCTTGGTCATTTTTTCTATCATTAGACTTCCTGTTGGTCTCAGCCTACAAATTCTAGTTGTAAGGCAGCAATATCTCCTGCCTTTGTCCCTGAATATTAGTGTGACATAATTGTATACAATTCAGATACTAAGGATTTCTACACGCGAGCTTTAATTACCATTGATGGTAGCACACATTTGAGGGCAGATATCATTTGTGAAAACATGTAGACCATACCAAGTATAATAGTTCGTTGGAGCTATTATAAGTAGTTCTTATTTATTTCTTTTTCCAATAATGGAGTTTTATTTGCAGGAATAAATAATAATAGAGACTATGGTGGATAGATAACAAGGAGATAAAATGATGGAATATCATATGGGAAATAGATAATATAGGATATAATAATATGGTGGGGAAGAATGAGGAAAGGCGCTAAAGCATATATGTGGGAAGCAAGGGCATTGTCTCATCTCCAAGGAAAAGTGATTTATGTCTGTATGCCTTGGAAAAAGATTACCTGTCATATAGGTTAAAGCGATGATACAACACGTCATATAAGTTGAAGTGATGATACTGGAACAAGCTGCATCGACGCGTTTTATGCACTAAATAGAGCTCTTCCATGTCTTCATTAGGCAACCTAAATCGTGTATTTTCTAAGTAGTTGTATTTGTTTTTTGTGATTATTACCCATTGAGTATTCCCCCATTGATAATCCCCTTCTTCACTGTGGCAACAACATGGTGGATCGAGAACAAACAGGTAATTCAGAGAACCATCCTGGTCGCAAGCTATTGGGAAATCCCCTTTGGCACTCACTCTCACTTCCTTCCCTCCCTGCCTGCCTGATGGCATGCTCCCCTTACTATGTGGAGTAGACAGTTCTTTTTTATTAGAATTGTTCCCTCTAAAATCAGCAGAAAAGCCTCATAGCAGCCACAAAGTTTCCTTAGAAGGGAGTCAACTTTACAAAGATTGGATGACACAAAGTTTGGTTTCTTTTCTTGACTTGTGTGTTTCCCTTCTAGGCTATGAGTGCACTCCTTCCTCACTGGTCTGCGTCCTTCTAAGCCCACAATTTCATATATGAAGATAAAGGTGAGTGGGAAGTAGAAATATGGAGCAGTGCACCCTCCCTTCTTTGATGCAGTATCTAGCAGACTTGGGCTTTGCCATCAAAGGTTCCTTGGTATGCACACAACCCAAGAAAGTTGCCGTAGGGTAATTAGCTCATGTCATTAGTTGTGTAGAGTGACATGAGAACAATCTAAGCCTCCAAACCTGAGCCTTTTCCCTTAAGTTGGTTCTTCTTTTAAAAACAAGACAAAGGACAAACAATTGAAAATTCATTGGAGTTCCTTTTGAGATGATGCTACAGAAATCACGGCATAAACATTTAGATTTCTCACCTGCGAAATCAGTCAACATTTAGATATTCTCGATTTGGAATTAATGTCATGAATGCTAGATATATATCCAGATGTATAAAATTGGTCCTTGTGGTTTTTAACCACAACTATCAGTTGGGTCTTAATGAGGTTTTGGGCAATTTTAGAATACTGTCTAGAGGTACAGTTGTTCTGCATTTCTTGTATAGAGGTACAATTGTTCTGTATTTCTTATATTTAATCTTTGATTTCTTCCTTGGACAACCCCATATTGATATTTCCATTGGTGTTTCATGGTTACCCTTGGGGGTTTGAAAAATAGTAGTCTCAGCTTCTGCTGAATTCCTCGGTGTATTTTATTGCCTAGTCTAATGATACACAAAGAGCTTTACTATTGTTTTATTGATATTATTATGTTGTGATCAGATTGTTACTTTGCTTGTTTGATATAAGAAAGTTTGATTTAGTCTCATATTGCTTTCATTACATCATGGTAAATTTCAACTCTACTTTAGCTTGGAATTCTGCTTGCCATAAAGTGTTGTTGTTTCCCTTGTGTTGTTTGTAAATAAATGATATTTCATTGCTTCATAACTGCATTTCAATATTTTTCCAATTCAGTATACCAAGTCCAAATGATCTACAAACTTTGTTGTTTGATCATTTTTTATTGAATTTGGTTTTGAGTCTCTTAAACAGTTGTCCATTTGTTGGATTTTATTTCATATTTTCACTTGTTGCATTGACGGTAGAGTTTTAGCATAATTGAGAAGTAGTTGGCAGAAGTGGAACTTGACAGTAGTTAAAAATAGGTGAAGGAAGGACAACTTAAGAAGCATTGCTTAGCAATGTGACATATGTACTACTGGAATGGACTCATTCTAGATTTGTGTCTGGTTTGTTCTAAAAAGTTTCATCCTATATTAATCCACCTCATGATTGGTTTGGGCATCTAAACTTGGTGCATTTCACACTTTCTTGACTCTTGGTTCCATTTATTTGCAGTCATCTTTCGGTATTTGAAAAGTAGTTTTTTATTTAATTGACTGAAGAAATCCCCATCATGTATAAATTGCAAATCTCCATTAAGTACTACTTGGGACTTGTATGCTTGTGTGGTTGGAGACGAGTTCCTTGAGGATTCAAATATCCTAGGAGAGGACATGTACATATGCTGCCATTAGATTCCATGCACCTTTGTGTACTGTTTTCCAAAGCAGAGTTACTTAATGGTCGGCCACTGCCACATTCAGCATGAATCAATTCGTCTATCTCTTATGTTATCTAAACAAATGATAACACTTGGGATTTGTAGTCATTTGACCTCTTAACACATTAAAAAACCCTGTACATTCGAATTCTAACTTTTCACTTGCTAATGGAAGTCTTTTATTTAAGAGAATGCTTGTTTCTTTTTCCTTAATGATAAAGATGAAATATTTGTTTTACATTATAGTTCCATTGAAAGGGCATTTGCATTTTTTCTCAACTTAGTTGAAAGTATGACACATTTGGGTGAGCTTATATTTCAAAATGAAATATTTTATATACTAACTTCTCTTGGATCTTCCCTGCAGTTCACATTTTTTCAAAATAGCTTACCTTTGTTTTATGTTTTTAGAGCATGAAATTGATGGTTTACTTGCATCTCCATAAAACAGTTACTTAAAAAATTAAAATCATTGTTTGCAATCCTTATGCAGGTTTCTCTATTTAAGAGATTTATTTTAATGGTGAGGAATTTGATTTAGAATCAGATCGAATGCATGCTTTGGCTTTCATTTGCCGAACATCACTTTGTGTTGATACTTCTGTGTATTTATTAATTGCCACTATGCATCAATTGATAGGTATGCTTTCCTTTATCATATTTAAGCATTGTAATCCTTTCTCTAATGATTTTCTGATGTACGTGCAGCTTCTTTCAAATATGATTGCAAAAGTAAACAGACTTTACCATAATCATGGCGTGGTCAATGCATATCATGCAGATCTACCCGCCGTGAAGAAGGTGCTCCTTACTGAGCCAAAAGTGCATGATCTTTTCAAATATGGTCACGAGGCTTGCTGGATAACATCACCATCTGCAATTAATATTACGAGACAATCAACAACACTTACATGTCAGGTACTGTAATGATGATGCTATATCCAATAATGAATGTTCACCACAGTGAGAAGATGAAATCTGAAAAAGATATATACAACTTATGCTGGATGTTTTGTTTTGAAGTGATTCCTTTCTGAATTCTCATAAAAATTGTTGCAGCCTTGCCCTTACAGCATCCATTAAAGTACAAAAAACTTCTACTGATAGCTTCAAAAATAGATGAGCCCCAGTGTATCAAACAGATTGAGTTACAAACAAAGCCATGTCTTCTTGCTCCAAAACTTGCAAAAGTATTGTGTTACCCCTTGTATTGTATGAGTGCTGTTACGAGATACCCCCCAAAATGCCCATTCATTTTGAGTTTCCAGATTGGAAAAATGTTTTCAGTATAAAGGGCTATTAATATTCAGGCATATTTTCAGCAAGCCTATGTTTGAATCACAAACACTGATCAATGGGATGTGAGTATGTATAGATTATGGTTACTTGAACATACCTGATCTACTTAATCCCTGTTTCATGCTTTTTTGACTAGATACTGTCATCATTATAGAAAGACATTTCTGCATAGTTTCAGGCCTGTAGCAGTGGTTTGCATTGCCTGTAGCATGGTTTGAAATTGATGGCAGAACCAACTGTAACAAAGTCATGTATGATGTGTGGAGTGTTACCCTCCATTTTGCATGGGTTTCCAGTGTTCACATGTGATTTTTAACCATATTTTTAGCGGGGGGTTATATGTTGATGGAGATTTGGATGGCCTAGTATTGATTCTTGTGGAGGCCTTTTCTTATGGAGCGTTCTTGATCCTTGGCACATATATGGCATTATAGCACTTTTGGGTATCATCTTTGGTTGAGTGCTCTCCTTGTTTCTCTCTCGTAGTATGTGTGGTGGCATTATAGTGGCTTGTACAAGAGGCCATCCCTTTCCTCATGGGTTGGTCATCTATCATGGACACTAATTTTTGTGTTGGATGTTCCTATTTTTTATTAATGCTCTTCTTGGTTCATGGATTGATGAGTTGGCATTGAGGTTGGGGTTTTGTTGTTATGTGGACATTCATTGCACATATGTTGAAGTTGTTCCCGACATGATGGAGTATTGAATAGAGATCTATTTGTTGGTTGAGGGAGACGCCGCGATGTATGGAAGCAACATCTTTCACTTGTTGACTTGTTCTACATTCATCGATTTTTCCTTGATGAGCACCCACCCTTTGGAGAGGTTGTTTACACAGTCATCGAATCCATTTTTTATGGGATGTTTTTGGAGGGGCATCCTGAGCAATTATCTTTTGATAGAGTGCCTAGAATTGTGCCTAGAGAGTGTACGGAGAGGGCAAAAACCACATACTGGAACTGACATTGCTTCACTTTTTGAAGATCTACAGATTAAAGAGGATCTAAATAGTGTAATGAGTAATAGTTTGTTTCGAGAAGAGTTTCTCTTGTAGAAAGCTGTTTTCAGCTGTCCCTTCCTCTTCCTAGTCAGGAACGCTCTGGAACAGAAAGTAGGGTAATTAGAGCATTAGCCTATGGTACAGGTTATGGGGCAATGAATTGGAATGAATCGGCTTTAGAGGTGGTGGAAGTTTGCAGAACTTGTGTGAAATGGGATTGTGAAGGAAGAACATATGCAATGGACTGTTATCTGAAGTTACTTGTGAGGTTGTGCCATATTTATGACACCAGGGGAGGTGTTAAAAAGGTCAAGGATAGAGCTTAACAGGATCAAATAATGGATGAAAAAAGGTTGCATGGTCTTCAAAAGCAGCTTATCAAGGACTTATCTCAGGTAAATGATTCCTTGAGACACCTTGTAGATGAAGAAAAAATATTTCTTTCACATTCATTCTATTTGGTCCCTTGATTGTTATCTATTGTTGATGTCCTTGCACAACAAATCACTAAAAATTTAGAAGGTTATGTGCATTTGCATTTGTTTGGAACTGAAAAGTTGTTGTCAATGTTGTTTTTGCACATTTCCTTACACAGAATTAATTGAAGGTCCCTATGATATTTGCACCAACTTGGTGTGCTACTTTCAGTTATTTTTAGCATATCATACTATGGTATTAGGCAAATCATGCTTTCAATTTTAGAAGGTATTGACATCAACTAATTTTGGTGGAATATATCTTTGACCTACCAATGTAACAAGTAGAAAAAAATAGTACATGGGAACACAAAAGCAAGTTTGAATAAAACTTAGATAATATAAAATGTGTTAAGAGTCATTTGGAATACAATGGATAGGCTTTAGTTGTTTAACATGCATTTTCAGTTCTAAATTGAATATCAGCCAATGTCAACCACTGGAGAATATTTGGTGGTATGGTGTAGGATTTTGTTAAGCAACTTGAACGAACTATATAACCATTACCATCTCGATAGGATAGAGTTTATAATTGATTTTGTTTGAAATGGTAAATAGATGTCATTAGTTTCACAAATTTTACAACAAATGCATTGCATTTCATGAAAAAAATGGGCTGCAAAAGATAGGCCAGCACTGTCACAACCATACAATCAGGTGATAATATATGCAAAATGAAAATACAACCATAGTTACAAGACTCACTGAGTCTTCTTAGTACTTGAGATGTCTATTCAGCTTGTCTAAAAAAGGCCGAGTATACTTTGGAACTTGGAAGTAATACTTCGTCAGCCTTGGTCAAACTCCCGACTTGGTAAATTTTTCAAGCCTTAATGAGTTCAAGAGACAAACATGGATGGCAGAAATTTAATACAAAAGTAATGAATCCCATGCTACCTTACCCTAATTTATCTGTTGTGACCCACTTATCATCAAGGAAACTAGATGCAAAGAGAACAATGTTGCAAGCAAAAGATATATAGGAGGAGGGAGGGAGATAAATGATTTGTCAATGAGGGAATTATAGCCCACTTGCTTCACCAACATGGATACTATGTAGAAAATTACTTCTAGTCACTGTTCTTAGTCTTGTACTGAAGTCACTCTCCTTTTGATGGCTGCAAGGCCTCTATTCTTTTTGTAGCTTACACATAACAACCAGCTACAATGCAAATAGTAATCAATATTTTGAGCTAGTTTCTCTGTGGTTTTAACCAATTGGAAGATAGGTTGAGGAAACTAGTGGTTAGGGCATTAGACTAAAACTCTTCAAGTTCTCTGTCACTAAATACTTGGTTTATCCAAATTCCCACTGCTCTTATAGATAGAAACTCATTTTAATGGCAAGGTTCATTGTTTCATCACAGTGATACCATAATCATGAATGTTTTGGAAACTTGTGAAACTATGACTATTTTAAGGAATGTCTGTGAGCATTGTGTAGTCCATTTACCGTTTCATTCAAATAACAGTCTCATGCTAACTCATTATGGGCAGAGTGCAGCCCAACATGCTCACTCATTAAAACCCGTGGAAGACGATGATCAAACAATTCATGAAAGAGGAGTCTTACTTCTTAAAACATATGAAATAAGACATTTAATCTCTTCATAAATGAAATGGATTTCAATAAAAGGTGGAATAATGTATCCACTCTGAGCTATAAGGAACTTAAGTCCAGACATGTCCATGCTGAATACAATCAAATAAGGAATGGAATGGATACATATTTGATTTGGAAAATGATCATCAGGTCAACTAGCAGCAAAACTACAGATGCCATTGTCGTCAGCCAATACTTAGATTCCAGTCAACAGTTAAAACACTTGGCAACAGTAAAAATGCCTAGGGGTGTGAGAAAATAAGCGAAAAGAAGAAAATTTTCCCAGCCAATGATAAAAATGCCCAGACAAGAAGAAAAATCACCCACGCAATGATAAAACACCCAGGAAAGATGAAATGTCTGATGGAAATTGTCATCAATACCTCTCAGGAACCTTGGAAATTAAGTTGATCCAAATGGTATATACATAGGGTAAACAACATTCCACCTCTTAATAGGAGGTGGATGCTCATCACTTCAGTAAAATTTTGAATAATCTTCAATACTTCTTAACTAAGTGAGCTATACAAATAGAAAGGATGCAAATTGTACTCCTATTGACTTGTTGGAGTCTTTCCTATTAGAATATAGATGGAATTTGGAAGACCATGAAGTGTTAAAGTCTCATCCTAACTGGTTTTATCTCAGTTTTCCTTTTCCATTTTAGAGAGTTCAATGATCTCTCCACTATTTGTTTTTACCTCACTAAAATGATTCAGATTTTTTTTAGATGTTCCTTAGCTGGATGTCATGTATTGTGGCCAATATTTTTTGTATGAATCTGTCAATGGAAATCTATTCTTTAATCAATATAATTTTCTCTAGTTCAAAAAAATACTTGTTGGAACACCTCTTTAAGGAATTTTAAAATTTAACTGCGAGTAGATAGCATAAAACTCGTTTGGTCTATATTAAAATTTCATCATATCTATTTGGAATCCTATCTAATTATTAGATATATGAAGCCAATGTCACACATAAGTCAAGCCAAGCATTTATTTTTCTTTGTCATTTTAACAAAAAATTGAACTCAAAACAACTGTTCTTTTGGGTTTTTTAGGCTTTGAACAAAAATCAGCTTGGACAAGTTGTGTGCTCTAGTAAAGAGAAGCTTGATACATTAGGTCAGTTTCTATGTGCTTTACTTTTATCATTTATGTATGGATGTGTACTTAACTATTTTTTTAACAAGTGGTGTTCAATTCGGTGACAGAAAATGGAGAAAATTGGAGTGTGAGCCAATGCCAGCTTCTTTGTTTAAGACGTGCCTTGTTGAAGCATAGCCACATATTAGTAATGGATGAGGCCATAGCCTCAGATGATATTGCAACTAACACCATTATCCAACAAATAATACAATTAGAAACTCATGAATGTACAACGATCGCTATGGCTCACATAATTCCCACAGTAATAGATAGTGATAAGGTGTTGGTACTTAGTGATGGTATGTTTGTTTGTTATGTCTTTGGAATATTCTTTTAAATTTTTTCTGATTCATGGGTTGTTTTTTCTGGTCTCAGAAAGGACATATTTAAAACCTTGTGTTTTTAGGAAAAATTGTCGAGTACAACTCTCCGACTAATCTTTGAAGATTAATCTTATTCTTTCTCAAATCTCGTATCAGAATTCCTGTGCTTTTATTTTTTGATGTAGATTTTGTATAGGTTGTGTTTACAATCATTGATATAGATTTTGCGTTGTGATCACAATCATTGTTAACATGTGGAACCAATTCAACACCCCCTTGCACACTTTATCCCATGCTTTGAATCCTAGATTTATGTGACGATGACCTCATTGCTTGAAGAAATGGGAAGAGGAAGGCCCCATGTGGATGGGGTTGGATGTTGTAGTGAAGAAAGCCTTCAAGAGATCATTTGTGGGAAAATTTTGTAAAATTTGGTGGAGGAAATTGGAATGGACAAATTTTCAGCCATCAGCCTTGGCTACTTTGTATATCTGTACACTAGTTTTAGGATGTAATATTTACTGTATTGTTTCCCTAGTTATCTCTTTTAGTTCATTTTGAAACAGTGGCATAATATTCTTATTAATATATTTATATTAATTTAGAAAGTTTTCTTTATTGGGCTAAATTGTTTTAAAAAATATTTCACATTTAGCTTTTATGATTTTTGATTTTCTATGTCCTATTTTTCTAGCAACAAAACTCAGAAGTTCTATGATGTTACAAATCCTTCACAAAAACAGTGGGGACTTTGTTTACCTCCACCAGTGGCAGAGGTTTCCTTGCTTGGATCAGCTTCTTCAAGTAAATTGAGCAAATCACTGGCTCCTATAAGTGGCTTTAGGATTTTAGTATATTGTACTTTCGTCCAATTATCTTTAGCATTTGTTATTGATATCTGTGCAGACAAATTTTTATATGATTCCATATTAGATTATTTAATAGCTTCTGATTCAATCCTAAATAATCATTAGTATAGAATCTAATGTGTATTTTTTTTAGACAGCTTATGTTTTACTTCAGTGATTGTCTTCTAGATTCTTTATACATGGCTTCATTTTCATTTCCTAATAATATATACCTGTTCATATTTCCATGTGAAACTAGAACATAGGAGGTAATGCTGAGACTTCCCTTGCTAGTGGAGCTGCTGGAAGATCAGTTGTATTGCCAACTAGTGCATCTTGGTATGAAATCTATTTCTTGTCATGGAATATTTGTTTAGTTTTCCAACACCCCCTGGATTGGTGCAGAGTAACATTACACTTTAAGTTTAGTGAAGATAAGATTCCATATGATTTAGGAGTTTGTGGTGGAATATTACATATCTTACTGAATATTGAGACATTAATGGTTGTTGTCGGGGATCCCATGCTGCACAGGAAAAATCATTTAGTATGAGGATCCCAGTTGTTCAGGGCTCCTCTAATCCTAAGACTAGTTCATCTCATTCACTTTTAGTGTCTCCAACATTAAATCTCCCTACCTTGGTGGTGGAAGCTGTGGAATTAGGGTTGAGTTCTGATCATGGCAAGATGTTGGTCAATAAAGGTGGGCAGTCATCAATGTTTATATCTAAAAAACATATTGATTCCAAACCTAATGCAAAGAGTGGAACAAATATAAAATTAAATTCACGTGTAAATACGGCTGGAGAAGCTTTCCATGGAAAGAATGCCAGTTTAGTTGATCCTACTATGAAATGTAGGAGTCATGAAGGTTTTAAAAGTCTATTGAAGAATTCGTCCTCTGACACACAAAAGGGATCATCTGAGCTGGGCAGTGGGCACATTGAAACAACAAGAAGTGAAAGAATAGAAGCAGCTTCAGTGTCATGTGGTATTGTCTGTGTTGGACTTTCTAGAGATAGCTTTCCAATCTCTGGCCTTCAAAGAAAATATGTTGTTCAAAGCAACAGTGAAGTGAATGTTGTTGCTATAAACAAAAGCAGTAGAATGATTTTAGGAAACCATGTTGAGAATTGTCTACAAAGGTCTCCATTTGATGAAAGGTATCAAAACAATTATGAAGAACACTTTGCAGAACCATATGGTGAAGGTTGCTCTAAAGCTATTTCTCCAGAAGTAGAGGTGCCTCCCTTTATGGAAAAATTCCAATTTTTAGTGGATGATTATAGTTATAAAGATTGTTCTCTTCCTCAAAAGTATGTAAATACTTGCACCCTTAATGGTGATGGTGACATATTTGGAGTTACTAATCATAAAGTTGAGGAAATTTTAGTTTCAACTGCTGAAAAGACTAGTGCAGGTTCTATCCAAGATTGTGAAAATGAGCCTATGTTAGAGGAAAGATCAGTTTCAAAAGCTAGAAATACTAGTACAATCTCTATCCAAAATTTTGAAAATGAGTCTATGTTAGATGCAATCGATAGAAGTACAAGTACTGGTTTTCAAATTCTCGAGAAAGTAGAAATTGCTAGAGATTCTAATGCCAATTCTGGAAAGCTAGAATGCTTGGAGAATATGGTGTGTAATATCCTTCCAGAATTTTATATGAATGGCTCATATGTTGGAGAAAACAGTATAATTTCAAACATATTGTCTTTGAATTTTGATTCAGATGATAGTGTATTAAATAGTCCTCACAATTTAGCAAATTTACTCCTTGTTGAGACTGATAAATGTAATGGGTTGTCAAAGGAAATATCCATTAGAGGAAATTTCAACTCAAAATGGGCCTTATAAAATGAATTAATAAAATAATAGTTAAAATAATAAAATAATATTTATTAATTTAGGAGGAAGAAAAGGAAAAAAACTACTTTTTTTTTGTATTGTTGACATATCTCCCTGTTTTTACTCAAATTTTGTTTGGAAGAGCTTGTTGGATGTAGAATTAAATTCCCCATCCAACGAGTACCCACTCGGCATACTTTTGACGGACCCCTCTACCCTGAAAACAAGAAATACCAGAAAAATGGAATGATGACATCATCATTCTGGTTTTTCAGGTATTTCTTATTTTTGGGGTAGCGGGGTCCATCAAAAGTATGCCGAGTGGGTATTTGTTAGATGCGGAATTTAATTCCGCATCTAACGAACTCTCCCGATTGAAATTTGAGTAAAAACACAGGGAGATATGTCAAAAATACAAACAAAAAAAATAGTTTTTTTTTATGATACCTATCCCCAAATTTATATTAAAAAAGTGTTTAAGATCTATACGGTATTTCAAATTTAAAGCAATTTCATTGGCTAACACATGATGACATGGAATTTGGATAAAAGTTAAAAGGCCCATTTTGAGTAAGTTCATGGAAGTCTAAGAATAGCAAGTAGTCAAGTTTTTATTTGTAAGGTTAGAAGGTTCTATAGAAAGATCAAGCCATTATTCCACTCCCAATTTGGCATCGTCTAGGAAATTGCAGAGGGAGTGTGAAAATGGACAAGATGTTTTGGAAAGCACAAATGGACATGAACTATTGAACATTAATGGACTATCTAATAATGTTTTTGGCCCAAAGGTGAAAGGATTTCAGAGTACTTCAGAGGGAAGCACATTTTTGGTTCCTTCAGAGGCCAAGGGTGAGTTTTGTCTTCTTTTGTTGTTGGATATTAGTAATTTTCTTTTAATAATTGTGTTTTACCTCTTGCTAATATGCCATTTACAGCTTTTGTTTCCTTTTATCCAGCCATTTTAAGCCTTTGTATTTTTCCAAGTTTGTTATCTATGGATATAGACTTATTTTTATGGATCTAAATACAAGAGATAACCATTTTCAGATGAGCCTATCTTTTAATATCTAACACTGCATAAGGGATGTCCCTAAGTTGCATCAGGACATTACCAATGCCGTGTAGGATTGTCAAATATCCGTTGGCCATCTTGGGGAATTCTTAGCATCACTTTCCAAATCGGTGCCTAAGAGAAAAGAAATATAAGGCCTTAGCGCTACACTCACTCACCAACAAATTACCCCTTACTAAGAGACTATTCAATCTCTAATTCAGCCAAGATTTATATTTTTTTCTTTAAATTATAGGTTAAACCCTCTCTTACTCTTACCGTCTGCTCTGCCCTGCCTCTATCCTCCCACAGAAACATACCCTATGTTATAATGTTGTACTGATGGTAGGTTTTGAACAATTCTTCATGAACCTTGAACTTTGTACTTGTAAATATAACTCCACACCAAAATATGAGACCCAGGTCTTAGTGAGGCTCTTATATTCCATTAAAGAAGGAATACATCCCATGTGGGGAGTCAGAGTGGAAGGCGTAAACATGCCATAGGGCCTGAAGGGAATTGGAACTTAAAACTAATTCATAATCAGATAATCAGGGCAGGGCACTTTCACATTCCACTCAAACAGGATGGAGACATGATTTATTACCCTTACGAAGAAATAGTTTCTTGTAGGAAGTTCAAATGGGGAATATGAACCTCATCATGATTTTCTCTATCCTTTGCTTCATCATAAATGTGCATTTCACGGTCAAGTAAATTCCTTCATTTTGAAAGCCATAAATCTTGATAAGAATATTCCTTTATGCAACTTTGCATTATAAGAACACTGTAGAATACCAATCTCTCCAACCTTTTCGATAGGTTTAGTCAATCTCAAAATATTAATAGAATCTAAATTTTAGTGTAGTCTTATTTTTGGTGACCATAGATTCTAAGGAAAGTTCATTTCTTATCAATGGTTATTTCTCTGTATGAACTGTTGTCCAATCATCATGGAAGCTCTTTCAAATCCTGTACATCTCAACACAGAGCTGATATATATTTTGTTATAACTAATAGTTTGCAAGTTTTTCAAGTTTAATTCATGCTTAACCAGTGGTCCTTCCTTTCAAAGAACTGGTATCATCACCTATAAGCCAAATATACAACCCTTTAAAGGTTTCTCTAAAGACGCAATGTTGTAGGAGTAGGGTATTTCTCTTTATATTTTCAACATGACTCTTTAATTATTGAATCCACTATTAGGTTCCCTTATAGCCAAGGAATAATGATTCACAAATCATAACTCCTCCATACAAAATGGTACCTTTGGAACAGTAAATGATTCAATGCTAAATACTTGTAATACTTGCAATTCCCCAAGTCAAAATACTTGCAATTCTGTGAATTCTAGGTCTAGAGATAATTTTTGCAAGACATTACAGTGCATAGGGAGTCAAGTCTCTAATTTTGTAAATGATTATCATCGAGTCTCCATTAGCAATAAGTTTCTAAATATTCCTGGCTCTTAGAATGTTTATCACTTCATTTAAAACTAAAATAGGCTTCACAATAAGAGAAGAAACCTTTTGTAGTTTGATCACAACCATAGACCTGCTTATTATGGAACCTTCTCAAAGAAAAGGTGAATATACTTTGCATAACTTAAAGTTTATTTATTATCAAAGCAACAGGTTGTGTTTTAATTTTGATAGCCCATGATGAGGAAAATATGAAACACCTTGAAGCTCATGGATTCTTAATATTGTAGTAGACAAGAGGTAAAGTTTTGTTTCTGACTCTTTGTTTTTGATGCAGTGATGGCATTGAGCTTCGAAATCCTTTCAGGAAGGACTCTTCTTTGGACTATGAGAATGATAGTGATGAAGAATGGGAAGAGGTACTCAACACTAAATCTCTTTGGTAAGAGTATTTTTAGTATTTTTATTAGCTTTAGTTACAGGGAAAATTGTACATAGCTCTCAGAAATTAGTTTATCATAAATACTAGTTACTGGTAAGTTGTAATAGTTATAATTATGTAGTTTGTAGATTGATATCTATCATAAATTTGTTTGAATATCATCATTGTCAAGCAATAACAACTTCTTAAAGGGTGCTAGCTCAATGGTAGAGCGCTTGCCTAATTATAGACAGGAGGTTGGTGGTTCAATTCCTACATGCCCTATCATAAATTTGTGACTACAAAAACAACTAAATTTGCATATCTATGACTATTAGTAGTTAATTTCTCATATCTTAGTCATATTTAGCTTAGTCATTAATATGTTAACATCTAGTAGTTTATTTAGTCATATATTTGGTCATTAATGGTTGCAATCAGTGACTAAATCAGTGACTAAATCAGCGACTAAATCAACGACTAAATCAATGACTAACTCAGTGACTGAATCAATGAATAAATCCATGACTAAATCAATGACTAAAACAATGACTAAATCATTGTCTATCAATGACTAAATCAATGACTAAATCAGTGACTACTAAGTCAAGCTATTAATGACTAGTGAAATACGACTAGCTATAAGATAGTGGAAATTTGCTACTATTAGTCACCGACTCAAAAATAATTGTTTATAGTCTGATTTTAGTAATTTTTTTAGTCATTAATTTCTCATTTTCTACTAGTGGATCTACACTGACGATGTTTTGATATTTGTGGTCTATTGTGGGACAAAATAATTAACTAATTCTCTCTCTCTTTCTTGGGTATATTAGTAGTCTCCTTACAAATGGTAAACCTAGCCTTCCCACTTTATTTGTTTTTCCTTTAAGTAATGTTAAAAAACAAATTCGAACTGGTTGGTCATTTTGAACATTTTAATTGGTCATGCATACATGTCTAGATTCTAGAGGATCAGAGGTCCTGCACAACATATCAATAACAATCTAACTCCCAGCGTTGTAAATAGTTAGGAAATGTACCGGACAAAAATGTACTAGCTTGTTTAAGAAAGGAGGTTAAGATTCAGAATGTTGCATTAAAATGCTGAAATGCACACTGAAATAAACAAAGGCAACAATTTAGACAATAGATTTATGAAGATGAAATGTACCATATGGAAACAACATTAACTAAAAACAATTTTGAGTCCATGTATCTTGTTATGTGCACTTAAATATTTTAAATCCATATTTTGTTTAATAACCTTATTTTTGCTGTAAAAGAGAACATCTACATATTTAGTTGTCAAAGAGAGCATCTGAACTTTTGAATAAAGTCTTCAAGAGGCTATCAAAATAGGATGCTTAATCAAGTGCACTAACATGATGACACTATAGTTTTCAAACTGTGTTCAATTTATTTCATTCACCAAGATTTTTTTTTAATATTAGCGAAAGTTCACCTGTGTAGATGCAATTATTGCCCTCATCACAATCAGGCTTTTACTATTGTCCATGTAAATCCATAGGTCTCACCAAAACTAAACAGCCTATTCCTAGCATGATGAAAATTGAAACAACAACTAGACTTCAGGTGAGGCTTAATGAATCTTGAGGTAGGCATCTTCTTTTAATAACCATTCATGAGTGCCTCTCTTACCATCCCATTGCTGAACAAAATCACATAATCAATGAATAGAAATGTTTATGTAGCAACACACAATCCTCATATGGATTCTACAACTATTTCTTAAACACATCCCTTATTCTCTTTCCTTCTCAAGTTTATGTTATTAGGTATGCATCAATACATTATCTTGTTCTCTAAGACCCTTTTACAAACCACTTTAATAGATTGTGTAATTGTTTAGGATATTTTGTTGCGTGATCACGGTAGATTTTTGTGCTTATTAATGTGTTTGGAAAAATAAATTGGATTTTAAGCATGATTGTCTTTGGATTTTATTGTCTTTTATTAGAATTCAAATGATGAAATCTGTGTTAATATTGCTCCTCTTCCCAATTCTTAAAGGGTACTAGCTCAATGGAAGAGCGCTTGCCTTACAAGCAGGAGGTTGGTGGTTCGATTCCTCCATGCCCTAATGATATTGCAATGTATTTCTAAAGGTAAAAAATGTAGTAGTGCAAGATGGATGCAATATTAGACGCAACACTAAATGCAAAACAAGATGTAAAAGTGGACATCACACCAAACACACAAGTGGATGCAAAAGTGGACGTTATGTCAGACACAAATGTGGACACAAAAATAGATGTCACAGTAAAACCAAAATTGGATGCAAAAGGAGACTCAACGCTAGACACAATTAATGACTCAAAACTAGATGCAATACTAGGCCCAAAACTAGACGAAACAATAGATGCAAAAGTGGACTCCTAACTAGACGTAAAATTGGACATTAATTTGAGCAAAAAATATGGTGTATCGATGGACATAAAAACAGGCGTAACACCAGGTGCAAAACTTGACACAAGCAAAAAATTAAAATGAGACACAATATTGGATGCAAGATGGGATGAAACATTGGATGTGAAACTAGACGTAATATTGAATGCAAGATGGGATGCAACATTGGACACAAAACTAGATGCAATATTAGATACAAACATGGGTGCAAAACTAGGCACAACACTAGGCGCAACACTGGGTGCAACATTGGGCTCAAACATAGATGCAAAAAAGACATCAATCAAGATGCAACACTAGGTGCAAAATATGATGTAAAACAAGATGAAACATTAGGCACAAACATGGATACAAAAAAATAATTAAAACAAGATGCAAAATTAGATGAAAAAATGGATGCAACATTATAAGTAAAATTGGATGCAAAACTAGACGCAATATTGGGCCCAAATTTGGATGCAAACCTAGATGCAAAATTGGACACAATTTCATGCAAAACATGGTGCAAAATCGGGTGCAAGACTCAATGAAAAAAAAGGATAAAAATAAGACACAACATTGGATGCAAAACTGAGCATCAAACTGGGTGCAAATAAGGATGTAACAAATGACACAAAAAAAGATGCAAAATTGGGCACAAATAAGGGCGTAACAAAAGATGAAAAAAATTGGGCGCAAAAAAGGACGTAAAAATGGATGTTAAAAAGGACGGAAAAAAAGATGAAATAGATGGCATTTTATGAAATTGTACAGTAGCGCCAGGTTTAGTGCCGGATTGTTCACCAAAATTGGGAAAAAATTACACTAAAATCCAGCGCTAAATTCAACGCTAAATTCAGTTTTTGTTGTAGTGTAGTGTCCCCGACAACGATGCCAATATGTTATCACCTTGTAATTTTCCTATGGTTGCGGTAGGAAGCCACAGGGGTAACCATTTCAAACCAATATTTAGACTGTAGTCTATCCTTACAATCAGAGAGGGCTCTCTCTTTATCACAAGGTTAATCACATATACATTTGTCTTTGAACAAGCAGTTAGAAGGCTAGATTCTAATGGGACATATTTGTTTGTAAATTTAAATATGGTAAAATATACAGGAAGGAAAAGTCATTGGGAAATGGATTCAAATACTAAATCAATCAAGGGTATTATAGTGAAAATGAGAGGGGAATTTCCTTTGTACTCTGAGGAAAAGTAGGTGTAAAAAAAGTCAAATATCTTTAAAGGGTGATAGGAGAAGGAGGAAGAAGCCTAGTGAGGCAAGAGACACCTATCTATCGATGAATCTCTTGTACCACCTTTAGCAAAAAAAACAATAATGCTAATAATAGATACATATCACTTAATAGAGAGTGAATTCTATAACATTCATTGTTGGGTAAATTATGCACTATCTAATTCAACACTTAATTGTCAACCTGGGAAGGGAGCTTGTGAGGTGCAAACACTATATGTGCAGGATTAAAGCTTACTCTAATATAAGATAACTAGATATGCAAATGAACTAATCATGCAACTACATGATGTTAAACTACATGCATGACTATCATGAGTTAAATGCAGAAATCCAATCTATTCTTATGAAAGCAGGGAAACTATTTAACAACTAAAATTCAAATCTAATATACTGTTATGCTAACCTATTCTATGGAAGGGAATTGCAGATACTAATATAGAAAGTGGTCACTTGGTCTGAAAGAGATTTAACTAATGAAATAAAAACTAACTACTTGCATCAAGTTATCTTATCTATGTTATAAATTGGAGACTATTCCATGTATGCATGAGTAAATGCCTATCTAAGAATGTAAGTGCAACTGATTCAACGAAAGAAATGAACTATTTAATTGCAAATTCGTAGAAAGCAAAGCAAGTAACTGCGGATTCATAGAAAGCAAAGAAAATATTATTCTAAAGACCAAGTGTAAATAAATGCGTTGTAAAACAGTAAACTAATCAAAGCAAACTAAACTTGGGGTTCAAGCAGACCTAAGTAAACCTAAGCATATTCAATTGGCTGGAAATAAATTAAATTCTAGAAGCAAGTAGGAAACTTAATAAATTTTATTCTATTTCTAAATCAAATCCTATCCATGAACATCTTCACTAACTATGTAAATGAGAAAAACAGATCCTATGCTTGAACTAAGATGGATGATCAAATCATGAAAAATAATGCACTTTCAAAAATTAAATTACCAAGTTTTAATCCAAAATCAACTTAAGAAAAAATGGATATGAAGCTTAAGTAAAAAATTATGCCATTCAAAAAAAGGTTCTAACTATATATATGAATGGTTGGGTTGTATATTATTGAACTGTGGATGAGTTCCATTGATTGGGTGTGCCATTCTCTCATGCATGAGTCCATTTCATCTGCGTGAGTTAACTCACGGGCTGCATAAAACATTTACCATACAATAATCCAGATAAAAAAAAAGGATTATATGTTTAAAATAATGTGAAGTGGTTTATTTTAAGGTCAACTCCTGCACAATATATATGGTTTAATACCATATTCAAAGTTTTAAAGAGAACATGACTATGTTTCCAATCCACTTGTTTTTTAGGGATTTTCATTATTATATTTTTCTTTTATTTTCTTAAAAGGAATTAAAATGTGAGTGGAACAATAATGATATATATATTGTTTGGTTTCATGTTTTATGTTTTTAAAGTTTTAACTCATTTTTAATGTCAACAATTTTATTAATAGTATTAAAACATTTACAATATATTAATAGTTTGAAAATGATGATTATTCTATTTTTAACATTTAAAATATTCTCAATTTCATCATAGAGTCATGGTTTTGATTTGTTCATGCAGGATGAACAAGACTATCAATAAATGGAAGACAACGGGTAAGCCAAATCAGTAAACTAACATGCAATCAAATCTAATTCAGAAATTAGGACCGAAAGAAGGGGCTGAATGGAGTGCAGAACACCTATTATTTGCAAAATACTACATTTAATACATAAAAATAACACATTTGTCTTATTTTACATTTACGATATTTTAATTAATAAAAAAGAGTAAAAGACAACCTTATTGAACATAAATGTATTAAATTATGGTAAATAGGTCAGAAATTAATGTAAATAAGACCATTATAAAAGACAATTTTGAGGCCCAACATACCCCCAGACCAAAGGTATGGCACGTCCTCATGCCATGAATAAATTGGAAGTGGTCTTTCATTTATTCAAAAACTCTTCTTGATCATAAATAGGCTATCTTAAGCAAAACTAAGCCAAATTTATTACGACGAAAAAAAACTAGAACTTAGAAAAAAAAACGACTTTAAAATTTCTCAATACATACAATTCTTCCAATTATTAATAATTCATACTTATAAAGACCATATAAATTGAGACTCCCTACCTCATACCCAAAATATGGCACGTCCTCGTGCCATGAATGAATTAAGACTGGGTTAAAATGGAAAACATGAGGGTATAGATAGTTAGTAAAGCCTATAGGAAACCAGTCATCTCTACTACTTCTCAAAGGTTTATCGTTATTCAAGTAATTATGGGCAGAGTTTGCATTTCAAGTTCATTAGACTCCTAATTTTATGGGTCTCATTTCTATTATATTTATATCCCAGGTATAGTATGAGTTAGACAATAGGGTCTTAAGTGCATCATACAAACATTCTCAAATGGCAGATTGATGGAGTTCATTTTCTTTAGATCAACCATGAATACCTTCCTCCAGTAGACCCACAACAACATTTATTATTGCAAATTCATTTTCATTATTTTTTTCTCTCTTTTTAACAAGCTGTCCTCCGCAGGAATATTCCCCTCTTTCAGTCGGGCCTATTTAGCACCCTGTCGGGTTTACCTAGTCATACCACATGCTGGTACCTACTGCCAATGACCTTGTTTAGTACCCCGGTGGGTTAACCTCTTAAACCTGTTTTCTATCAGAGGTTCTTGTCCCAATGTTTCCAATCCCTATAGATATTTGAGAAATTATTTTGCCTATGAAAGACTAGTGGGGGAGCATCTCTAAAAGCCATGCTACAGGGTGGGATGGTATATGGATTGGAGGAAAGCTATTTTTTTTTTATATTATTATCATGGAACCAAAATAAAGGCTGCAAGAGAAATTTACTGAATCAAAGATACACACAATTGATGGATTTAGTGTAAAGTAGATGAATCCATAAGATAATGAATGAAAGGTTTCTCTAGTCCCAAAATTCGTCTTCTTTCATATAGAATTATAGTAGTGTTCCCTCACAAACTAGAAATTTCATTCACCCTTATGCTACACTGTAGTAGAGATACTTTAATAACAAGCCCTGATAATGAAGCTATGATGTATGAGTGTCCTCTAGGTTTTAGCTAGACCTTAATTTATGACAAATCCCCATGATGTTTAAAGTTGGTCTTGAGTAACTTGTATAATTAGAAATATGCATGTATGCAAATTAATAATGATGTAAAATTGTTTTAGTTTAGTCATTAACATGATCTTTTTCTTAGTTCTTTTATTTCAAAAATAAAACAAAAAAAACAAAGTTGCATTATTCCCTAAAATAAGGATGCAACATTTTATTTATATACATATTTCCCTACCCTAACAATAAAGAAAACATATTTATTCAAGTATATGAGTTTTTCCAATGAAACCAAGTGCGAAGCAAAATGAGAATTGTACCTTTATCCACATATGAAAATATTGTTGCAGCAATTACCTGAATGTGGAAGTTCAACCAACTTACTTCTCTTTGCATGAATAGGAGTTGAATGAAGGAATGGTATTGCGGTCAAGTTACCTCCTGAAACCATATTTCAATGTAGTCTTGGTACACACCTTCCTTTGCTATGCCATATAGATCCTCTTCTTCTAGTTGAGCAGTTGTTTGAACATATGATGGATCTGTTAGCTTGCATGTAATGAACTCTTTAATTTCTGGTTTCTCTCCTTCGGGTGTAATCCCCAATGTATAATCTTATTTTTCAGTCTCGCAAAGAACATCTTTTTGTTGTTCTTGGGATTTTGGTTCGTCTGTTATTTCGGGAGAGGTTGATCAACTCTCAATTGTTGTCAAGATGTTTTTTACCTGGTGAGAATCATTCCCAACCATTGTTAGGATTTGGGAGAGTTATATCATACTAATGAACACCTTTGAATCCATTTGGTTGGTTGATAGGTCCTGCTTCACAAAAGGATTAGTCTCTAGGGTTCTTACAACACCCAAAAATCTTATGTGTTTTTTTCTCTATTTTTTTTAAAAGATTATCTACTACTAAAGAAAATTTACAAAATCACATCACACTAAAACACCTATCCAAAATTAACTTGCGGAAAGTAAATGCGGGAAAGGAACAACAAGGATTCGGGGCATGCCACTATAGTGGATGCGCATGTTCTTACCTCTCGTCTTACCGTTCACCCCTCCCCCTTGATGTGTAATGTAAAATCAATCTATCTACCTAAACTCTAATCCTTTTAGCACGTCCCCAACAACGACACCAAAATTTTGGGTAAAATATGCACTATTTAATTCAACACTTAATTTTCAACCCGAGAAGGGAGCTTGTGAGATGCAAACACTATATGTGCAAGATTAAAGCTTACTATAATATAAGCTAACTAGATATGAAAATGTACTAATCATGCAACTACATGATGTTAAACTACATGCATGACTATCATGAGTTAAATGCAGGAATCCAATCTATTCTTATGAAAGTAGGGAAACTATTTAACAACTGGAATTCAAATCTGATCTACTGTTATGCTAACCTATTCTATGGAAGGGAATTGTAGATACTAATCTAGAAAGCGGTCGCTCGGTTCGAAAGCAATTTAACTAATGAAAGAAAAACTAACTACTTGCAGCAAGTTATCTGATCTATGTTATAAATTGGATACTATTCCATGTATGCATTAGTAAATGCTTATCTAAGAATGCAAGTGCAGCTGATTCATGGAAATCAATGAACTATTTAATCACAAATTCGTAGAAAGAAAAGCAAGTAACTGCGGATTCATAGAAAGAAAAGAAAATATTATTCTAAATACCAAGCGTAAATAAATGCGTTGCAAAATAGTAAACTAATAAAAGCAAACTAAACTTGGGGTTCAATCAGACCTAAGTAAACCTAAGTATATTCAAATGGCTGGAAATAAATTAAATTCTAGAAGCAAGTAGGAAACTTAATAAATTTTATTTTATTTCTAAATCAAATCCTATCCATGAACATCTTTATTAACTATGTAAATGAGAAAAACAGATCCTATGCTTGAACTAAGATGCATGATCAAATCATGAAAACTAATTCACTTTCAGAAATGAAATTACTAAGTTTTAATCCAAAATCAACCTTAACAAAAATGGATTAAACTAAGGTAAGAATGAAATTGATGAGTTTTAAAACAACAAGAAGTTAAGAAATTAGACATAAAGTATTAGCTATAGATCAAGGTACAATAAAAAAGAAAAGCTAAGGCAAAGATAAGCAAATGATCAAAAAAGAATATGAAGCTTAATTAAAACATTATGCCATTCAAAACAAGGTTCTAACTACATATACAAATGTTGGTTAATTACAGGAAATAAGACAATTCGAAAACCTGAGAAATTAGACTTTTATTAAGCATAGAAACAAAACAAAAATATTAAAGGCTGAGAGAAATTTTGGATGACAATTTGAAAAAAAAGGGTGAATGATAGTCTGGACAGACAGTCTGAATGATAGAAAACGATATAAACTAAGGAAACAAGAAGACAAGATGATCTTGATTCCAGCTGGTTGATGCATTTGACCATATAGTTCAAGAAAAATAGTAAATAAACTGTTAAAAATCTAAAATAACAAAAAACTATCTATACCAATAATTATCTAAGGAAAGAAACCATTTCTATTGCATAATAAAATATAGCTGAAAGGTAAACTTAGTTAATCTATAGCTACAAGAAAATTAACAGAATTGAATTTGATTATAAACTAAGCTTGAAATACTGGAATAATTCAAATTCTATCTGATTGCAAATGAAGAACTAAAAGACAAAATGAAAGGAGGTATGCATGACCGGTCATTTAAATTATGGAAATGTAATTTACATATAAACAATAGAAAACAAATTGCAGAAAATAAAACAACATCTACTGGAAACCAAGTTAAATACATATACTAGAAAATAAACTATTTACTTGGAGAAAATAAATACAAAAGATAGACAAAAGAACCTCTGGTTGTTGAGGGGCCCTCCCAACAATCAGAGATGTGAAGCTAAGTCAATCAGTCACCCACAGAAGATGAAAACATATATCCAAGGCTGAAATAGGGATTTTTTATTAAAACTAGAACAAAGCTTTACAAAGAGTTTTTCCTCCTCTCCTCTTCAAAACCAAAGATGTATTTATAAGATGACTACAATGGAGATCAGGTCGACCACCTCTTGCTAAAAATAGAGGTTCATTACTGTTGTAACAACTACCCACAAATTCAAAAAACGTCCAACCACAATTTCTGGAAAAGTTGGTTTCAAAGAATCACGATTTTCTCCCAAATGGCTATGAATTTGGAAAAAATTCCTCATGATGATCGAAATGGGCCTATTCTGCACAAAATCCATGTTCCATAATTTTCAATTTCGCTTATGTGTGCCTGAAAATCAATCCCAAAAATCAACTGTATGTTAAAAACATGTGGTCTGCATGGGTGTCTAGATGAATGTTCTGGATGAACGTCCGAATGACCTGTAACCAATATTTGTTCATAAATCCAGATTATGAGCGGATTTTCTGCTAGTTTGTTGTCCAAATTGATGGTTGGGTTCTAGATTATTGAACTATGGATGAGTTCCATTGATTGGGTGCATCATTCTCTCGTGCATGAGTGCATTTCCTGTGCATGAGTTAACTCACGGGCTGCATAAAACATTTACCATATATTAATCCATAGAAAAATTAAAAAAAGGATCATATGTTTAAAATAATGTGAAGTGGATTGTTTTATGGTCAACGCATGCATAATAGATATGGTTTAATACGATATTCAATTTTTTAAAGAGAACGTGACTATGTTTCCAATCCACTTGTCTTTTAGGGATTTTCATTATTATATTATTTTTTATTTTCTTAAAAGGAATTAAAATGTGAGTGGAATGATAATGATATATATATATATATATATAGTTTGGTTTCATGTTATGTTTTTAAAGTTTTAAGTCATTTTTAATCTCAACAAATTTATTAATAGTTTGAAAATGATGATTATTCTTTTTTTAACATTTAAAATATTCTCAATTTCATCATAGAGTCATAGTTTTCATTTGTTCATGTAGGATCAACAAGACTAGCAAGAAATGGAAGATAATGGGTAAGCCAAACCAGTAAACTAACATGCAATCAAATCTAATTCAGAAATTAGGACCGAAAGAAGGGGCTGAATGGAGTGCAGAACACCTATTATTTGAGAAATACTTAATACATAAAAATAACACATTTTTCTTATTTTACATTTACGAGATTTTAATAATAAAACAGAGTAAAAGACAACCTTATAGAACATAAATGTATTAAATTACGGTAAATAGGTAAGAAATTAATGTAAATAAGACCATTATAAAGGACAATTTCGAGGCCCAACGTTCATCATAAACACATCACAAATGCAACATATGATACAAGGAGCGCTTAATGAAATAGATTCCTCATATGCAACTAGAGAGAATTAGAAGAAAATCATAGAAGTTGGCATGAATCAAACATCAAACATGAAAATGTAGAACACCGTGGTGAATCTTCGAAATGTAGAAGAGTATTTCTCATTAACACTTCCAAGAAAGATTACAAAGATGCAAAAACCAAGAGCAAAATGATTTCTGAATGAAAGTTCCAACCCTTTATTCCTCTTTTGAGGGTATATTTATAGTGTAAATAGGATCCCAAGGCCAAAATTGAAACAAAGCCAAATTTAGTCAAGAAAAATCGGGAATCAAACCCATACACATAAAATCCTAAAAGACTATGATCTGGAATATTTTCCATGATCACAAAACCAAAACAGGAAAGAATCCTGGGGTGACATGACAGGAAAAAATGGGAATTTAACACCTGGAAACCACACCTGCTAGATGAAAATCATGGCTCAAAGAAACTTTGACATTCTGCAACATATTTCCTCCTTCCCTACATATTTAACCAATGAAATCATCATGGACTGTTGATCTTTCTTGCTTAAATCTTGACCGTTAAATGATGTGACTCTTTAAGATTTCACAGATCTGAAAATTTGATTTATCCATGTTAGTTGGATTAAAGAAATCTACCACGACCATAGATATAATCTTCTTTAAATCTCAACTGTCGAATAATGCTAATCTTTAAGCCATTCCACAAATTTGAAAAGTTAATTTCTTTGTGCAAGTTAGATCTGTGGAGTTACTATTGCACCGTAGACCTTCATCTTCTGTTTATCTGATTCATTGAAAGTTGCATGGTATACCGAGTTTTACATACTGGGAAGTATAGTTAACTCGTGTGCAAGTTCCCTTCTTCCGCACCATCGATCTATGTCGAATTCATTTTCAGCCATTGATCTGAGATCAAACTACAGGATGCGGAAAACGGAAGACGGGATCCCAACTTTTCATAACCAATAATTCATATTTTCGCCCTTCCACTTTCGCTCCTTTCTTTCTGCATCGTTGATCTGTGTAGAAACGCCCTGAGCCATAGATATTGCGAATTGTGGAAGGAAAAAATTGGGATTTGAACTTTTGACAAAGTTTGATTTTGATCTTTCCTCTCCTGTCTTTCTGCTTTCGCCTTTTATTTCTAAGCCATTGATCCTTGGTGGCAACGATCCGAGCCGTCGATCTCGCAGAAAGCAGAACCGAGAGCTTTAACTCATCATGGATAAACCATTTGGTATTTTCGACTTCTGATCTCTATCCTATTGCTCCTTTTTGCACCGTTGATCTAAAAAGAAGCTCTCTAAACCATTGGATCTTGGATCGTGGAAGGAGGAAATCAGGATTTGAACTTTCAAGCTTAAACTTCTTTATCCTTTTCGATTTTCGATCTCTGCCATTTGCTGGGCCATCAATTTTGGGTGGAAATGTCCTTGACCGTCGGATTTCAGATTGCGAAAGGTGAAAGTTGGGATTCCATTTTTCATAACCAAATTTTTACCTCTTTCACACTTTCGCTCCGGATTTTCCTTTGGAGGAAACAATTTTTGGCCCTTTGATGTATTTCAAGGGTTGGATCTCCACCTTTCATTCTTTCCGAGCCTATCCTTGATCAGATTTTTTATACTTGGGCACATTTCCAGGTCGCACCAAAGGATTTCTTATTGTTCAGACACTCAATATTAGGAATAATCCTCCCAAGTAACTTCCAACCCTTTCCAGCATACCTCTAGGTCAAAGATATGAAATTTTTTTAACCCTAACCCCTCATGTTTTTTACTGGTCTAGACCTTTGAAGGGGTATTAGTGAAAATTGCTTATGTAGAAATATTCAAAATTTAGTATAGGTGTTAATAAGGAGGGTATAGAGGAAGAAAGAGAAATTAAGAGAAAGGAGGGTGGTCAGTGGTAGGGGGGACAGATTATAAGGGATACAAAGATAGAGTGGGTAAGGATGAGAGAGAGAGAGAGAGAGAGAGAGAGAGAGAGAGAGATTATGGGGTGGATAGTGTTAGGACTAGGAGAGAGATAAAGGGGGGGTTAAGGATTAAGAGAGGGATTAGGGGTAGAGAGAGAGAGGGAGAGAGGGTAAGCCTTTCCAGAAATTTGAAAAGTTATTTTCTTTGTGCAAGTTATATCTGTGGAGCTACTATTGCACCATAGACCTTCATCATCTATTTATCTGATTCATTGAAAGTTGCATGGTATACCAATTTTCACATACCAGGAAGTATAGTTAAATCATGTGCATGTTCCATTCTTTCGCACCGTCGATCTCTATCGAATTCATTTTCAGCCATTGATCTGAGATCAAACTAGAGGATGTGGAAAACGGAAGACAGGATCCCAACTTTTCATAACCAAGAATTCATATTTTTTCCCTTCTGCTTTCACTCCTTTCTTTCCGCGTCGTTGATCTGTGTAGAAACGCCCTGAGCCATAGATATTGTGAATCGTGGAAGGAAAAAATTGGGATTTGAACTTTTGACAAAGTTTGATTTTGATCTTTCCTCTCTCAGCTTTATGCTTTCGCCTTTTCTTTCTAAGCCGTTGATCCTAGGTGGCAATGATTCAAGCCATCGATCTGGTAGAAAGTAGAGCTGAAAGCTTTAACTCATCATGAATAAAACATTTGGTATTTTTGACTTGTGATCTTCGCCCTGTTGCTCCTTTTCACACCATTGATCTGGGAAGAAGCTCTCTAAACCGTTGGATCTTCGATCACGGAAGGAGGAAATCAAGATTTGAACTTTCAAGCTTAAACTTATTTATCCTTTTCTATTTTCGATCTCCACCATTTTCTAGACCATCAATTTTGGGTGGAAACGTCCTTGACCATCGGATTTCAGATTACGAAAGGTGAAAGTTGGGATTCCATTTTTCATAACCAAATTTTTACCTCTTTCGCACTTTCACTCTGGATTTTCCTTTGGAGGAAACAATTTTTGGCCCTTTGATATATTTTAAGGGTTGGATCTCCACCTTTCATTCTTTCCAAGGCCTATCCTTGATCGGATTTTTTATACTTGGGCACATTTCCAGGTCGCACCAAAGGATTTCTTATTGTTCAAACACTCAAGCTTAGGAATAATCCTCCCAAGTAACTTCCAACCCTTTCCAGCATACCTCTAGGTCATAAGATATGAAATTTTTTTGACCCTAACCCTTCATGTTTTTTACTGTTCCAGACCTTTGAAGGGGTATTAGTGAAAATTCCTTATGTAGAAATCTTCAAAATTTAGCATAGGTGCTAACAAGGAGGGTATAGAGGAAGAAAGAGAAATTAAGAGAGAGGAGGGTGGTCAGTGGTAGGGGGGGCAGATTATAAGGGATACAAAGAAAGAGTGGTTAAGGATTAGAGAGAGAGAGAGAGAGAGAGAGAGAGAGAGAGATTATGGGGTGGTTAGTGTTAGGACTAGGAGAGAGATAAAGGGGGGGTTAAGGATTGAGAGAGGGATTATGGGTAGAGAGAGAGAGGGAGAGAGAGTGAGTGTTTGGGGATGAGGGAGACATAGAGTGGTGTAGTTTAGGGGTATTTCATCAAGTAGGAGAGATACACAATGCAATAGGGTGTTATTAAGGGTTAGGGAAAAAATGAGAGAGAGAGAGAGAGAGAGAGAGAGAGGGAGGGGGAGTTATGGCTATCTAGAGGAGTATGGGGTTGAGAGGGTGAGAGAGAGAGAATGTGTAGGGTTATGAGTAGAGAGATTGAGAGAAGGTGGGGTTATGGGTACACACACACACACAGAGAGAGAGAGAGAGAGAGAGAGAGAGAGAGGGTGGGGTTATGGATATATATATATATATATATATATACGTATATGAATATACATAGATAGAGAGGGAGGGATATAGAGATAAGTTGTAGGGGGGTGAGGAGAGAGAGAGAGAGAGATTGGTGGGTGATAATTTGTAGGGGTATTATGGGGTTTGGGCTAGAGAAAGAGATAGATATTAAGAACTTTATAGGTTTGGGAGTAGGAAGAATAGTTACAAGAACAAGGGGTAGAGAGAGAGGGGGATTAGGTTTAGTGGGGAGGAGGGGAATATAAATAGATAGAGGTCAAGTGGTTTAGGACTTATAGGAGGGGTATAGAGGAAGACAAATCAATTAAAATACATGTGGGTAGTTAGTGTGATTATGTGTGATAGGTGTTAGAGAGAGAGAGAGAGAGAGAGAGAGAGAGAGAGAGAGAGAGAGACGAGGGGTGAGTGATTAGGGATAGGGGGGATGAGGGAGGTTAGGAGAGAGAGAGATACAGATCAAGAGGGTTTAGAATTTTTGGAGGAATATGGAAGTTAGAGAGAAGGGGGGTATAATTGAGTGGTGGGGATATAGTTAAGAGTTATATGGTTTTGATCTTAAGGTCATAATAATTATAGTGACTACGAGTTGGGTTATAAAATTTAGGTATTATATGTGTAAGGTTTAATATTAAGGGCCATAATCCTTACAAAGGTTTAATTTTTCAAGGGTTTAATACATATATAATTTAAAATTAGTTGTATTTATAAAGGTTATGTTCTAAAAATTAGTTTTACAAGTTATATGGGTTGGATGATATAATGTCCAAACTAGCTAAGGTTTAGAGGGGTTATGTGTGAAAGGGGTTAAATTACATAATGTTTATAAAGTAAAAAAAATATGATACATTATAAGTGTATGGTATAATTAGTAAGGAAAGAGATACTAGCTCCTAGGTTGCATGAATAGAGTGTCAACAAAGTGGGGTCCCTCATTAGACCACTTTAAAAACCTTGTGTAAAAATGGTCGACCACCCGACTTGGGGTGTTCTAGGAGGGATTCTATGAGAGTTACCTCCCTCCACCTATTACTAGAGCAATGGTGTCCCAGTTCTCAGTTAGAACAAAAGGCACATGTGTCAAAATATCAAGTTAGGAAATTGTTTCGAGGCAATTTCCAAAAATGGTCCTTTGGAAACACTCTACACAAGACTTTCAATAAAAATCCCATGGCTAACATACTAATGTAAACACTATAAGAAAAATGTATACAATTTAATATCCATAAAAGATAAAGAATTTCTACAATCTTATTCTCAAATAAATATTCCAAGTAAATTTATAAATATAAAACAACGATACATTAACCATGCAATTTTTTTTTAAACAATTCACTATCATTAAAACTAGAAGTAAACACGATAACAAAGGTTTAGATATTGAAAGGGTTTAAGACATAAAAAAGTTAAAATTAGTTGTATTTATAAATGCTATGTTCTAAAAGTCAATGTTTACAAGTTATATGGGTTGGATGATATAATGGCCAAAGTATCTAAGGTTTAGAGGGATAATGTGTGATAGGGGTTAGAGTACATAAGGTTAGAAAGTAAAAAGGTTATGAAAAAAAGAGATACTAACTCCTAGGTTGCATGAATAGAGTGTCAACAAAGGGGGGTCAACGATGTCTCAGCTCTCGGTTACAACAAAAGGTACATGTGTCAAGATACCGAGTTAGGAAATTGTTTCTAGGCAATTTCTAAAAATGGTCCTTTGAAAAGACTCTACACAAGACTTTCAATAAAAATCCTATGGCCAACATACTAATGTACACACTATAAGAAAATGTATACAATTTAATATCCATAAAAGGAAAATACTTTCTATGATCTTATTCTCATTTAAATATTCCAAGTAAATTTATAAATATAAAATAAATATACATTAAGCATGCGAAAAACATTTTAAAACAATTCATTATCATTAAAACTAAAAGTAAACAAGATAAAAAAAGGTTTAAATTTTGAAAGGGTTTAGGACATATTAAAGTGAAAATTAGTTATATTTATAAATGTTATGTTCTAAAATTTAGTGTTTACAAGTTATATGGGTTGGATGATATAATGGCCAAATTAGCTAAGGTTTAAAGGGATTATGTATGATAGTTTTTAGAGTACATAAGGTTTAGAAAGTAAAAAGGTTATGAAAATTTATAAGTGTATGGTATAATTACAAAGGAAAGAGATACTGACTCCTAGGTTGCATGAATGTCAACAAATTGGGGTCCCTCATTAGATCACTTTAAAAACCTTGTGTAAACATGGTAAACCACTGGACTTGGGGCGTACTAGGAAGGATTCTTTGGGAGTTACCTCCCTCCACCTATTACTAGCACAACGATGTCCAAATTCCCAATTACTACAAAAGGTACATGTGTCAAGATACTGAGTTAGGAAACTATTTTTAGGAAATTTCCAAAAATGGTTCTTTAAAACACTTTTCGTAGTACATTTTTCAACCAAAAAAAAGATAGGCAATGAGCATCATGACTAAATATAGTACATTTTTCAAGGGCATGTTTTTTGCATGTTACTTTCCAGAATCACTGATTTGTTTTTCATATATCCAATCATAATTTAAAAAATAATCGAATGACACTTATCTAGTTATAATATTTTCAATTCTTTGTGCATGTTTAGTCATGATTTAAAAAAGAGAAGAATATCATGTATGGAGGCATAATAGTGAAAGGGGACCCAATTATATGAATAATATATGACTTTTATTGGCTATTGGAGGGTCCAGCTTTGTGGTGGTGACAAATTTGGATAGATTAGAGACAATGTTGCAAAGAGGCATTGAGGCACTTTGCATTAAGGATTTGAAGAGTCATTGGCATCAACTAAGTCGATGTTTACTGTTTACTCACTTCAAAAAGAATTATTGAGATTGAAATAGTTATTAATTACTGGAGAAGGAAATCAAATGTTAGTTCTCTGTAAATATGAAAAGAGACGATCCTCTATATGGTGCTAGTGGGATTATCACTCGTAGGTACTATTGACCTAGTTGTTCGTTTAACTGCTAAAAAGGTTAAACTATGAAAATTAGAGACAAAGAGTTTTGACATATTTGAAAGTATAACAATTACATTGAGGTCAAATTGAATTCTAAAAGAAGTTGAGTGAAAAATATTTTGAATGATGAACAAAATGCACTCCATGAATAAAAGGTTCAAAATGAAAAATGAGAGGATAGAGATTCACACAACAAAGAAGAGGGAGGAGGAAGATACGAAATAACTGAATTTTCTAGTCCATGCATGCAGGATAGAGAGGATGTTCTTATCACAGTTTAAAAGTATACAAATACACAGCAAGAATAATAATAAATATAAAAGCATAAAAACATGTTTAAGTTCAATGGTGTTGCCCAAGTTTTGTAGGTATTTTTTCTTGGAAGAGGACATTTAGATAGAATAGTGGGTTATATAGGGAGAGAGAGAGAGAGATAGAGAGGCAGGGGGTGATTAGGGGTAGCGGGGAGAAAGTGGGTTGGGGGAGAGAAATAAATAGAGGTTGTGGGTTTAGGATTTTTGGTAAGAGGTGGAAAATTGAGCTAAAGGGCGGTATTGATGCGGAGAGAGAGAGAGAGAGAGAGAGAGAGAGAGAGAGAGAGAGAGAGAGAGAGAGAGAGAGAGAGAGAGAGAGAGAG